>QVQW01000052.1:0-202272 GCA_003635345.1 Coniochaeta pulveracea | reverse complement strand
TCCCTCACACCCGCATGCAAAGCCTCCAGATCATAATCCCAATCCCCCCCCCCCCCCCCCCCCCCCCCACCCCCCCCCCCCCCCCCCTCCCCCCCCCCCCCCCCCCCCCCCCCCCCCCCCCCTGTGACCACCAGCTTCACACACCCCTTCAGATCCCGACTCTCACCCCCCCTCAACATCACCACCCTCCCCGGACGCGCCACATCCCCCAGCGTCTCACCCAGCTGCTCGAACAACAATCGCTGACTGGCCGTGTTCGGACCCGTCATGATGAACGCAGCCGGTATCCTGTCCCCCGGCTGCACATCTCGCACGAAAGCATTGACCTCATCCAGTGTCGCCGTATTGGCGGAGCGGAGACGCTGTTGAATGCGGGACTCGATGGAGGACCAGGACTGCTTGAAGAGGCGTTGGCGCAGGGCTGTGTTGGCTGGGGTCTCGGCGCCGTTGAAGAGAGGGGTGAAGGAAGTTGGCGAGGAAGTTGCTGCTCCGTCTGAGGTGCGACCTGCGCCTCTTCGGCCGGGAGTGGCCTTTTTGGTGACACGGCGCTTTTTTGCTGGTCGGGGCTGGTCGGAGGGGTCTGTGTCTTCTAGGGGGTTGAAGATGTAGGCGGCCTAAGGGGGGTGTGAGTGAGTTTGTCGGGGGGAAGGTCGGGTACATTTGAGCGAACAACTCACCTGGTGATCTTTTTCGGTGAAGATATTGTTGACCTCGTCTTCGTCCGCCATATTTATGGGATTCAGTTTTCGAAAAGATCTCACTTTAGAGTGGTGAGAGGTCCAACGGTTGAGTGAGAGGACGCGTATGAGACGCGAAGTCACACATGACACACGCGCCACACTAGGAAACCGGAGGGTGTGGCTGACTACCGGTAACGCCACACCTGAGAGCTACCACGTACCTAAGATTTGCCTACACGCTCGATAAAACAATATTAGGTGCCATAATGAAAAAAGAGAACAAGATGTGATTAGTATTAGGCATCTTTAGATACACCTATCGAAAATCCTCAGCCAGATAAGAGACGAAGCGTGGTGTACCCGAGCCAGCCGTATCGGAGCTCAGATGGCTAACTTTTGCGAGCCACGACTTACTGGGCCTGATACCTTCAACGATGAGAGCACCACTAGAGTCGCTTACTGCTTGGAGCTCAAGTCAATGTCGAGGGTTTCATTCATACTGCCTATGGCTATTCTAAGACCAGGATGTTCTCCTCGATTTGCGACGAACCAACAGTCCACCCCCGCCCCTACCAACGGCAACCCCCCAGCTCGTCAACACGCCGTCTCGCCAAAGGCAGTCCTCATTATCACGTACAGATAGAAAGCAGAGCTGGAGATGGGAAGACACCGGACACCTCCCAGGTGAATCCATCAGCCTGTCCCTAATACTGCAAGCCACTGCCGTTCGCACTTCTTCACAAAACAGTTCCGGAAGAAACGATCTATCGATCCACTCACAACCTCGCGGGGATGGATCATATATGACGCCCATTCCGAACTCGTAACTCGAGTCCAAAAACACCTGTGTCATCTTTCCCATGGAGCAACGCAGTTATTTTACAAGAAATCCGATAAGTTTTGCTGAACAAAAATAACGCCATTTTCCCAGCAATGGCCAGCAGGCGGAGATAATGAGGTGGATGAAAGTAGCCGCCTCAACGCTATCCAGTCAAGGACATACGGTAGGTCCAGATGCTGTGGGCTTTTTTTTACGCAGCAGCCGCAAGAGACTCTGACTCCTGGCCCTGTTGATGGTTAGCTTCCTCTTATCCCCAAACACGCCGTATCAAGGCATAATGATCACATAGGAGAATATACCTGTTCAGTAGCGGCTGGCTTCTCATCGACAGCGGGAGCAGCAGCGTCAGACTTCTCGGTGTCCTTAGGCGCTTCCTTCTCTTCCTCCTTCGTCTCGGCTTCCTTTTCGGCACCCTTATCGGTCTCGGGCTTCTCGGCCTCGGGGCTTGTCTCGGTCTTCTCCTTCTCCTTGGCATCGGTGGTCCCATTGGTCGGTTTGGCAGTGCCGTTGACGCCGTGGGAAGGCTCATCCTGGGCGAGTATCTTGTTCCACTGGTCGAGCAGCGCCTGACTGCGAGACTTGAACTTGAACTCGCTCTCTTTCGGGATGTTATCCATCTTCAGGATGGCTTTGAGAACCTTGTTGATCTTAGTGGCCCGGATGATGCTGACCTCGAGATCGGGGAGATGCTCGAGCTTAGCAATGTAGTCGGACATTGTCTTCATCTCCTCCTCCTTGGGCTCTTGATCTCGCGTGAGGAGACCCTTTTGGAGCTTGTGGCGCAGGAAGAGGACTTCCTTCTGCAAGTGTTGTTAGCATTGGTAAGACCTAAACGGACTGCATCTGGGAGGAAACACGTACCTCTTTGCGAGCGTGACGCTCCTCGGGAGTGTACTCAGGTTCCTTGGGAACAGACATCTCCTTCTCCGCTGGCGCGTCTGTGGTCTTTGACTTGGATGTGGCGGACTTCGACTCTGTAGAGGTTTTGGGAGTGGATGTGGCGCCGTTTGTCTTGGGAGTGGACGAAGGCACAATCTTGATCTTGGGCTTCTTGACCGACTCCGTGCGTTGCGGGGTCTGTATCCATCATGCAATGTCAGTACCGGTTTCCCATCCAGTGTCACTTTTGCACAGGCAGGACTTACCTCAGCAGTGCCCTCGGCCTTCCGCTTCTTGCTGCTCTTCTTCGCAGTAGGAACTTCCTCCTCCTCGTCGGCATCCGGCATATCCACATCATCATTCTCGTCCACCTTGGCCTTGGATTTCTTGCTAGTGGACTTCTTCGCTGGCGTAGCTTGAGCCTTGGCTGCTGCTTTAGCCGCCTTCTCGGCCGCGGCTGCCTCGGCCTCCTGTCGCCTGGCCTCCTCGGCTTCCTCCTGCTCCCGCTGGTTGGCTTCGAATTCCTTGAGCTCCTGCTTGTAGTAATCTAGATCATGCTGTTCAATTGCGAGTTCGTAGGCCCGGCGAAGGTCTTTCTTCATCTTATCCGTCTTGACATCCTTGATAGCCTCAACGTCAAGCTCGACAAGGTCGGTGTTGACTACCCATTGACTATATCATACGACGTTAGTAGACGCATCTCTGAGGCTAGTCGATCTCTGGGTTCAAGGGAGAAAGAGGGAGAGCATCTTACAAGTCGTTCGTGCAAAGGTACATGACCGGATAGCGGCGCTCGTAGACTCTCTTGCCACCATCAGCAAAGTCCTGACGGTATGTGCCGTCCTCTCTGGCAGCCGAGACAGGTCTGCGCTTCAGAGCTTCCGGCGTGAGCATCTCCTCGTCGGCGATGATGGCGGGCCAGGGCGAGGATCCCTTGAGCTTGACGAAGTAGTAGTCACCGGGCTTGGCCTCGAGATGTAGGATTCTGGCCTTTGAGCCCTTCTTCTTCAATGTGGGACCGACCGACTTCCGTCGCGCGGCCGATGCGGCCTTTGCGGGTGTGTTGGCTGCGTCATCAGTCGCAGGAGCTGCAGCAGCTTCGACTGCGGGTGGAGGTGAGGCAACACCGGTATCGTCGGTGGTATCAGCCTTAGCAGGCTCCGCGTCCTTCATCTCAGTGTCGACATCGGCGCCCTCTGCAGGTTTGTTCACAGAATCATCCTTAGCTGGAGCTGTTAGAATGGAAGAATTAGTCCATGATGTCAACCGCCAATTGAAGATGAGCAGAGTTGATGGCGTATTTACCTTCCGTGGCCTTCTCCGGCGATTGCTTCTCCTCAGCTGGGGTAGCGTCTCTGGTTGTCTCATCAGTCTTGGTCTCTGGTGCAGACGTTGTCTCGTCCTTGGAAACCTCGGTCGCAGACACTGGCGCTGGAGCTTCTTCAACGGCAGGCGCGCCCTCAACAGGTATCGTAACCTTCTCGTCTGCCATGGTTAGAATTGTGTGAGGATGAGTTGCAGGCAAGCTTCTATTGTTGTCGGTGTGAAGAAGAGTAGTAGCGACCGTGATGTCAAGGAGCGTGTTCTGCTCAGGTTCGCTGGTCGCGCGACAAGCTGCCAAGTGGGTCGGCGACGTAAAGAAGCAAGCGCGTTAGAAGGTGTGTACTAGCAATAGAGGTCGACCTGTCGAGTATGGAGGCAGATATCTGATGGAAAACAACGCGTGGAGCAATTGATGGAAACGCGCAAAGACTGGCTTGGTCGCAATTGCAAGTTGTGTGCTAATCAGCAAGTCTGCAGGTGTGCGAACGATGGTCGGGAATGGAAGTGCAAGAAGGTCGGCTCCAGAAATAAATTTGGGGCCTTGTCACAGCCTATCGCCTGGTGTACTCCCCAGCCACGTGATTACTCCAAAGGTGGCAGAGCCCTTCCAGTTCACTTCCTTTCCACAGCCAACCAACCAATCGAAGGGCCCAAAGTCCACGTCAGACAGCCCGGGGACACGTTGAGGCGGTTCCTCCTGACTGACCATTCACATCCAAGGACTTTCTCGGTCACCCTGGGGCGCCTACCTCGAGGTCTCAGGAGTCCCCTGTGACAGTTGGTGAAGGACTCTCCACCTGGCTGTGCCCAGCTGAGCACTCGTACCTTCTTTGACCACCAATGTAACAAGGAACATATCGAAATACCAAGTAGCATAGTATGACTACATACTGGGAAGCCCTCTTGACCATACTTTGCAAGATACAGTATACAGTTTTCCAAAACATCCAGAACTCCTCCAACTCCTGCTCTACTATCCATGATATTCGCATCTCCCAGCGCTCTTCACTCTTCATCGTCATCCTCCTCCTCCTCCTCCTCCTCGTCCACATCCATGCCTTCCTGTACTGAGACCGAAAAGCCAGGCTCCTGATCAACACCCACATAGCTATCACTCATGAGGAACAGTTTCAGGTCGTGCTTGCCAGGCGTGGGCACCGTGTACTCAAGCTTGACCTTGAGGTTCTTCCCAATCGTGACTCTCTTGATAGCGAGCAACGTCTTGGTGCTCTCCTCACCCACAACGAGCCACCAGTTCTCAAGCTTCTTGACAGGATAGAACGGCGCATGAACGGTGGGATCAAACTCCTCGTCCTCGTCCACCTCGCGATCGATTGATACGTTGAGGTAGGCGGGCTCTCCGGCAACAATGTTCTCCGCGTCCTCGACCTCGAAGTCCAGTGAGATGTCGGGGTACTTGGAGTTGGTGAAGTTGGCGGCTTCGACAAGCTGAGCCTGCGTGAGACCCAGTCGCTTGACCAGAGTGACGTAATCGGGGTTCTCGTCGGGGTTCATCTTGTCCATGAAGTCGAAGATGTCCTTGATGCCGAACTCGTTGGCCACCTTGACCACCTCGGGCGTGAAGTGGGGAATCTGCTTGAGCGGGCTGTCGCGGTCCCACATGGCTTGCACGACCATCTGGGACATCTCCATGGCATTCATGGCATTGAGATGACCCTCCGACGAGAGGATGTCCACTGACGCGCTCAAGAGACTCAAGATCTTGGTGATGATGACCTCTTGATCCTTAGCCAGGTCAATAGGCAGCTGCATCCTTGAGAAGTGGGCTTGTAGAAGAGTGAAGGCCTTGAAGTGAGGTGAGTCAAATACCGGCTCGGCCATCTTGACCGGCACCCTGTCATAGATACGACGCAAGATACCGTCTTCGTGTCTCCGGATCTGGATCGATTCGAACTCGGTCGCCGATGTCGCGATCTCAAGAATACCCTTGAGCTTGGTCCGAGCACTAAGAGACAACAAGAATGTCTGCATCGTAATATACGAAATGTTGTAGTAGGCCGCAATCATGGCCGCATTCTGGGGAGCCACTGATCCGTCCTCCTCATCGAACTCGATGATCTTGGCCTCAGTGAGGTCTTTCAGTGTCGACTCGACAAGATCGGAGAGGTACGTGTTGAGGCCATCCTGCGTGGCATCTGTGAGGCCGTAGTAGCTGGGGTTGGCTAGGAGGCGGCGGTAAAAGTAGGTGAAGGTGGTCCAGTTAATGGCATCCTCGCCAGACTCGATCATCTTGGTGCTGATCTCGGTGACAAAAGCGTCGTGCAGGAAGTTGTGGAGGTGAGACTCGACCGGCAGGGCTTCGTTGAGGAACTTCTTGTAATACTCCCTCTTCACCTGAGGAAGCATCAAAACCCCGCGTGCTCTTCCCTCCTTGCCATGCTGTAGGGCCTTGCCGTACATTTGCAGAATCTCGCTGAGGGGGTAGTCAACGTAGCGATGCTCACGGCCTTCAAAGTACTGCGTGCCCATGACGATTACCAGGTGGGCGGTACTGTCGAGCTCCCAGCACACATCACGAGATGCGACGAGCACCTGGATGGCACCCTGATCATAGAGATGCTTAACGATACGCTTGTCGCTCTGGCTGAGAGCCTCGTGGTAGTAGCCTATACCATGAGACAAGGCCTCAGCTAGGGCTCCTTCCTGAACTCGGTCAAGGAGCTTCTGGATCTGCTCAACCTCGACATTGAGAAAGCGGTCCTCGTCATCGTCTCCAACGGCGGCCGTCAAGAGATCACGAGCCGTTGCTCTTGTCTGCTTTCGGCTGGGCACGAAGATTATGGCTGGCTTGTCAGGAGAAAGAGTCGTGACAGCCAGGTAGGCAGGCTTCGCCATGGCAAGCATCAGTGATGGAAAATGGGGGATGGTGTAGCTCTGGATGATCAGTTCCAGTGGGACGGGCCTGACAAAAGGGCTGAAGTTGTAGATATCGTGCTTCTTAGCGTCTATCCACTCACCAATGTCGCGAGCATTGGCCAGCGACACACTTAAGCCGACAATTCTCATGGGAAGTTCGGTCTGCGTGCGGATAAAGTGCATACGACCGACGATGACCTCGTAGATGTAGCCCTGCTGGCCACCTAGCATGTGAAGCTCGTCGGCGATGAAGAGTTCCACCGTTTGGACGTTCTTCCGTCTCTTCCACTGCCTGGAAAGCACATCCCATTGGGTTGGCGTTGCGAGGATGAGGTCTCCTTGTTCGAGCAGCTTCAGGTCGGTCGTGGTCTCGCCTGTCAACTTGACGATATCCTTGCCGCCCCTGAGCTCGGAGAACTTCTTCTTCCAGTCCTGGAACCGAATATCAACAAGCTCCTGGAACGGCGCGATGTAGACAGCGCGTCCACTTTCCTGCTTCGACCAGTGCCGCATCAGAGCGAACTCGGCACACACCGTCTTCCCGCTTCCGGTCGGGGAGCACACAAGGACATTGTTGTCGGTGTTGTAGAGCGAGTTGAAAGTCTGCGTTTGCACCTTGTTGAAGTTGGTCCACTTCGGGTACAGAGCGGCATAATCCTTAGCCTTGAGCGCAGCCACCGGAAGAGGCTGAAGGTCGAGAAGCTCCGTGTGTGGTGGGAACTTCTCTGGGAGGATAAGCTTCTGGAAGGAGACGGGAAGCCTGGTCTCGGAGTGCATCCAACGGTCAGATATCACCGAGATAAAATAGTTTGGTGGCATAGGGTCCGTGATCGGGACGGTGAATTCGACAATGTGCTCGTTGTTCTCGGTTTGGGCATACTCTTTGCGGAGAATGAAGGTGTCATGGAATAGAATGTCCTCTCCATCACAGTCCTCGACGATGATCCAGAAGCTCTCCGACAGGCCGTGAACAGCCTCGTCCCACTCAAAGTTGGGAGTGATGACTAGTTCCACACGCAGCATCGACCTCGTCATGGGCTGCACTTGAGCGTTGACCTCGAGTCTCGGGAACTTGGCCACAAGGCCACACACCGTCCGACCAGCTTTAGGCATGCCGAGCAGCTCGCCCATGCGAGGAGGATCAAGATCGAAGTAGCTGGTGAAGGGAACATCAATACGTTCAGCCTTCTGGATGATCTCGCGAGCACAGTTGGGGAACTGTCGCAAAGGCGTCATGGTCGGCCACATGCGCTTCTCTGCCATCTTGCACAGGTCCAAGGCGGTCTTGGCCACAGAAGCCCAACCCTTCTTCAGCGTAATCTCGAAAATGGCCCGCAGAATACGGCCGGCAGACTGCGTGACATAGACCATGTCAGCCATCAGTGCCAAACCTTCCAATTTGAGCCGGGAGATGTAAGCCTGCAGCAGGACATTGATCTTGGCCATGGGCTCCTCGATGCTCTCCTTGACTGGAATAGGCACACGTCCCAGCAGCTTGGCAAGCTCCAGCTTCTCTTCCTGTCGGACAGGAATGTACTTGAACTCGGCACTCTGGGCAAAGACGCGGAAGAGCTCGATGGTGGTGATCGAAGGCTGGATAAGACTGTTGTAGGTATCCATCGAGCCATAGGTAATGTAATAGTGCGAGACAATGCGTCCAAGCTCAGTCGACTGCAGTCTGCCCGTCTTGTCGTCGTATTTTATGAGATGGGACTTCCGAAGGATGGTGGCAGCCGAGTGTATAAGGTCCACTCGTAGCTGCTCGAGGGCCTCGTCGTCTTCATACTCGGCGCCAACCTGGTACAATCCAGGTGAGCGGAGCATTCTGACGAAAAGATAAGTGTAGCCCAACCACTCTACTCCCTCATCTCTGTTCCTCACATTGCCGAGCACAATCTCGGCATTGAGGTTGTCGACCAGCTTGCTCACAAACTGAGACTCGATGGGTAGCTGCTGATTCAGCAAGGAAAGATAGTATTGCATCTCGCCCTGGGAGGTAATAATGATACCTTCACCATATGTGTCGTACTGGGGTCGACCAGCACGACCAAGCATCTGCAGCACATCCTGCGGGCTGAGCTCCACCCAACTACCCTTCTCAGGCGAATAGACCTGGGTGCCCTTGATGATGACAGTGTGGGCGGGAAGATTGACACCCCAGGCCAATGTAGCTGTGCATACAAGAACCTGGATGTGACCACCGGCGAAGAGGTCCTCTACATCGCTCCTGTCGGCACGGGTCATACCAGCGTGATGAATACCAAAGCCGTAGGGTAAAAGGTCCTTCAGATCGCGATCATTGGCGGCATTCGCTGCCTCGCTCAAAACTTCCCGAGCACCTGCGTCGTGCTTCAAGATCTGAGTGATGGTGTCCATCTCCAGGGCCTTGTCACGGACGTATTTGGCCGTCTTCGCCGTCTCCTTTCGGGAGTGGACGAAGATGAGCATCTGGTTGCGGTTTTTGCCGACGTGCTCCATAACCTTGGTGTACGTGATGTCGTTCATGGCCTTGAGCTGCTTGATGGCCTTCCGCTCTGTGACACCAATGAACTCCTGTCGTAAGGGGCAGGGACGGAAGGTGGAATCAAAGTGGAAAAGACCCTTCTCCGAGTCACAACGGAGGAAGCTGGAGACATCACGGTAGTTGGGAAGAGTGGCAGACAGACCAACTATCCGTACTGGCTCCCCAGTCTGGTCCGTCTTCCGGATCGTCCTGGCGACAATGCTCTCCAGAACCGGGCCACGGTCGTCGTGCAAAAGATGGATTTCATCAATGATGATCAGACGGACAAGGTTGGTGTAGGACAAGTCGGTCGATTTTCTGGTGATGACATCCCATTTCTCAGGGGTGGTAACGATGATTTGAGTGTCAGCAATCTGTTGCTTGGTAAGTTGACGATCACCAGTCAACTCGGACACCTGGATGCCGTATGGCTCCAGACGCTTGCCGAAGTTGCCAACCTGCTCTTGAACCAGGGCCTTCAAAGGTGCAATATACACAATCTTGAAAGCATCCAGGTCAATCTCGCCGGTCTGGGGGTTCCTATTCTTGCCAATCTCACGAAGGATGGTCAGCATAGCAACGTTGGTCTTGCCAGAGCCAGTGGGCGCACAGATCAACAAGTTGCCATCGTCATGGAATGCTGAAGGAAAGACCTTGGACTGTATCTTATTGAGAGAATTGGTGGTTCCAAAGGGGACGCGAGCCCATTCGGGCATCTCGGAGATGGGAATATTCTTGTCGCTGGGGTCATCACGCTTCTTGGGTGGCGGAACGTGGATCTCTTCATAACCTTTGAACGTCCGCTTGGTGGTCCCTTCTGGCAGACGAACCTTGGGATTGGTCATCAGATGGTTGCCCTGATCGAAAACGAGGTTCTCAATGTTGATCAGCTTCCTTGGTTGCAGCCCACCCACGAGCTGCTTCTCTCCTTGCTCTTGTTTGGGAGCTGCTTCTGTTTTGAGTTTGTCGGAGTCGATATCCATCTTGATGTCAATCTTGACCTTCTTCTGATCATCCCCGCCGGTCTTGCCATGGAGTTCATTCAAGATCCACCTCAGACCTTCTGCGACCATTTCCCGTTCGAGTGCTTCCCGCTCCGTTGCATCCTCGGCACGTGCCAACCGAGTTAACCACACGACCTTCTCCCTGTTCTTGATAAGCTTCTGAACGACCTCGTGGTGGTCATAGTCGAAAAGCTCCATGAGATCATTTTCGATCTCCCGCAGCTGCTTCTCCTCGCCACCAGGCTCGTCAGGCTCTCCGGACAGGATTTTTAATGCGGATAGAGTTTTGTCGTGTTGGATATGGGCATCTGGGTAAAGACGGCCAATCTGCCGTTGCAGCCAATAGGCGTCGATCTCCCGAGCTGGTATGAAGTTTTCGTCCTTGGTGCTGTCGTCCTTCTTGGATCCGGCACCAGAATCGATGAGTATCTCCTCGCCGTCCGCCAGAGCAGCCGCATCCTCGTCTCCATCGGCTTCGCCATCCTGAGCAACGTCCTCCTCGGGTTGCTCGTCGTCCTCTTCATCTTCTGTGTCCACGTCTCTGACCTCGCCAACAATGCCATCATCCTCCTCCTCGTCATCGAAGTCCACAGCAACGCCTTGTCGCTCGTCTATCTCATCGTCACCCTCGTGGGCGTCTTGCATATCTTCATCCTCGTCTTGCACGTCGTAATCGGTGATTTTCTTGCCCAGGTTCACCAGTTCGTTGAACTGCTTGGGGTTCATCGTCCCTATGGTTTCGTCGATTTCCTTCTTCTTGTCGTAGTCCTTCTTGTCATCGTCTTTCAAGACTTCCAGCACATAGTCCGCTGCGCTTCGAACGACATCATGTGGCACGTCACCACCTAGCTGCGATGCGACGACGGACAGAATAAGGTTGAAGGCGTCTCGTGTCTGCTGTGTTCGGGGCCTATACGTCAATCCCTCGATGTAGGCATCGGCCTGAGACAGGATACCACCACTTCGTGATGCGCCGGCATCCCTGTTCTTCCTCCGCTCGCGCGCGAGGATTTCTTCGCCTTCCTGGAGGCTTCCTCTTTCAACATCGGGCATGGCCTTTTTGTGTTTGGGGGCGGCATCGCGTGCGACACGAGCGCCCATATCTCTTATTGATAATCGGCCCGCCAGGGACTCCGGGTCTCCTGTCGCCTCATCTGTTCGCCGGGAAACAAAACGGCGGTCCGCCTGGAGGACCAGGTTGGACATGGCCGAGTACTTGTACTGCGACACATCGCGATGTTGGTCCGCCATCTTCGCTGCTGTGCTTGGATATGGCAGTAGACTGAGTAAAAGATGATGTCTTTAGGTAGGCACGCGACGTTAAGCTTCGTCGAAGCTACCTGGGTGTGTGACGAAGGTGTTGCCTGGAACGCGTTGTGGCAAGATCAAGTCGCGGTGCCACGCCTAGTGCTGGTTTCCAGGCCCGAAGGGTCTCTTGTTACCGAAATTTCGGCTGAAGGGTCATCTAGTCCTCGCCGTCGGGGTATATGACGATTCTGGACGCGGGTAGAAAAAGAGTGTAGTGGACAGCCAGTACGTTCTGAAAGGCCGGAATTTTTCATGAACTTCCGTCGATGGCGTTGAGCCTTCTGTTAGCATGGATCTGAGTTCACATTTCTCATTGGTCCACAGCTTACAGCAGCGATACCCACCGTCCCCACACGCAGCCACAGGCGCACCCGGTGTAAGTTTAGCATAGAGGTACCTAATGTTGCACTTTAATCCTTACGCAAAAGTAAACATGACCAGTTTCAAGACAACATGCGCCCTGAGTAAGGTCGACTCATCCAAGGGTATGAGGACGGATAGAGTTGCCACTTTTTTGTTTATTACTCCTGTAGGCTTCACCTGCAACCTTGGGGACACTCTGCCGCATATAGCGGTTCGACACAACAATCATGAGCTCAACAGACGAGATAGGGGAACGAATCAGAAATGTCTTGAACCCGTACATTTATCCAAGGGAGGAAGCATCCTACCGAAAGCGTGTCTTGGCCTTGCACCTGCGGTCTGCCGTGGAGGACGACTCGGTTTCAGCTCCTTTAGCTTTAGGGAAGGCCACACAAATAAACCAGCCTCCTGAAGCCCGCGGGCTTCATAGAGAATACCTACGAGCTCTAGAAGCGAATCTGGAAGCACGAGATCAGTATGAAAAGTTGCGAAAGCATCCTCAACCGTCTCATAAGACCCAAGGTTCGGGAACGAAAGGGTCGCATACATCGCCCTCTCCGGATCCCTTGAAAGAGCACCTTGTGAAAATCAAAGTGCAGCGGAAACAGGCGAAGCTGGAGGCATTGTCAAAGCACATCGACTTTTTGAACCAGAAGGAGCTAGCTGCTGCTGGGCTTGCTGGTGCTGAAGGTATCTTCAAGGACACCCGGCCGCTTCCGAATGTCCCGGTAGATGTTGTCAGTAGCCTAGCTCTGGGAGGGGACTGTGGCCAACCGCGCTTGAAGGAACTGATCGATCGCTTGGAAAAGCAGGTATTCAGGGCGAAAATGCTTCTAAAAGGCGAGGCGCAACTGCTGGATTCAGTAAAGAGCCGCGCAACCACTCGGCCAGCGGGAACAAGTGACTACGCCAAGCTCACAGCCCTCAACGCCACCCGAACTGAACTCATCGACTGGATGGAAACGGAACTCGGCAAGGCATCGCCTGATACGGGCGAGATTGGAGAGGAAGATGGGCACAATAGGGAAGAGGAACCATCAACCAAGGTGGATTATGTGGACGAACAACTAGCCGTGATCAAGGAGAAATATACGCAGTACCTGATAGCAAGGAAGTCACTGCTCGAACTCGTCGCCCGGAAGCCCCAGCCAACAATCGCGCCAGCGGCCAGTACCAGTACAGGCGTACTAGCTGATTCGGTGACTCCTACTGGTCCCATGCTAAATACGTTCCTCCAGACACGCAATCTGGAATCTCTGCTGTCCATCGCCCACGAACAGAAGGGACTGATCAACTTGAAATCCTACCTAAACACAATCATCAACAAACAACTCAAAGAATCCACTCAAATCCTCGATCATCTGGCTGAGGAAAGCCACCTCTTACCCAGCTACCCAATGCCAGGTGCATCACGGCGCAAGTTGGGTCCTGGTTTTGATGACCTACGCGGGACCTCCGCCGAGGATCGCAACTTGACTACGAAGGTGAAGCCGTGGGTCTATGCCGCCGACTCCGCTAAGATCGCGACGTTGGAGGCCGTCACGGAGAAGATTGAGGAAGGACAAGTTGCTCTGGAGACTTCTGTGAGGACCCTGCAAGAAATTGACCAGCTTCTCGGACGAGCTCCTCAAGAGACGGAAGCTGAGGGGACAGAGGAGATGGCGGAGGATGATATGTGGCTCGCAGAGACTAGATCTGGACAGACAGGAGCCGCTAGGAAGCATGCGAGGACGGCGAGCAAGGTTGACAGGGACACCGATCTGTGGTCGTTCCTGGACGGCAATTTGGGATTGCTGAAGGCGAGTGAGTAATGCTACAGCCCAAGTACCAAATGAGATGCTAGGCCACAAACAATAATTGGGAGGGTCCGTGGTTATATGAGCCCATCACATAGTCCGCTTCACGATGAGGAGATATAAGAAGCATCACGACCCCTAATCTGATAGATGAAGAAAGATGAGTGTTGGTACCTTGATACCGACGCTTTGTGTCATGGCCCTTGAAGCGCTATATATCACACACAGAGCAAGCGATAACGCAAATCTATCTCGAGCACAACCACGCCAGACTCCTTATTTCTCAGACATGATACCTGATATCCGTAACGCCAAGTCCAATATTGACAAATGTTCGTCGGCTCCGTCAACCAGCCTCTTGTCCACTTCTGAGAAGACTTGGGTGATCCTGTTCTTCTGAACATCCGGGATCGTTTCATCATAAATCACGGTCTGATACAACTGAGTGACGACCTGTCCCGCACTCCAGCCGTCGGCCACCATGTCCTCGACCACCTTGGCAACAGCCTGGTATGTCTCCCTGCCTTTCTTCGGTTTCATGGCGCTGACCAGGTCATGTATCGTGTTATCCGGGACCACACCAGCAATCTCCTCGATGATCCTGACCGTAACCGGTTGTCGGTCGACATCCATCACGTCAATCGCTGAGTCCCCGTCTGCTTTTGGCGCCGTAGCTCCCACTAACCTTGCCGCGCTCTGCAAGAACGTAATGGCCTTCCGCAAATCACCCTCGCTGCACTTGATCAACGCATCGATTGCGCCGTCCTCGATAGCAACGCCTTCCTTCTCTGATATCTCTTGCAACCTCTTCTTCGCATTCCCCTGATCCAGACTCTTGAAGCGGAACTTGCTACATCTACTAGCCAACGGATCAATGATCCGCGTGACATAGTTGCAGATGAGGCAGAACCGGGTGATTTTGCTGTACGTCTCCATCGTTCGACGCAGGGCACTCTGAGCGTCTTGTGTCATGCTGTCGGCCTCGTCAAGGATGATGATTTTGAAGGGCGGGCAGGGATATCGGGATTTGTAACCCGGTGGCGGGTTGGTCAGCTGCATGCGGGCGAAGTCCTTGACTTTCTCGCGGACGATAGAGATGCCTCGTTCGTCCGAGGCATTGAGTTCCAGTACGCGCGACTTGATGAATTCTGGACCGTAGAGCTCCTTCGCGAGGGCGAGGATGGTGGAGGTCTTGCCTGTGCCTGGTGGGCCGTAGAACAGCATGTGTGGGAGGTTGGATGCGTTGAGGGTTCGCTCGAGGACTTGGATTGTGTGATCTTGAGCCGTGACGTCGCTCAGAGTCTTTGGTCGACTAGTTGCGGTCATTTGAATCAGCATTCAATCAAGTGCTCCATTTAGCGACCATGAGACTCACTATTTCTCAACCCAAGGCTGGGCTCTGGGCGTCTCGTCTCCATGTTTGTTTTTACTGGAGGATGCGGTAGCATTGGCCGCTTTCCTCGCCTTGAGGTCGAAGAAGTTTGACATGGTCTCTCCCTTATTCTGCTTCAGCGCGGAGATAGTGCAGTGCGAATGAGTCTTGGGTATAATGTGGTTGCACCCTTGGTGTTTAGGTCTGTGAAGTCATTTACGTTGGAAGCACTTTACGCGGTCGTTAACCAAAAGTCGCGACTGCAACGGCGCGTCTCCAACTACAACCACACGACCCCACTAGTCTAAGATCAGGGACCCAATTGAGATGGGTGCACCCGATACAGGTACCTATAAAACCTGGAAGCTTTGGGCTCTGTTTAGATGGAGGAAGGTCCCAGCACCCTTCCACTCAGCAATCCGCCTGGTAAGCACAACGGCACAGGTGCTCGGTACCTTAGACGATTGCACGAAATCTCATGCGCGCAGAAGCCTGAATCGCCCAATAGGCATTACTGCGTAAAGCTGGGCCCTTCGTTTGTACCTAATTCCAGGGTCCATGCTTCTCTCCACCTCCTGCCTGATTTACAGTAGCACCCATTGGATGTACCTAGGTACCTCTAGCATCCCCCACCTTCCTCCAGTAACTACTAAGTGTAAGTACTTCACTCTCTGGCTTCCACGTAACGAATACCCATATCTCCTTTGGTCCTTGGCTAAACACCTGCAACTAGAGAATATCACGTTTGAAGTCCCTACATTTTTTCCTGGTCCTCTTTCAGCAAGCTTTCCTTTCAGCTTCAGTTGCCTTGCTCATCGTTGACTGAGTACGAGACGGCGCCATGGGTGATCACTCTATCTTCCGAATTACAAAGGTTCGCCAGCCTTGTCTACCCGGTCTACGCCCAACATGTTGCGGGTGAGAAGGCTGACGCTGTAAGATCAGGAGCTGAGTGAGCTTCAGAAGAACTCGGATCTCTGTAAGTTAATAAGTCCGTCAACCGTCGCTTATGACTGACTTGACTTGATCACAGCACTGGAGGTCGCATGCCGTGATATCGATGTCAGAAACGTCAAGGCTCTCATAATTGGACCCCCAGACTCACCATACGAGTATGGGTTCTTCGAGGTATGGCTTAGTTGATGCCGATCCGGCGAAGAAACATGATGTTAACGGTTCTTAGTTTGCGTTGAAATTCAACAAAGGTTGGTATGCCACCCGATTCACCCTGGAAAAGAGTGAAACTCTGACAGGACATGCCAGAGTATCCACGCAAAGCTCCCAGTGTGACTGCCCTAACCACCAACGGTGGCCGCTGCCGTTTCAACCCCAACATATACTCCAATGGCAAAGTGTGCTTGTCAATCTTGGGGTCAGTGAGTCCATACTTTTTTACTCTGCAGCATGCTGATGGCTGCGCAGAACATGGCGAGGAGAGCCTGGAGAGGAGTGGTCTCCGGCCCAGGGGCTCGAATCCATTCTATTATCCATCCAAAGCTTGATGTCATCAAATCCTTATGAGAACGAGCCGGGCTTTGAGGATGCGAACGAAGTTTCAGACAAGAAGAACCAAAAGGACTACGTGCAGAAGGTTGGTTATCTTTTCGGGTACATGCTGGTCCTAGTCTGCGCTGACGCAGGTGAACACAGATTCACCACGAGACACTGCGCATATCAGTCATTCAACGACTGGAAGGGTATCTGGGTATAGGCAGCAACGCCCCTTCTCCTGGGCCCAGGGATGAAGTCGATGACACGGAGACCGAGTTAGATGAGGCGGATATTCCCTTCGAGCCATTCAAAGACCTCTGCAAGCGCCGATTTCGTTGGTACTATGACTCGTACTTGGCCGCCGTCGCAAAGGGGAAAGAGGAAGTCAAGGATGGACACTTGTTCCAACGGATGCCGTTCGAGGGCAGCAGCAACATCATGGAGGGTAAGTTCAACTGGACGGAACTCGAACGCCGGCTACGCGCTATCAAGGCGGCACTAGATGCCGAGGTGGAAGACTGGGCCGCACAGGGACAGACGCAGAAAGTGAGGGAAAACACTGTTGGAGTGAACCTACGGCGGCAGTTTGAGCAAATTGTCGAGTCGTACAAGCAGGCAGACACCGCCCATAATCTGGAGCTCGAGGACAACAATCCCCTGGTGTGGGTGTTCACCTACATCGGCAAGCCCATGACCAATCTCGACGGCGGTCTGTTTCGCATCAGGCTGAACTTCAGTCCTCGATTCCCCGAGGAACAACCTCGCATCAAGCTTGAGACCCCAATATTCCACCACAGGATTGCAGCTGATGGAACACCTTGCTATTTTGGCGCGTCCAACCGGCGCGACGATGTCAAATCCCACCTCGAGGCCATCCTGGATGCTCTGGAGGAGGAGGATCCCGCGTTTGACCCACGTGCCAGGGTCAATCCCGAAGCGTTCGACCTTTATTGGGGAAAGAATGACAGTCGCAAGGTCTATAACCGAAAGCTGCGTCGGTCGGTTCAGGAGTCCATGGAGTGAGTCCTTGTCCAAGAATACCATCACAGTGGAGATGCTAAGTCAAACAAGTTGCATGTAATGGCCCGGCGTTCTATTCGCAACCTGTTGGATTTCGGCATCATGACCCGCCAGCGTGACTATACCCAGCGCATGTCACCAACAAGGAAGGACATCCAGCACGCTTGGCTTCGTTTTAATTCATCCGTCCTAGGGAGAGACGGTCGGCACAGCACATGCCAGGATTGCATTTCGGGATCACGATAGACACATGGCCCAGGAGTTAAGAAGCAAGGCCTACTTCAAGTGCATTTTTTACAAGCGGAATGAAAATTTGGTCCACATGATGGCTGATGTGATGTGATCATTCCTATTCAAACTGGGCTCCCACAAAACATAAAATGGCAGCTCGAAGTCCCTGGGCTATTGCTTGCTTGTCCTTTATTCACTCTAATGTTCCATAACGCCGTCTATTTTCCATCCATAACCGTCCCAGTCGTGATCGTGTTCATGAAAAGCCCATGCCGTGAAAACTTCAAGTGTACCCGTAACGCCCGATCCAAAATCATGCTCAGAAGAGAGAGGAAGATTACCGTTTCCCACCCCGCCCCTTCTTCGTCACCTTATCTCTCAAAGGGTCATACGGCGCCGCAACACCCACCAACCTCTCCTGCTTCCCATCACCGCCCTTGAACTCATACGTCAACCCACCCCCAACCCCGGGCGTAAGCGTCGCCGGGGTCCCCTGCGTCGGCGCACGAACCTGTTCCGCATGGAGTTTGTCCAGCGACTCTCCCACCACCCCGTACTGGGACCAGTTGATGGGCGGGCAGCGTACGACGTTCTGGGGTTTGGGGAGGTTGCGCCAGGCTGGTGGTGAGGAGGGCTCTGTCCTCTTATGGATACCGTGATCGGTCTCCTGCTTGACGCCTTCTTCGCCGCTATCGCTGTCCTCCTCGTCTTCGTCCTCCGGCGCAGCATCCTCTGCGATCCGCCCACCTGTAAGATCCGCGATGAACCCCTCCGGATCAGCAAGCGCAGCGTCCCGCGCGCGGCTTATGGTCTGGATGTCGCGAGTGGCCCGCGCGCGTTGCATCTGGAGGATGGAGATGGCGGACTTTATGGCTAGCACGTCTGGATTCTCGTCGAGGCTTATCGGTTGGGAGGGGACCGGGGGTGGCGGCATGCCGATCTGGTCTGGCTGCTTGTGTGTGAATGTCGGCCGGTCCTGGGCGAAGGAGGGAGGAGGCGCAGAATGCGCAACGGGTTCTGTGTGTCCTGGTGGTGGTGGCAGTTGCGCCGGCGCAAGGGTCGGAGTGATAGGGCTTATCGGCGGACCTGTCGGAGAGCCAGACCCGCTCGGAGTCTGAGACTGGGAGTGTTGCGCATCATGTGTTGTTATTGTGAGACCTGGCATTCTGTGTGCCGGTGACTGGGTTGTCTCTGGGCGAGTTGTTGTCGAAGTATTGTGAACGTGGTGAACGGCGATGAACGCGCCGTTCGTTGGCCTGACGTTGTCCTTCTTTGTCTGAATGATCTCAGATCCCGCTGGTGATTTGACACGGGAATCGTCGGCTACCGAGACCGGTGCGGGAAACAGCGGGGCTGAACCATACCCCGCGCCCCCTGCCCTGTTCCAGCCTCTTTGGCCCCACAAATTCACTACGCACTACTCCCTGCTGTGTCGGCTTGTGGTGAACGGAAGGGAGAGATACAAAAATGAGTGTAGCCTCCATGGCGCCCGTCTCTTGCTGCAAGGGGACGTTTCAGGGGTTCCGATGAGAGAGCGAGAGGGTTCGTTTGGGTTACGGTAGTCATCTCTCCCTTGTCGCTAACCTAGTTACGGACTACTAGGGGACCTCAACAACTCCTGTGGTCAGGGAGAATGCCATACCTACCCATCACGTTTTGGGCTTGTGGCTTATCATTTTGATAGGTCCGTCAAATATGAAGCACGGATTTGGTTTAACCACTTTCTTTTAGTCAAGTTCGAACAGGCCATATTTGTGGAACGGGCGATGACGGCGGCTTTTGTAGACCGTCAAATCTGGGGCGTCGTAACCCACAAGTGGCTGGATCGTCTACGCACTCCGATCCAGCTTGTTGAACACCGTGTTGAGAGGCGTCTCAGGCCATTGCATCAGCTTTGTGACAGTCTGGCAGTGGATGTCAACTCCTGACATCGGTCATGGAGTGCTTTTCTCAGCAGGAAAGTATGGGATCACGCTAGCAGCAAGAGGATGCGTCTTTTCTAGCTCCTTTTATGATATATCACAATCCCTCTTCGAAAACCTGCATCCACAAACCTGCTGATCAGGGAGACTTTTCCAGAAGGTGTCATGTCTCGCAGGCTACATGCCCAGCTACCCACTAGTCCCATAACCGCTAGATCGTGGCTCCTGCTGCCGAACACGCAGCGGTACCCCTGATCCCTTGGATTCCTCCTCCGGGATATGGGCAGGGAACCACCCAGCCATCGGCGACAAAAACATGGAGCTGTTGCCGTGGCGTCTGTGGGCAAAGACGCTAGAAGCCATTATTTCGTTATGGCTCTCCGGATCCCTCTTCGAACCAAGACGAATCAAGACCTGTAGAACAGGTAAGTAGACAGCACTAATTTCGACCGGTTCCTTTTGTGTGCTGGGGCCGGTGGACACACAGGCGAACAGGGATCGCTTCTACCTTCCCTTTTCCTGGCATCTGGGAACTTTCCACCCACCGAGGACAGTCGAACCCGGGATCTTATTTCCTGTGTGCTCTTTCCTCTCATCTTCTTTCTGCGTCTTGTTCTCTCCTTCTTTACTCGTGCCGTGTTTTTTCTCTTGCATTGAGTTCACGTCGAGCCAGCGTCGATAGTCGTCATCTTCAAGACGTCACTCGTCTCCACCTACAGTCCTTCTCGACGTGATAGCTGACTCCATTGTTGGCTTCTGGAGAGAGGTTGGACATAACAACATCTCTACTACGAGCCCATGGTCAACGGGTCACAACCGGAAACCCATGTCCTAACTCTGTGCTAGCAGAACAGGGCTGAGCTGTACGATCTCTAGTTGAAAGGTTGGCAAGTGGAGATTCACTACCAAAAAGGTAGACCTTCCAGGATTCGATCGTGTCATGGTTGACACAATTGATCACTGTCAGCCCAGTATGCGCGTCTTGGGCGGCAGCTCCTTCGAGGACGGGATGACCACCGGTGCTCTACGCACTTCGATTTGCCAGCAGTCCCTGCCTGCATCGAACAACTATTCCTATCCCCTCTGTGTATCGGAGGCCCTTCAGGCCCTCGAGTCACTTACCCTAGAGGAGGCTGCTAGGGATGAGGGCTTGTATTGGGAGGAACTGGAGGAACTCAACGGCACCACCTACGAACTGAATCAGAACTCCCTACCGCTTGGGTCACATGTCCAAAAACCGTCGATTCGCGAGGTTGGCAGCAAGAAGGATGGGGCATTCGACACCCCTTCAAGGACGCAACTGGAAACCTGGATTGCTCCTACCGTGCAAAGTGATACAGCTCAGAGTCAAACGGGCAGCCGCACCAAAGAGCGGCGTAGCAGTCTCTTTCATACCTTTACCGCCGAGGAGTTACTGGTGGCACTGTCTTCTACCGATGAACCGTCGACAGACCAGGAGGCGCAATCGTCTGTTGGGTCCAAGGGGCGACACCACCGAAATCGACACCAGAAGTCAGCAAGCCATGAGGGGTTACGCCACCGTCCAGCAGCACGGGCAGAACTTCGGCACAGAGCGGTGAAGTCACTGGACACTGGTACCGATCAACTCAGATCGAGCCATGGAGATTCAGGTCCTCAATCTCCCTCCAGAACGCCACCAAGGTTAAGACTTTACCCTGTGGTTAAGGAGCAGCCGCCACTTATCTTGACTCGGCAGGAGAGAAGTGGCACGCTCCCTCGGGTCGATGAGAACGAGCCCCTGGGCTCCATAGACTCGGTATCCACCAATAGCATGAAGCGGCCGTGGACCTCCAACGGAACGCAGCCAACTGTGGGAGGAGATTGCGACACATTCGCGTATAACAACGACAAGAGACGGGACAGCTGGGCCGGTGGAAGCATCAGACGGAAGGAGAAGGACGGGAAAGGAGGATGGCTCCATAAGATGACGGACTGGCTCACTGTGACGGAGCCCTCCGCGCAAGCACTCAAGCAGCACAGGAAGGAGGTGTTTCGCAGAGCCGGCATCTCCCCCGAAGACCCGGAGGCCTGCAGCAAGCTCCACGTCCCTATAGGAGAGATACCGTCCCATGCCGTCAAGCCCTCCGGACCCGGCCCTGAACCGGAGGAAGTACTGAAGAGAGAGTTGGAGGAGAAGAGATCCACCAGATCTTCGCGCGAGACATCTAGGTCTGGGTCCCGCATCTCGCACTCTTCATCATACCGATCAAAACATTCGAAGAGGCCGGTCGCGCGCTCGAGAGTGCCGGATGAAATCTTCCCCTTCAACTAGAGGCGGCCTCGACTCAAGAAGGGGTAGCAGTTTGATTTGTGGTTCCCTACGCATCAGACCGATCACAACCGTACTTACACTTGGCATTCTCCGCCGGTCAGGAAAAGCATCCAAGGACACACTGCGATCAATGTTTACATCGCATCAAACGGAGGCAAGCCATGTATATACCATTACGACGTTCGTTTATCACGATTTATGAGGCGATGTGTTGCCATGCAATAGCATATTTATGAGTTTATGCAGGATTTGACTTGAGCTCGAGGCAGCGAGCGGATGGAACTTGGTTGGAGGGTGCACACTATGTATACGTCTAGTCCTAGGTCTCCCTACAACCGCTAAGCATTCACAAAACCAACATCAGTCAATATGCTCTTTACCTTTAGTGTGAAATCTCTAAAATGACATGCGAGATAGCGATGTCTCTCCCTGTGTTCGTGATCCAAGGATACCAAGTGCAGTGTGTCTTGTGGTCGCTGACCCCGCTATGGTGTAAGTGGATTGACCAATCATGTAGCAAGCATGCGTGGCGTACGAGCTGCTAGTTTGACCTCCATGACGTAGTATTCGACCTAGGCTGCACCCAGAAGACGAGTATGACGGGTTCAACACTCCATCTCCTGCCAGTACTTATCCCCAGGCGACCCTGAATTTAACGAAGATACTCTGAGCATGATTTGAATCCTTGTTGGAGTTTAGGTAACTACTCACTCTTAGAATCCTAAGAAGGAGCACAGATTCGATATCCAGACATCATGAAGTTCTGGGGCTCGAGACAAGAAGAGGACGAGCAGGGACGCGCCGCAGCCGCAGGACCGGTCGGCCCCAACAACGATGAACAGCGCGTGCCGGATGAGCATACACGGCTTCTGCCCAACCGACTTGACAGTGATGTGCCACCACGGTACCTCAGTCCAGACGATCCGGCCGTCTCACCCTACAATCTCTGGACTGTCCGGGCCGTCCGCTATCTAACCATTTTGTTCACCATCATCACGTTTCTGTGGTGGACGGCTCAGCTGGTATCAACTTTTGTCACGCCCCCTGGCTTCCATGTCCGTGGCGGCGGCTTTTTCGCCTTCAGTTATTCCAGCTTGGCACTGGCCGTTCTGCTCGTGTCCTTGATCTTCTTCTCGGCACCTTCCAAGTCCGCCAGGATCCTGAGCTTTGTGGCTGCTTTCCTGCTGCTGGTGCAGATGATCGTCGTCCTTTCCGTGGAGAGCACTCGCCATGAGGAAGCGTGGGTAGGCGTCGCCTCGGTCGTGTGGGCGCTGCTTATGACTATCTGGGTGCTGGTGGCCGATTACACTGTCCAGTGGGGCAAGCGGGAGGAGGAGGAACGACTCACTGGACGGCCCGAGACGAGGAGGACAGTGTTGGAGTGGACCGAGGTCACGCTTGAGACTATCGCTTTAATCATTGTTGCCGCCGCGCTGGTGCTCATGACTTGTACCCTGGTTCTCCGAGCGGTGGATGCAAGCCTGGCTCCTCCTGGACAACGATTCTACGTCGATGACGACAAGTACCAGATCCACGTCTTCTGCGATGGAAACACTACTGATTCCTTGGGACGACCGGTGCGAACCGTTCTTTTCGAGGGAGGGGAGGACCCGGTTGAGTATGGTCTGTGGCAGTTTGCGGACAACGCTCTCAGAAACGGATCGATCTCCAGGTACTGCTTTGCGGACAGACCTGGTTATGCTTGGGTAAGCCAGGGCACACTTTCCTGCTTTCTCTCACACCCATGCTAACTGATACGACAGAGTGACGCGGCGCCATCACCTCTTTCTGCCAGCATGGCAACCGATGCCTTGAGCGAAGCACTTGCTCGTGCCGGAGAGCAGGGACCTTTTGTTCTGGCGAGTGCCGGCATTGGCTCCATCTACTCTCGTGTGTTCTCTTCTCGCCATGGAAAGGAGGTCAAGGGTATCCTCATGATCGACCCTCTTCACGAGGATCTCCTCGGCCGGGTGGGACGACCAGGACGTGGGTTCGCACTCTGGTTCCAAGGCATCATCTCCCCGCTGGGTATCGACCGCCTTTCAGCTGGAATCTTCAGGGGCAGGAACCGCGAGGACCGTGTCTGGGGTAGATCAGCCTATCAGTCCGGCAAGATGATCTTTGCCAAGCTGCAGGAGAGTCTTGTTGCCTCATCCTTGACCAAGCGTGACGTTATCAGCGCCAAGGCCATCCAGTACCAGGATACGCCGGTTGTGGTCGTTAGCTCAGGAGTCCAGATCCGGAAGGACAGTCAGTGGGAGAGCAAGCAGCGAGACCTCACCCATCTCACACGCAACTTGGAGGATTGGGACATTGTTGACAAGGCACCTCACCAGGTTTGGCGGACGTGGGAGGGTCGTGAGGTCATTGAGAAGAGGCTCAGGAAGTTGACACTTGTTGTTTAGGTTGAGGTTGACCGCGAGGGTTGGATTGGAAGTTTAGGATTGAACTAAATGGAATCGAGGAGTTGGGGGGCATAGAGTTTGTATCAGTGGGCATGTGGTGCACAAGCATACAATGGCATAGGATGTCTTTAACACATGCATCTATACCCTTCGTGGGGTTTCTAGTCTCGTTTCCATGGTCCCGTTCCGGCCTTACTGTCGCCTTGCAAGCAGTAACCTTGAGAGCCGGATTGGGTGTACGAAAAGGTCAAAACAGGATGCTCTCAGGTCTCAAGCAGGAGTAACGGGTCGTTTTGGACCCCACCCCAAGATTGCGACCACATTAGCAATCCTTTCCACATTCTCTATCTGTTTCACAAAACTCAACAAGTTGGAGAGCTCACATCTGTGCTCTACCAGGCCTATATGTTGTAGAACTTACCATCTCCGGGCCTCTGATGCTCCCACCATGCCGCCTCCAAAAGAGCCAAGTGAGCACGGGCCCTTCCTTGGGAAGGGGCGTGAATGGAAGAGGCTAAGCGAGATTAGGACTAGCGGCTCAATTCCAATCGTGTCCCTCCAGGCAATGTGAGTTACCCCATCCAATAGCAACAAATAACATCGTGGTTGAAACCCCAGGGGACCGCTCGCCTGCTGTGCCAGCAACAACCCCAGGGGTCTAATTTTACATTCTGTCTTGGTGGCAGTGAGGGTGTTGCAACTCTAGGGTGCAGCACAAGTATCCTATGCGCCTTTCTTTATCGGTCAACAACACTCACTACAAGATAAACAACGATTAGCAACACCCTGTCGAGCAAGTCCGAGTCCCTGAGAAGAGAAGGACAGGGAAAGGGTCCTTGTCCCCCGCCGAGCTCCAGCTCCATTTTGGGTTTTACTGGCAACTGACAACTTTTGCACCCCTCAGTTCCACACTCCTCTGGACTGTTACAGTGCCAATCCCTTGAATGCTCCATACTTTTTGTTAGAGCCTGGAAATTACACACAGCACACTTGTTGACTGGGGCACTCACTGTTGACTATTGATTGTTTGTCGCCGGCCTCCGACAAGTTAGCACCAGGAAACAGCTTGACGACTGCTCCTCGGAGAACCCAAACAACAATACGTACTGGAGATATTTACACCAGAAAACTGCATGTACGTCATCCTCCCCTTCCCCTCCTGAATGCGCCAAGGTGGACATGAGTGCCAGAACCCCAGCATCCCAGGTCTCATTCACCTTGTGACCCGCCCAAAGCTTGGGCCGACTGAGCGCTCAGTGCCCAGCACCCAACATCGCGTCGAAGAACGGGCAGGGAAAAGGGACATGAGCGCTTCCTCCTTGTCTTGATATTCTTGACTGACGTTTACGCGCTCCAGTAGCGATACATTGCATAACTTACAAGTAGTCGCATAGAGTCGTCGTTTCTGGCCTAGCGAGTCGCGTTGATGTCGAGCCCAAGCCTGCAGAGACCATCCGCCTCAACACCCCGAGCTCGTCGACCCCAGTAGCCTGCGACGCGGCTTCCATCTTTTCCAGTCGGTCGACGGTCTAGCGAGTAAAGCAGCAAGGCTGGGAGTGGTTAGCCTTGTTTAAAATACCCGAGTTATTGCGACGCCAGTTGTCACCATGGAGTCGGAGGAGCATGGCAGCGGTCGCGCTGCTGGTGGCGGTGACGGCGACGGTCCTTTCAATCACGGAGACGACAACCAGCACCTCGAGCATACCCAGACTCGGGATCTTGAGAGGTTATACAGTCATTCACCTCCCGAACCCTCGTACCACCCACCACGGGATATGCTCTCGAGGCCCAATGGACGGGGATATGTAGACCAGCTTGGTCGCGGACCTGGATCGCCGGCCCTAGGTGCTGCCGGTAGGGATCGAGATGTGGACATAGAGTCGAGACGGAGTGGTGAACGGACCAGGTCGAGGCCACGACAAGGAGGGCGGTCAGCCAGCGGACAAGTGAGGTTGTGCAAGAAGTGTGGAGAGCCTCTTACCGGACAGTTCGTTCGCGCTTTGGATGGCACATTCCACCTGGATTGTTTCAAGTGCAGAGTGGGTGCTCGTCTGTTTTTTTCCCCTTGAACTGGAGATACGGATGCCAGAAGTGCTGCTGGTTCATTGGAGCGTGGAGCTAATGTGCGTTTGCGATTTAGGACTGTGGCCAGATAGTGGCGTCGAAGTTCTTCCCAGCCGACGACGAGAACGGCGAGGGGCAATACCCTCTGTGCGAAACAGACTACTTCCGACGGCTTGGACTTTTATGTCAAAAGTGCGGAGGAGCATTACGGGGTTCCTACATTACAGCATTGGACCGCAAGTACCATGTCGACCACTTTACCTGTTCTTTGTGCCCAACTGTCTTTGGCGCGCAGGACAGCTACTATGAACACGATGGGCAGGTCTACTGCCACTACCACTACTCAACCCAGTTTGCGCAGCGCTGTAGTGGCTGTAAGACGGCCATCCTCAAGCAGTTCGTCGAGATCTTCCGCAATCAGCAAAACCAACATTGGCACCCCGAGTGCTACATGATACACAAGTTTTGGAACGTGCGACTCAACCCACCTCAGGACGCCCTGGAGCCCAGTCACGACGATCCAGAGACGCGCGAGATGGTCCGCCAGGCTGAGGAGCGCATGGAGGAGAAGGTGTACCGCATATGGAGCGTGCTCTCAACGTTTGAAGAATCCTCCGCGGCCTGCATTTCGGATATGCTGCTTCACGTGAGCAACGGAGCCTACTTGGATGGTGTTTTGGTGGCCAAGAAGTTCATCTGGCATGTCGACGTACTGTTCCGATCTGCAGATAAACTAGAAGCTACCACTGTCAGTTTCGGCATGAAAGGTAAGAAAGCTGAGATCCTGGCTTGACTCAAAGCGATATATCACTCTTACCCTGGTTTCAGTGCTGACACGTCGTTTAAACAGGACTGTCTTATAGCAGGGAAGCCAAGCTGCTATGCAAGAAAATAGTAGCCTTCTTCTCCCTCTTGTCAAAGGCCCAGGATGGCAATAGTCGAAAGCTCGGAGTCACCCAGGACTTGCTCGCCCTCGTCACCGGCCTTGCGCATTACCTCAAGCTGCTCATCCGCATCTGTCTGCAGGGGGCGCTGAGGATCGAGAAGGAGCGACAGGCTTCAGAGGGCTTGTACCAGCTTTTGGACGATCTGGACGACCTGGAGGCACTAAAGGCGGATGACAGCTCGACCACCAGCCTCCAACTGAGCACGGGCATGTCACGCCTCTCCGCGAACGACTCAGACCAATGTGTGGCCTGTCGCAAACCGATCGAGAGCGAGTGTGCCAAGAACGGTGACAAAAGATGGCATATTTCGTGCATGAACTGCAGCCATTGCGGAAGAGAACTGGGCCGAACGGTCCAGGATGCGCGGTTGAACATCTACGACTCCAAGGTGTTCTGCAACGACTGTGAACTGTACGCGTCGGGGAACGCGCCGCCGTTTGAGTATGTGTCCAAACTGCAGCAATACATGTTTCTGCTGCAAGTGGCCCTGGCCCGCCTGCTAGAGATTTTGAGAGGCAGCGGCTCTCTCACCCAGTCGCCGGATGATTCCACGGCACAGAATGGTGAAGGGTCCCAGGGCGGCCTAGAAGCCCCTCGCCTTCGGGCGGAAGACCGATCCAAATCTTACGCTGCGGGCGAGAGACCTCAGCAGCACCAGCGAGAGTCTTCCTATGAGAGTACCCTCAACGACGTACGTCGGTTGAGGAGTACGCGCTTGGACAAGCATCTGTCATCGAGCTTTAGGAAAGCTAGGACCTCTCGCTTGATGGATGATGCTGAGAGCGCAGGAGGCGAAGCAGGGGGCGCTGGTGGCCAACAGGGCATGCAAAGCGTCGACGAAGGCATGGGTGACATGATGTTTGGCAACCAGGATTCTATCACTCTGGATGACATTCCTCGCATTGTGGCCGCAGAACAGGCACGGGAGCAGCGTCCATACCAATCATCGGGTCGTCAGGAACTGTTTAGGTCACCGTACACTGAACCCTTTGTTGGAGGAGCTGCCGGTGGCGGTGGACATCAACGGTCACTGTCCACAGGCAGGGATTTGGAAAGTCGTACTCCTGGCGATCAACTCCAGCCCCGAGGCGGACGGAGATACTTTTCTGAACTGTCAGGATTGGAGTATTTTATCGTTCGTCATCTCGCCGTGCTCACCATGTATCCCATGGTTTCCAATGAGTTCACCATGGAGGAGCTGCTCGGCCTCATCGAGTCACGGAAGCCACCGAACTTCTGGAAGAACTTTGGCAAGGCTTTCCAAAAAGACGGCAAGAAGAACGTGAAGAAGAAGGGTGTGTTCGGTGTCCCGTTGGACGTCATCATTGAGCGAGATGGAGCCGAGTCAACCGATGGTGTTGGTCCCGGTACGCTCAGGATACCCGCCATTGTCGACGACATAGTAGCCACCATGAAGCAGATGGACTTGTCAGTGGAGGGCGTCTTCCGCAAGAATGGCAACATCAAGAAACTCACCGACCTTGTGGAGAAGATTGACCGGGACGGCACCGCCGATCTGAGCTCCAACAACGTGGTCCAGATCGCTGCTCTTCTGAAGCGATATCTTCGTGAGCTGCCGGATCCGCTGCTGACACATAAGTTGTATCGGCTGTGGCTGGCGGCAGCGAAGTTGCCGGATGACGGGAAGAGGCGCCATTGCTTACACTTGGCCTGTTGTTTGCTGCCCAAGTCCCACCGCGACTGTCTGGAGATTCTCTTCTGTTTCCTGAAGTGGGCTGCAACCTTCCATCAAGTGGACGATGAATCTGGTTCCAAGATGGACGCCAAGAATCTGGCGACTGTCATTGCACCCAACATCATTTACAAGGATACCAAGACTGCAGCTTTGGACAGTGATCCGATGGTTGCTATCGAGGCTGTGGAGATTCTCATCACTAATATCGAAGAGATGTGCATGGTAAGACCTCATTTTTTTTCGGCCTGACGGCCCCTAACTGGCCATATTGGTACTCATACTAACACTCTTTCCAGGTCCCAGATGAGCTCGTCGATATGCTTAGTGATCAAGCATTGTACAACGCCAACGGCGAGATCACGACGAAGGAGATTCTGAAGCGGTTCGGGGAGCGCAGCGCGTACGGGCCTCAACCACAGCTTGGAGATATTGGTCGGAATGAGAACGCCAGTCGACCTCCGCCCCGTAGGATCGAGACGGACCCTTCGGCGTGGCAGTCCGAAACCAGTGTTAGGGCCGTCCAAGAACCCATGGTCCCGTCCTATGCCAATCCGTCGCAGGCAACGCCACCTTCTAAGCGGAGAAATCCCGACGACGGCGGCAACGGATCTCCTCACGTACCTCCTCACTTTGACGGATCCACGGACGCACTGGACCGTGGTGGTCAACCTGCACCTGGTCCGGGCCGCCGTGAGTGGCGGAATTCTGGCTGGAACACACCCAACGGAGGTCATCCTCCTCCCGGAGTTATCTAACACAACTGGGGCGATACATGAAATCGCCATGGCGGCGTTGAGGACCACTTCGAAAAGAAAATCAGTTACGCGAGTTCTGCCATTTTGCGGATTCCCACTGTGTAGAGGCATATTGGTGTTGTTTTCTCTCACTGGCGTTTCAACTTTCGACATTCTTGGCTCACGAGCTCTTGATGACACTTCAGACGACTCTGGTCCTTTTTTTCTCTCTCTCTCACGACTCGATGCTTTCTTTTTGCATTCCTTGTGGTAGGCGGCGGCGGCAGCTGTGCTTTCCGTTTCGGTGGTCTCTAACCAGGGCACCTGATTCTCTTGATGGCTTGGCGTGTGCATGGTGTTGTTGTTTGTTGGAGTTTTTGCTCGAAGCTTATACTAGTTTGGACAGGCGAGGGTTCACACTGGGACCATTTCCCGGTGGCCAGAGGACTATTGACTCGTCTTGTGGTGCCTTTTCTATCTGTCCGATGAGGTCTCAGAGGCAGGCTTCTGAGGAAGAAGGCAGATCAAGCTTAGGAGACGGTATGAGCTGTAACGGCGATGGATCGGCCTTGTTTGAAGTGGCGGCTGCGAGGGCATCCCTATACCCAAGGAGGTCGAGTAGACAAGTTGGCTTAGGGACAAAAGTATCAATTCGGCTAGACAAGCAGTGGCAATACATTTGTTCCAAGGGTTGATAGGTCATACTCTATAGGCATATGACAGTAGTTGTTGCCGGTGCATCGTTGCATCTCGTCTTGAGTATCTTGACTGCCAATCGGTGTTGGCTTATCGCGGGCTGCAGGTCCGTTCCGGCTCTCTACAGGCTGTTTCCCTTACTTGATCTAGTCATGCTGCAGGCTACACGACAAGCACCTAAATTTCACTTCCTATATGTAGGTAGGTAGGTAAAGTTACAAGTGAGATAGGTGGCTGGCCCGGTAGCCTCCATCCATGAATCAGAGGACGCCAGTTGCAATGTGTATTCCGTCAGCGCTTAAGTCATCTATCATACCATGTGAGAAGAAAGCTCTTCAGTCACCATTACCATGTTTTCTTTGTTGATTTCGTTTGTTTACGTTGCAGCGAGGGCGACGCAAGTGAGGAGGTTATGCACTCGCATCCGCTAAGCTGCAGCCTGCAGCCTGCAGACTGCTTCTCATCCAGTTGTTGTCCTCTACACACAGCTGATGTGTAAACGGGTTCCTTTTCTGTACGTTCCTTCCTCGGTTGCATCAGGCATGGACCGCTCCATTTCCTATCCAATTCATGCCTAAACGCTTACTTTCTTGATTGCCAATCTGGACCCCTATTTTCCGGCACACATCACATCATCCCATATAAGAAGGTATGATTAGCACAAATCTTACTGAAATCGCTGCTTTCCAACCCCTATCCTGGTTTCAGCTCGACCTGCGGATGCTTCCCTGACATTTTAGATGAGAGTTTGCCCTTCACAACACTTTCAGAGGGTGGTGCTCTGTACTGTTTGATGTCTGCCGGGCGTTCCTGACAGTGACGAGCTTTGACAGGTGGTTCTCACTAGCTTGGTGGGGAGCTTGCGGCCCGTAGTGCGACAGTCTACTACAGCCCCAAGCTTCATTGGTGATTGGTGCATCTCAGCTGTTGTAAACAATGAGACACGCCCAGCGACCAGCGACCTAATTACGGCATTACGGAACCCACAGCGGGCGCCCACACTATACTTTTTGTGCTGCATCCGGCGCCCGCGCGCTGATCTCCTTTCATCATGTCCACAACAACAACAACAGCGTCGACCTACACGACAAGCTCTTCCCGACAGACGCTCTCCCGCCGCAAAGGCCCCGGCCTTGGAGGAACCGCTACCGCCTCTACACCCAACCTAAATCACCTATATTCTTCGCAACCCTCGCGGCTCGGCGCTCTGTCGCGCAAAGCTTCTAACCAAGTCCTGACCCAGTCTTCGCTTGCTTCGATACCCGATGATACTGCGGCCTACGCCTTCAACACAGTGACGAGCGACAACATGCCGCTGCCTAATACCCCTGCGCGTGCGGCAGGTAGCGATCTTGCGGTCGGCGACAAGGTTGATGTTCCAGGCAATCTACATGGAACGGTGCGCTTCGTGGGATCGGTTGCCGGCCGTAAGGGAACGTTTGCTGGAGTTGAGCTGCACCCGGATTTTGCTTCGCGCGGGAAGAACAGCGGCGATGTCGACGGGTAAGGCTCACACCAAGGGCTGAGGGGGGGAGGGGTTACGGGACACTAACTTTGAGTAGTGTGTACTATTTCTCAACGACACGGCCAGGCACCGGTATTTTCGTTCCTTTGAGTAAAGCTGTACGAAGGGAGTCACCACCGTCAAATTCGGGCACTGCCTTGACGAGCACTCCAGGTGGTTTGAAGGTCGCAGGTCAAAACACAACAAATTACACACCCCCGACGCCGTCCTTACCTAAATTCAGCCAGTCGGTTGGCCCCGGTCGTGCGCCTTCGCCGATGGGCAAGCACTCACGGCCTTCCCTTCCCCGACCCGAGTCGCCAGTTCGCCGTTTGCAGCTTGGGACGACCCGCCCGTCGATGGTTACACCGGGACCCAAGACAGGTCCAGCGAGATATGGAAGTCCGACGATCAACAAGTTTTCTCAGAGTGTCAGGGGCACTTCTGGGGCTCCCGACTTTTCCAAGAGTGTGCGTGGTGGTTCTGGGGCGCCAGACTTCTCTCGGAGTGTTATGGGTGATCCCAATAAGCGCACATTGGGCGCCCGGAAAGGAAGTATCGGTGGACCGCGCAGCGCCTCTGCGCTTGGCAACATCACCAGGAGTACAACACCGGCCACCATTACCGACGATGAGGTTACGCCGGTGGGAGTGCAGCGCCCAAAGGCCAATGGCAGCATGGGATCGGTGTCCTCGTTCAACGCGAAGATACGCCCTGCTTCCCGTGCTGCATCACGACTCGGAACCAACGCCAACGAAGAAGAGGTTGAGCGACTAAAGGCCAAGCTTGAAGACCGCGATCGCCAGCTCAAGGAGCAGGCGGCGGCATTGGCAGAGATGGAGGGGAACTTGACAGAGCTACAAGGGCTCATCGAACAGACAAATGGCTTACAGTTTGGCAGCCAAGGAGGAAACCTGGATGACCAGGATGCAGTACAGCTCCGGGCTCTGTTACGAGAAAAGAACGACAAGATCGCCATGCTCACGGCCGAGTTTGACGCCCATCGTGCCGATTTCAGGAGCACCATCGATACGCTAGAAATGGCCAGCACCGAGACCGAGCGTGTCTACGAGAAGAGAATCGAGGAGTTGATGCAGGAGATCCAGGACCTACAAGACCGTACCGCCGACGTGGATAATGTAGCGAATCAGCTGAAGCAACTGGAAGAGCTCGTCCAAGAACTTGAGGAGGGTCTCGAGGACGCCAGACGTGGAGAGGCCGAGGCACGAGGGGAGGTCGAGTTCTTGCGGGGTGAAGTCGAGCGCACTAGATCCGAGCTTCGACGTGAGCGTGAGAAGGCACAGGCAACCATGAACGGCAGTCCGAACGGCACCAAGGCCCCCAGCTCCAAGGAGTTGGAACAGAGGGACGACGAGATTAGAGGACTCAAGGCCATCATCCACTCCCTGAGCAGAGACTCGGCCCCAGGAGGCGACGGGCGCAAGAACTCCGTGTCGCTAGAGGATCGCATGGCTAGAGAGAAGCTGGAGCGCGAAGTTGCTGAGCTGAAGGCCTTGGTAAACAAAAAGACTGGCCGTGAAGAGGAGCTTGAGCGGGAACTTGAGACTCTCCGCAGAGGCAGCGTCACCGCCAACGGTCACCGAGGGAGTACCGCAACGATCGTCGCCCACAATGACAACACTGGCACCAACGGCCGCAACTCGCTTCGTGATTCGCGAGGGACTATCCTTGCACCTCCTCGCAGTCCCGAAACCCAACACAGGCCTGTTGCCGGACCCATGCGCCACAGCCGCAACGCGACCCTGGAGACCATGCCCGAGAGCGATACCTACAGCTCCATGACAGAGAATAGCACTCTCTGGTGCGAGATCTGCGAAACGTCAGGCCACGACATCCTCACCTGCACCAACATGTTTGGTCCTGGAGCAGGGCAAACGGGCCACTCGAATGATCCTGTGCCAGAGACAGCAGCAGCTCAGACCGACGTGCCGGCTAAGACGGCCAAGGATGTTCTCCGCGAAGGCCAAGACGGGAAACACCTAACTACTCCGGACATGAACGACGAGGATGGCCTTAAACCTGCACCGCTATCCCCGATGGTCAAGCCGGCTGCGACAACTGCTCCAAGCACTCATATACTTCCCGATCCTTCGGAATCCGGGCCAGTTGCTGGAAAGGAGAGTGGTGTAGTTGACGCGGACAAGTGGTGTGCTCTATGTGAGCGGGATGGCCATGACAGCGTGGACTGCCCTTTCGAAGATGCGTTCTAGACTCGGTGAAATCCGTGGCTTGGCTCTTGTAGTAGTCTGGTTGGACAAGCACGTGAACAAACGTGGTAGATACTGGTGTGTGCTGCTTTCTGTTGCATCTCCCGGCTCTGGAGTTGGGGCTGCTGCTCGTTTTCGCGCATTGGCTGGAGGTTTCTGGTTTGAGAACGGCTGGCGTTTCTCAGAAAAGGACACGGGCTTGATACCCTCTCCGTTGATACTACTGGTATTGTTCCAAATAGCCTATTGCATTCACTATGATTCGGTGATCGTTCATAAATTACTCCTTTTGCGTGAAAAGGTGTGTTGGTGTTGAAGGAGGCAAGTGCCAATTCACAATGTGAGACAGCGCGTGTTGGCTACCCCAGAATGGACCCTTGAAATCAGCCCTGTGTGCTCATGTAGTGCTTGTCTCAGTGTATAGGTGTTTTATGGCATGTTATAGTCGGCTTGACTGTCAACACCTAGCTGCACCATTAGAGCGCCAACTCCGTGAAGGACTGTGGAAAGGGAAAAGTTAATCTGTAAGTGTACTGCGTACAAGTAAGATATCACCTGGTAGGTACATGCAGTGTTGGTGACCCCTGATCGCTACAGGTCAAAGTCCCCGGATCCTGTTTGAGGGTCTCCACCACGGCAACAACGGAGGTTTGCTCTGTGGCGCAGAACCAAGGGTACCTTAGCTTTGGCCGCGTCCGTCAGCAACAATGGAACCAGCTCGTGTCTCCCAACTCTATCAACAACAAAAGTGTAGATTCCCGCTCGTAACCCGTTCAAGTAACCCGTTTGGGAATGCAGTTTCTAGTTGACTGAAGCCCGGTTGCACTGGCCGATCTGAACACCTACGTCACATCGCTTTCCGCATGTCTTAGCCCAGCTGAACGCTCCATACAGCTTATCCAGGTCCAAAAGTCAACATTGCGACCAGACCGCGACACCACATTCATCAATCAGGACAGCCCCTACGTCGATCCATAGCCCTGCCCAAGATGGCGCAAATGCTCCTCGACATTCTCTACTCCTTCGGGAGCTGTCTCAACTGCTTCCCCGGGTCGCCCACGCTGAAAATCAACAGTCGAAGCTTCAAAATCCTGCGATTACTAGGCGAGGTAAAACTAACCCCGTCATGTTTCCTCTCCATCATGTCCGAACCACCTAGCTAACTCCCTCCACTCCCAGGGTGGCTTCTCCTACGTCTACCTCGTCCAAGACACCAGCGACGACTCCCTCTACGCCCTGAAGAAGATCCGCTGCCCCTTCGGCGCCGAGTCCGTCGCACAAGCCATGAAGGAGGTGGAAGCCTACAAACTTTTCTCCCGCTCGCCGGGCATCATCCACTCCGTCGACTACGCCATCGCTTCGGAAAGGAACGATCCCGGCTCCAAGACGGTCTACGTCCTGTTACCGTACTACCAGCGAGGGAACCTGCAGGATATGATCAATGCGAATCTGGTCAATCACACGCGGTTTCCGGAGAGGAAGCTGATGGTGTTGTTTCTGGGCGTGTGCAAGGCGTTGAGGGAGATGCATGTTTATAAGGGGAGCGGAGGGGGAGAAGAGAGGATGAGGGTGGGAGACGGGGTGGATGAGAATGTGCAGGTGGCCAAGGGGAGGAAGAGGGGGGCTGCTGGCGCCGATGAGGAGGATGAGCGGGAACAGGCAAGGCCGCTCATGACCGGCGAGGAAGGGGTGGATGTTACGGGGGGCAAGAGTAGGAGTTATGCGCATCGGGATATCAAGCCTGGTATGTCCCCCCCCCTCCCAAGCTACTCCCTCAAGAAGCGGGTTCTGGTTTGACGGGATTGCTAACATGCCGCGAAAAAGGAAATATAATGATAGCAGATGACGGCCTCACGCCTATCCTCATGGACCTGGGCAGTGTGGCGGAGTCACCGGTCCCTATAACCTCCCGCTCCCTGGCAATAGCCACCCAAGACACGGCAGCCGAGCACTCCACCATGCCATACCGCGCCCCGGAGTTATTCGACGTCAAAACCGGCTCCGTGATAGATACCAAGGTCGATATCTGGTCCATGGGCTGTACGCTGTACGCCTGTCTAGTGGGGAAGTCGCCCTTTGAGATGAGGGAGGCGGAGACGGGCGGCAGTCTGAGCCTGTGTGTTATGGGAGGTGACTGGAGGTTTCCGGACGAAGGGCCGGGCGGGACGAAGAAGGGCAAGGGCAAGGCTAGGCAAGGGGAGGTTGTAGGCGCGAGCGCGGCAACGGAGGAGGAGGTGACAATCGGCGAGCCGGTCAAGGAGGTGGTGAGGAGGTGTCTACGGGTCGAGCCGGCGGAACGGCCGGATATCGATGAGCTGATTGACATGGTGGAACGGGTCATTGAGGAGCTGCCTGAGGATGGTGTTTGAGAGATATGATGAGAGTAAGTAAGGATGAACCCCAAGCCTTCCTGGCGATCTCTTAAGCATTTTCCTATACTGTGCTATTTGCTATACCTTTCTAAGCCTCCCATTATAATTTGTCATAGCTTGCGCCTTATTATTTATGGACCGAGGGGGCAAGAGCAACTGTTGAGCAACTGCTGAGCAACTGTTCGGCAAGACCTACTCTGGACATTGGGAGTAGGTCCACCCAAGCTCCACAGTTACTTGCTCGTCTGAACAGCTTCCAACTTGCTCGTCTGAACAGCTTTCAACTTGCTCGCCAACCTCACGGAAACATCTGCCTCAAATCGACGTATTCATTTGCCCACCCGGGCTACATAATGAAGTGTTCCCCGGTCATTTGTTCATTTGACTTCACTTCGATATTGCCTTGAGCCGGACGCCTAGGTGACAAGCTTACCCGTCACGACAATCGGAAGCTACCTAACCCAACAGCTTGACCACCTTCTGCCCACCAGCATCTTCTTCATCCATTGCCAACTCACAGGTCTTGCTTTGAATGGGAGCAATTTTAGCATCGCTGTCATCCATTCTTTCTTACTGAGACACGGTGGACGGCCATTCTTCAGGCATCATGGCACCACCAACGCCACAAGAGATCGAACTGGAGTCGGCGTTTCGACAGTTTGCGGGTCGTTCAGATCCTATCACCCAGCACAACACAGCCACTCTCTATTTCCCAGCAGAGAAAAGATGGCAACAACCCGTCGATATCCTCCCGGCAGATGAGCTGGAGATCAAGCTTTCACTCATTAAAAGATTCTTTGAGAAATGTGAAGATGAATTTGATGATGTCGATCTCTCCGAGCCCCCGCGGCATTGGATTGCAGCCATGCTTCAGTTCGATATTGCAAAGTTGCAGCACCTGACAGACAGCCCCTTCGTTGACATGGCAGTGTGGATAGGCCTCCCTGCAATCGGACCGCTGATCAAGAAATGTGAGTCCGTCCTTGAATTTATGCATGATGACTCTTTAGCTAACGTTCGTTATGTTCCAGGTTTGGCCAAACCAGTGACAGCAAAGGAACCAGAAGCAACGCGTTCTGCCATATCCTCGCATGCCTCAGGCATTTCGCGACAAACCTCGAAGAGGCGAGCTACATCGGCAGGAACCAAAACCTCCAGCAAGCGCTCTCGTGTCGCTTCAGAGAACGACGATGACTTGGACGAAGAGGACGCCGAGGGTGGCGATGACATAGACGACCATGACTACCGCAGTAGCTCGCCTAGAATCAAAGCAGGCACAGCAAAACGAGACCGTCGGGAGAAAGCAAAGAGATTGGAGTTGGATGAATTTCGGTGCATTGTATGTGAAACCGACAGTCCGGCCGTGTGCCATATCGTTCCGTTCTGTGTCAACAGCAGTAAGGCGCATATTGGGGACTGGCAGGAATGGCTCAGGTTGTCAGTGGGTTTTTGGAAGGAAAGCTCATCGTCAATTGACGGCGGCCTCTTGAAACGGTCGTTCACCAGTTCGGAGCCGGGAACGAGTGACAAGCAGTGGAACATGGTGTGCCTAAACCACCAACTGCACACATGGTGGGGTCAAGCCCGGTGGGGCTTCAAGTGCCTGGGTACCACAGATGAAGGTCCGGCTCGCAAAGCCGGCCACGCTAAACTCAAGCTCCAGTTCCACTGGATGCCCCGACGGGCAACAGACCGCAAAGTTGCGACGCTTGGCTTGACTCTGGCCGATTTCAAGTCCGCATTCGATGGGAATTGGGGAGATCCAAAGAGGAAGCCTCTGGTATGCCTGACTTACCCAGGAACTGGTCGGTTGATTGAGACTGGCGACATCTTCTACGTCCAGGTGCCGACAAGCGACCTTCCCAAGATGGAGTTGGCCTTCCAGATTCAGTGGGCCGTGCTGAAAATAGCAGCAATAGCCGGTGGTGCCGAAGCGTTGGAATACCTGCCTGATAGACCCGAGGATGATAAGAACGGGCAATTTTATGCTGCTATAATGCGTCAGGCGAGGGAGGAGTGGTATGGCTCTCGTGACGCCATGGCTGCTCCCGGATCGTCCGCTCAGCAACGTGCGACTGACAACACCGAGTCCACAAGCCCTGTATCGCCTCCAGATTAGAAGTCTCGGGGACGTCAGTTTCTTCGCCGACTGTTCAGATCGTCCTCAAGTGGTGAGGAGGTAGAAGAGCCCACACCTCTGACGATACCTGTATCCAGAGGTCGACGACTTCCCAGACGTGGATCGCTGCAGGCACCCCGGGCAAAAAAACACTGACCGGCCGGAGTCTGCCCTTCCGATGGCGCAGTGTGAGCAACACCATTCCAGGTATGAGCTCACATGAAGGTCATCGGATGTCTTCGGAATCGGTGGAAGTCTATTAAACGTGGAGGAGAAGGGGTGTGTTTCTTTCTCATTGTTAGTACGGTGATGCATTTTCAACATGAGGACGAGAATGGCTTGTTTCTTGGTCTACATTAGTACGGTGATGTATTTCAGAACCTTTCAACAAGAGGAAGAGAACGGCTTGTTTCTTGGTCGACATTAATACGGCGATGCATATCAGAGGTTTTCTCAACAAAAAAGGAAGAGAAGGGGCGCGTTTCTTAATCATGGTCGGCTCGTCTCTCACCTCAACCAGTGCGTACTTTAGAACCAAGATACATATTTTAATACGCGGATTTTCCCAAACAGCACCGTAAGAGGAGGGTAGACAGAGTCGCCTGCGCAGACTCGTGAACAAACCCGGAAAAGACAGAAATGGTATCTCTTAAAAACAAAAGCATGACCAAATTTCCCAATGACCAAAACTTAAACAACAACACCCCCCTTCCCGAAAATGGAGAAAAGCTCGAGACCGGGGCAGAAAGACTAGATCATATTCTTTCCATTCACGGTGATCTCGACCCCATCGCCCTTCTGCTTCAACGCCTTGGCCAGCATCAGCTCCCTCATCCAGTCAATGCGATCGTCCCGCCCCTTGACCGCGAAGTGATGCGTCTTGCCCGTCCCGTTCACGCCCTCGGAAATGCTTGCCAAACCAGTACCTGTGCTCCTACCGACGGCCGACGACGGCACGGCGGCGCTGCTCTCCCTCTTGCGCAGCTTGACGCCCCCTTTGATATCCTGGGGGATGAGCTGGAAGCTGAAGGCGGCGACGTCGTCCTTGCTCCTGTCCTTGCGGATGGACATGGCCTTGAAGGCGGCGTTGAGCTTGCCGCCGGCGAGGTTGGAGGAGCAGGCGATGGCGTAGTCGTCCACGTCGATGTACTCCAGCGTGCGGTTGGTCTCGGCCTGGTCCTTGTGCATGGCGAGACGCGTGCCGCGGAGGGTGAAGTAGTGCTCGTGCCACTCGTGGCGGAGCATCTTGGTCTTGCGCTTCCTCATCAGTCCTTGGTAGGAGATGGCGTTGCCGGGGGTCATGTCGGAGGAGGAGAGGGTCGGTGGGGAGGGGGCGCGGATGATGCCGTTCTCGATCGCCCTGCCTGGGTGGGCGGAGGACGGGGCGATGGCGGTTTCGTAGGGCTTGGAGGATCGGGTCCAGGGGTACTGCACGCGAGGTGGCGGGAGGAGGGGGCGGGTGATGGTGGACGGGGCTGTGGCGGCGCGTTGGGCCAAGGATTTGTTGCTGTTGCTGGAGGGGGGGAGGGATTTGAGGGGGGTGACGATGGAGTTCTCGGTCAGGGCTGGCATGACGGGGAAGGAGGGACGACGAGCGGAGGCGCGGGACATGGATCGCGATATGGCTGGTGCTGGGTTGTGGCGGTAGTTCATGTCGGGCGGGACGGATTGGGAGAAGTCCCTGGCCACGGGCCCGAGAGGGACGGCCGTTACGGGGACGTCCATGTCGGAGAAGGGGGTACCGAAGCGGTAAGGGGCAGTTGGAGTGGCTTCTTCCGGTGAGGCCTCGACTGATTCGTTGTCGGAGATCATGGGAGTGACTGCCAGTGGATGCTGACGACGTTGAGCTGGCGGTTGGCCAGGAATGGAGAGCTTGGGTAGATGGCGCAGACCGTGGTGCGGTGTCTGGTGTTGAGCCGGGTAGATCTCAAAGGGAGGAGTCGGGGGGACCTCGCTAGACTCGGCCGGTCCCTGTTGCTGGAAGTTGAGGAATTGTCTGACATTGTCTTGGGGATCCCGTTGTTGGAGGCTTCGTAATGTCGCCTCCTGAAGGTACTGAAGAGGAGGAAGGTTACCGGGTCCCATGACATCGGACGAAGCGACCACTGACGGTACGGCGTCCGAAACAGGACGCAGAGCATCTTCGATAGATGGAAATCTGGGCTGCAGCAGAGGCTCAGCTGTGTCCGGGTTGCCCGGATCTCCGGCGACCATGATGATGCCTCCCTTCTCCATGTCGACAAACGGGTGGTCCTTCTTGAAAGCCTCCATCAGCCGCTGGTTCCTCTTCCACTTGGCGCAGTTCTCGCCCTTGGAGCACTTGTGTGGCCGAGGCATCATTTGCTCGATGCCGACAATGGAGACCGACTCGAGCGGCGAGACGACATCGTTGAATTTGGGGGCCACCCAGCGCTTCTTGCTCGCCCCTCTCTTCATGTTGCTGTCGGCGGAACCCTGCCGTCTCTGCTCTTTCCGAGCCTGTCTGTCCGGTGCATCCTCGATATCCGTCTCCATGACCGGCTCCGGCTTGCGGATGTCCCTCATGTTGTGCATCTCGTCCCAGATCTTGGTCCTCACGCCAAAGGAGGTGATGCCCAGCTCTCTCAGATCCTCAAACTTGAGCGTGATTAGAATAGCACCGGTGATGTCGTTCTCAACGAAGGGATCGCAGTCGTCCAGCCCAACGCCAGCGTTGCGCATCCACTGTGCGACCTTCTCGGGCGACCAGTCAGCCAGTGTCTTCGTGTCCAACTCCTCGGTTGTGTATTGGAAAGGCCCATCGTCGCGCTTCTTCTTGTTTGGTAGCTGTGTGAGCTCCAAAGCGATGGGTACTTGAAAATCTGCCGGGGCCGCCGGTGCTTTGGGTGTCAGCGGCGACAGTGACAGGGCATGTTGGAACTCGATGGAGTGTGACGATGCCATAGAACTGCGAAACAAGTGTGGCCCTCTAGGTCCTTCTATCTCCTTCGAGTCCATGACAAAGGGGAAATTGTTGGGGTTCCTTGACGATCTGGGAGTTTGGACCTCATCGTAGGACGAGAGGGTAGTGAAGCTTGGTTGTCCAGACTGGTGGTTGTCACGTCAGCAAGTGATTAGTCTATCTGGACGATGTCCGAACCGGCAGCTTACAGAGTTCAGGCTCACTCGCGGTGAGTTCTCTCCGTCGTCTTCGATTTCCGTGTCGAGCCCGTCGTCATCCACCTCCCAGTCCTCCATGAACTCTGTCGCAACTGAGACCGGCCTGTGCTTGGCAGCAAATATGCTGTCCCCGAAGCTGGTCGTCTCCAACATCTCGCGCTGTGGCCTCTCGTGCGCGATGAAATGTATTGTGTCCTACGTTTCCGATGCTGTTAGGTCCGCCGGTCCTGGAGAGGTAGAACCTCAACCAAGTCATCACTCACCATGCTGTGTTTTTTTTTTTCCTTTTCTGTCCCCGGGTGGGTTAGCGATTGGAGCTGTGCTGTCGTCAAGACAGTCCTTGGGCCGTCGCCGGCAATGCTTGTAAGTGACAAGAGACGGGGAAGAGCTGCTAGCCTGCGCAGCTCGTGTAAGTCAACGGTATCTGTTGTACTGTTCGTTTGCTACAAGGGAAAGAGAAATTGGAGCTAGTCAAGTGCTCCTGGATAGATCCCTTGCAAGTATACCAGTCGCCAAACGGAGAGGAAAGGGTCTCTGGAGAGACCGCGTGGGCGCTTGTCAATGATTATGTATCGCGCTCAGGGTTACGTGCTATGGGATGTGGTAGTATGAACGGTGTGCAGGGGGCCTTGCGAAGAACACCTCGACACTCATTCCGTCACTAGTAACGCACGCATATCACGGTGGGATATCTGTGTGATACTGCTACGGCGCATTTGGGGTGCGGCAATGCATCCTGGTAACAGACTTTTTCCCTCTTTCCAGGGTGCCATTCAGAGCCATTCATTGCCCCGTGGCCGCACAGGTGGCTGTCTGCTCAGGACCGTCTCTCGAATGATAAATATAGTAGTGTGTCTGCGTCTTTTGCGTGTGAATGCGAGCCGAGTCTCCAGGAAACAAGCGGTAAAATCGCCATTGTCGAACGGTGGTTGGGCAGAAGGTAGCAAGCAAGTGAACAGCCATGCATGGGACCACATGTCGTTGGAGTGGGGTTGGTACAGGGCAGCTGGCGAATGGCACAAGGGCACCGATCTCAGAACGGCAGGAATGGGAGGTGTCTTCTGGCCTGCCATTGGCTCCAAAATGAATTGCTATTTCCTATTTCACATCGGCGCCATCTCCTCCTATTGGTCAGAGGACAGGGGGCTTGCATCGAACCCCAGGGCAGAGCGGGCAGGAACGGTCGCGCAACCACAGACCCCACGATGTGAATTCCCCCTCCCGCTTTCATTCACCGTCTATTTAGGTTGGTTTCGGTTGCCATACAAGCCCAGCGTACGTAGGTACAAAATGTCGATGGAGTGATAGATCCACCAAGGACCGTTCATGCTCATCATAATGCATGCTTGCTGCATACCATGTTCGTGTGCGAATAGCATATAGCGTAGATCACTAGCTACTGTTCAGGTATCGAACTTGAGACTTACAACCTGGACGATCTTGTAGCACCTTGTGGCTTATTGTCCGTGTGCAAACCCCCGCACTCGGTTGTGGTTGTACGAAGGTACACTTACCAGTCCACAATCGGTGTGGATAGTGGATGACCTGTTCTACCTCTGAACACGCCTCTTCCGAGCCGAGGGAGCTAGGAAGTGTTCGAGTGGCTACCTCCCAAGCAAGCTAAAGAGAGGTCATAAATTCGAGAAATTGGTCTGGACTGTCTCTTTCACCACCAACCACATGGCAGATACGGCATATAACCCACATTGACTATACACGGTCAGAGGCCCCTCACAACGGGAATCTCAGTAGGGCCTTCTTCTTCGGCTAACTAGCTCGGGAACGGACCGGCTTACCTCCTTGGAGAAAGGACAAATGGGTCGAGCTGTTTACTTCGTAGATTTGGCCTCGGCCCTTTTGGCTTTGAGTAGATCCGTTGGTGAGCGATGTGCCAATCAAAGACAAAACCAGGGCAGGTACACCGCCCACCACCGAGAGCGTTTTGAGGCCTGTTACCGGTAAAGTCCAAGCTGTACCGAGCAACGTGACCAGCACGGGGCACATGACGAGTGCGACATCTGGCTTGAGTGGCTGGAGATATGGGATTTGAGAGGATGCCCCAGGTGATCACAAGCCCTCACCGTCGGGAACGCCATTGTCCTATCGTGAACGCTGGAATACACCATATGAAAGGGGAGTGTGGCCAAGCTGAAGGATTCCAGGACGGCATCAGCTGTAATTCCCGTGCAGTGCAAGCCATGAATGAGTGAGGACTTCCGGCCGTGTTGTAAGCCACCCCCTCTCCTGCCCCTCACTGACCTCACACAACACCTGCAAGGGTCGAGAAGTTGGCATCGCACTAAATATGCAAGCTCTATGCGTCCGAGGACCGAGGATCTGCAATACCATGTCATCACCGCCGTTGCAGAGCAGTAGGGCAACTCCACTTCATAAAGCATAGCAAGGAATGTGGGATATATCCAGTCCTGATCAAGCAACAGAGCCAGCCGCGGCGATTTACACCGACATCTGAGGCGTCACGAGGTGTTCAAGCATCCCGTGACAGTTCACCTTGGTTTGCGACAAAGGTGATCCGGCAATGAGCTGGCTGTGTCTCACAAAGCGGTTATCTACATCTTGTGCGGGCTGTATGGAATGCAGATGGGGACCTACGGTCAAGACTTCCATGGGAAGCTCTGGTTGCTGAAGGGGGGTCTCGGCTCAAGACATTCTGCGGACATTCCAACCGCGAAGCCGGCGGGTTTCTGAGACTTGTAGGGTCCTCGTCCCACACCGTGGAAAAGCAACCCTCGATAGATTCCTTGCCGATGAGGGGGGCTGGTGGTCCACAGCTTCTAGCTTCATCTTGTGCCACACTTCGATGGAGTCGCGAAGGTGTGTAAGCTGCTGTGTCAGTGCTTACTAGTTTGGACCTGGCAGCAAGCCATGGTCAGATGGTCACCATAGGGCCGAGCATGTAGCGAAAACAACGTCGAAATGAACTTTATGTCCGCGCGTTCACATGACGGAAGGGCCTATGCGATGAGGAGCACCAGCCTGGAGCCGTGCTTGGCGTGTAGATGATGTGTTGACCTCACAAGCTCAGCAGAGGAGTGTACTGTTCAGAGTGGTGAATGGTCGAGAGGAAGCCTTTCATTAAAGCTGGTATGATCGTTCTCTGCTTCCTGGTGTGATATGTAGTAGTTGCCGTCAGCTATCAGTTTTTGGAGGGCTGTATATGGATGGTCGAGCTGGAATGGTGTGCTGCGTACCTGTCCCCATTAGTCCTCGAGGATACGCTGGAGTCGTGAGACAGTGACACCGAAACCCTGGCTTGACTTATCAGTGCGTCTTGCCAGTGTCATTATCTCGTCTAGGGTGGTCGCTTATTGTCTCAAGAGCAGTGAAAGCATTGCTGTTTCCCCAATCATCTATCTGATCTGTCTGATCTGATCCATCATGATTCCCCAACCCACCAACAAAGAAAGACTGGCGAGCTTGGTGGATATGATGAACAAGATCCAGTTATGCTGACCCCCTCTGAAGCGCTCCAACATGGAGAATCGAGCGCACTGTTCGTCCAACTACCTTTTCCCGGAAGAAACGACATTGGGTTCCGCGGACAAGCATTGCAGATGGCACGGTTGAAGACGGCTCAATGGCACCTCACGGACCGTAGAATAATGATCGACAGCAACACCAGTGCATGTGTACGGGACCGGGTTAGTCTATGCAACGTTTACCGAGCCAATATTCGTCCCACCAACTTCCTGCGAGTTCCAGGCTGGACTTCGGTGACCCCTTCGATCGGCGATTTTGGGGTGTAATTTGCTGGTCGTCGCAGCCCACAATGATAGTTCTGAACCTTGACATTCAATGACAAACAACGGAAGGCTTCCGTTAGCAGAGCTGGGGCTTGGATGGCCCGAGATTAGACTGGGAACCGGCCACATCGGATCACATCTAATCCCAGCAGCGTCACACAATTGCCCCATGGTCGCCATCCGATCCATGATACTGACAGTCGTTCAGATCCACTTGCCCACGTTAGGTGCGCAGTAGTGCGCATAATGGACAAAGAACCTGCATCAACCAGCGTGGACTTAGCTGTGCTTTGGGGCCTCAAATCTCACTAGTTCACCACATTCCCAGCCCAAGCGAAGCAACCAAGGCTCCTTGACCTCGACTGAGGAAAGGCGTTAACAAACATCACGCCATGAGCGGGCAGCAGCCGGAAGATTTCCATGCGAGACATTCAGAAGCCCACAGCAGCGTTAAGCCAGTGTTCTGGAAGGCTTCGATAGAGCCCTATGATGATCAGCTAAGACAGGGCATCATTGACACTGGCGTGTTCAACCTCTGATAGTCATGGATGCGCAAAGTGCAAACACAGACAACGCCAAGAAGAGCAAATTGATCTTCACCTCAAGCTCATATCCCTGAAGGTGTGCCCAGATGGCACTAAAGACCAGCGGCCGGAGGGGGTGGGAAGATCCGCCGATGCAATCTCCTGCGATAACACTAAGGTTTCTTTGTCGTAACGGCCGGGAGGGAGCACGGCCCACATGTTAGCTTCCCCTTGCGAGCATAGCAACGGTCAACTTAGGTAAGGCACTCACGGCATCATTCCGAGGTTCTTGGGGGCTAAATCGATCAAATGGGCAAAAATAGAAATTAGCCCTGTGGACGGTTGGGCAAGTGTGACGATGAGCATGTCGACGTTGGGGCTGCAGCATAGTACGTCAACCAAAATTAGCCCTCTAAATCCAAAGTGGGCAAATATTGGTTCACGTCTTGCGATGCTTGACTGGCAAATTAGGTCCGAATGGTCCAACCACGGCGCGTAATTTGCCCACTTGTTAGATACCAGCTCCAGGGGGCTTGAACAGGAACCGCGCAATCGATTGAAGATAGCTCAATGCCTCTGATTGGTCGCGGCGGCGGAGCATCTGTTGCTCCCGATTTGGAGTGACCTGGACTGGATGCACATGAACCTTTGAAAAGCATCCCGTCAAAGGCATTGTACGCATCAGCCATACCTATTTGTATAGTCCGTCATGGTTACCTCAAACTTCAAGTCGCTTGATACTTGAACTTCCTCATAGTAAATGTGATAAACCCTACCGAAGACCGAGCTTGAAAAGCCCAAAGGCATGAAGTTGGGGACGGTTAGGTTGTTGGGAAGGCAGAGACGGTCATGCTCCCAAGCTTTGGATGCTGAGGAAAACAGGCAGGTGTAATGCCTGTCGCAGTTGCTGTTACCCTGGCAAGCCACAGATGCGCCTACCCGGTCTATCCAGCATAATTGGCCATAGCTTCGGTCACTAGCAGTCACATCCCTGCCAGTGTTGATGCACGATTACCAAGCTTGGGCCAATCTTATCATCGATTCACCCACGGCCCGTCTGCGCTAATAATGCACGCGAGGATTTAGTCGTCACATCGCCAACCGCACTCCATCGAATCAATGCCCACAGCCGTCTTCTTCTTGCTGACCCCTTCCAACCCCCTCGCAGCGAACGCAACGCAACGCAGCAGCTGATGCTACTCTATCCCTCGCACCAAAGTTCCTGTGCCTCGCATTGTGCTACAACTGGACATGCATTTCAGCACCTGTGCGGCCAGCCGATGGCACAGAGCGGAATGTTGACCACGTACCGCGCAACCCTCCTAAGGACGTCAGATACCTTGCGCTCCGGCTCACCGGCATGTGCAGGCAATAGGATGATGGACGGGGCTGGCCCGGTCAAACATCATTTACCATTCTGTCCTACCACCGCCCTTGAGCACCTGCAAACCCCGACACCCATCCAAGACAAGTCTTGCACGCCTCCCCTTCAAGCTCAACTACTGGTGGTCGCACCTGTCCAATCTGTGCGCTGACCGCTACTGCGTCACCGTCAATTCGTGGATCACTAGATTTGATGGACAATCATGGGGAAGAGCATAGGATGGTTGTGTCTCATCAAGATAGCCTCGAGTGAGGTCCGACCCTCTTATGAGCAATCAGTTATCGCTCTGGCTCAGAGTCACAATAGCCCACCGCAAACCCTGGGAAATCGGTCAAAGATCTGCTGTGCAGGTACCATGGGGAAACTGCGTGATACTGGCCTGGTCGACAGATGACTCGACGGGTCCCAGGAAGAAGCAAATTGATATGCACACATTGCTGTCAATATCCCCATGCGCAGGCATCCATGTGTGGGCGGAATCGGGTGAAAAGCATCCCGTTGAAAGCCAGTGCTCGACATACATGCCAGTTCACGGTTCTACGTACGCACGAGCGTATAGCTGCCCGGTGAACGTGGCTGTTGGAGAGCTGGTGGTATTGCCATTTCCATGCGTGACTCGGCATGCACAGTGTCTGCAGTGTGCAGTTTTCGTACGAAATACCCTGGAGATTAGCCCAGCGCCAAGGTTGGACAATGGCACCTCTGATCCCAAACACTGCTTGTTCTGCAGCACGATTCTAGCACTTCTAGAAGTCCTGCGGCTGCTGTATTCAGCACGGGCGTCTCAGATGTTCCTTTTATCGTCTGTTCGCAACAATTCGTCTCTTTTCGTGGCCAGGCTCTGGCTCGGACGTGCTGCTCTGCGCAATAGATGGCAAACAACCCCCAACCAGGCTGCTGGTTCAGACCGTGCCAAAATGGACTAGGTTGACCCACGCAGGAGTCCCTATCGTACCATGCCACTCACTGGATCAGCTTCCTGGTGCTATCTGGCGACAGGGTCGCCTCTGTACGCAGCAAGGGTGAATGGCGCAGGTGCCCCCATAGAGCACAGCGGCCTGAGCAGGGCTATCTAGTGTAAACGGCCCCCGCTCCTCTGGTCGTTCCGCAGCAACCAGACCCTTGCATCCATCATGTGGATGTATTAGGTTGCGCAGCATGCCAGCCGTGCTCATGTGTGAATGGAGAAAGTCGACCGGGGTAGACACACAACAGCCTGATCTGGGGTTGCAGTCTGTGGTACGACCTACCACCCTTGGACTTAGCTTTGTCGCTATCGGTGGGGTCAGCGTTGGGCTGCACTTCCGATCAAGGCCAGCCGGCGGACCACCATCCATCAATGTCCAAGTGTACATTGCCCAATGGGAGCAGAGTTACATCTCATGTCACTCTTTGCAGACGAGCACACACACGGACACAGAGCAAGAAGTCTTGCCGTCCCGTTAGGGAAAGGTGCCATGCACGGCAGGCTGGAAATGCGGCCAAAATAACAGGATGCGGCCATTTAGCCCACATTGACTGTGTCCAAATTTAGAACATCGCAGCCAAACACATGTGGGCAAATAGTTCGCAGGCCGTCGAGATGGCGGCCAAGGTATAAGAATTTGCCCACTTCCATCTCCTCCCACCCACTTTCCTGTTTCCTGCCCCGTAGGTCAGAAGAAGAAGGAAGAGCAGATCCAAGGTCCAGTGTTGTCGTCCCGTCCAGTTCATACTCTCCCTCACAGTTCACTATACTATCCTTCGGCGGTCGGCCATAGGATCAGTCAACTCAATATTCTTGCACTATACTTTATTACACTCAGCTACATACACATCCCGTTCAACAGTCAAGCAGGTCTTACTCACGAACCAGTCAGTCATTCGACAACAACAACAATTTAAAACATAATATTCCACGCCACACAAACATCCATCAGCTCCCATCTGGAGACAAGGCAGGGTCGTCGGGGTTCAGTTCAGCTTTCGCCGTTGGGCATCTGGACCTGTCCCCTTGTGAGGGCCCTGGACATCTCCCGCTTCGGTCGGCCCATTCATCATCCAGGCTAGAGAATCCACCCCCAAAAAAAAGGAGGAGCCACACACCCCCCCTTACCCCGACCAATCTCCACCCACTTACACACCCTTTGCCTCCCCTGGAAGTGCCAAAGGTACCTGTCTCGATAGAGGAAAGAGGGTACAAATGTCAACACTACCCCCCAACCACCGTCAGGACAGCTTCATGAGCACCTCATCATCAGTCAATATGGCCACCAAGACGAAGCCAGCGGCCTGCAAGGCTGCCAACAGTGCCAATGTCACCTCGACCAACAAGCAAAAGTCACAGATGCACAGACGGTCAAGAACAGGTTTGTCTCCAGATTTCTTCGGGTACCTCCTCGGCTCACTTACAACACAATCTTCTTGACCGCATCCGTTTCCTTTCGGCCTTTTCCTCTTCTGTCATACTGTGGGATGATGGAAGCTAACATGGCCTCCATCAAGGGTGCTATACGTGCAGATTAAGAAGGAAGAAGTGCGATGAGGGTACGCCCATGTGCACAGCTTGCAAACATCTCGGTCTGGCGTGCGAGTATAAGCGGCCAATGTGGTGGAGCAACAACGATGCGCGGAGAAAACACAAGGACGATATCAAGATGATCATCAAGCGGAAGAAGCTTTCGGAAAAGTCGACCCCGAGCATCCAGACCTCAATGCCTTCACCACCTGGCTTGTCACACTCCCTGCCTACCTCGGCGACCTTTTCGGATCCCCTCGACCGTACGAGATCAGCATCGATAGACTCGCGCTATCATTTCAACTTTAACTCTCCGCAGAGCAATCACTCACACCACGAATACACACCCTTTACCACGCCACAAATGCACCCCGAGTTTATGTTTGGAGCCTTCTCTCCGTATGAGATTGACGTCAAGACGGAAAGGCAAATGTACATCAATGACGTACCGACCTTGAAAGAAACCACTTCGACCTCGACATTCAGCACGTTCCACACTCCGCCACCGCCGGGGACTATTCTGCCTTCCTTTCCGCTAGATGGCGAATGGACAGAGCAGGTTTACTCAGAGCGAAGAGAGTCGCTAACAGAGGAAACATTGGATGTGAACTACTTCGACTTTTCGCATGGGCCGTCCATGAGCTCCAGGGAAGTCGCCATTGAGCTGGATGAGAGCGACCAACGGCTCCTGGACCACTTCATCCAATTCGTGGCACCATCCATCTTTCCCGTTCTCGAGGCAAATCAACACGGCTCGGTGAGCTCGGATCTCATTTTGCCAGCACTGCAATGCAACAAGGTCTACTTGCACTGCTGTCTCAGCATAGCGGCACAGCACATCAAGGCGGTGTCTGGTCTGCAGGGCGAGGAAATCGATGGCCAAATCATCCAACATCGCTACGCCACCATCTCCTCTCTGGTGGACGCCTTGAACCGCGATGAGAACCACCAACAGATTCTCGAAGCAGCTCTGGGTCTCATCTTCTTCCAAAGCTGTGTCGGTCGCTTTGACGACTCGCTCCCTGATGTGCCATGGCATCAGCACTTTCAGGCCGTTCAGTCCCTGGTGGTCAAACTGGATCTCCCGCGCATTGTCTCGGACCCCAGCGAACATGTCGCACAAACCCCCTTCAACATGACCCTCACCTCCTGGATCGATATTCTCGGAGCAACCATGCAGGGCCGCGCGCCGCAGTTTGCCCACACGTACAGGGAGAAGCATCTCTCCCCGACCAACTCGTCGCTGGGTTTGCGCGAGCTGATGGGTTGCGAGGATCGCGTCATGTACCTGATCTCGGAGATTGCCTGTCTCGAAGCGCTGAAGAAGGACGGCATGGACGACATCACCCTCTGCCAACACGTACACGTCCTTGGCGACCAGATTGGTCTCACCGAAATGGGCGAGGCCGCTCCCAAGCTTCCCTTCAACACCAATGGCACCTTGAGCCCCAAGCAGCTTAGCAAGAACATGACAGCCGCCTTTCGCCTGGCCGCTCGCATCTATCTCTGCAGTCTCGTCCCCGGCTTCAACCCATACCAGGCAAGCTGCGTGGGTCTGGTTGACAAGCTGACCAGCGTTCTCGAGACAATTCCGTCGGCCCATATGGGCTTTGACCGCTCGCTCGTCTGGGTCTACCTGATTGGTGGCTCAGTCAGTGCTCCGGGCTCGACCTTCCGAGCCCTCTTTGAGGACCGGATCTCTCAACTCGAGGATCTTGCCCACTTTGGCAGCTTTGGTCGCGTAGCCTGTCTCCTTCGGGAGGTCTGGTTACAGTCCGACACTCTCCAGGCAAACTCGCCGACTAGTGCGACGTCGGAGGTTCCACAGTACTACATCCACTGGCGGGATATCATGCAGATGAAGGGTTGGGACTTTTTGCTCATCTAACACACCCATCCCTCTCAGACTGGTTCTTGAGGAGGCATTTATCTGCATGCAAAGTACAATCCGTGGCAGGAATGACCTCCTTCTCAGCGCTTGCTTTTACACACTATATTCTATTTCAACCGAGTTGAAAACAACTTAGAGGTTGCCGCGAGGCAATATGGAGGGATGAGGCGGATTTGACACAACACTTGGATACTTGGATCTTGGAAGGAAGATGGGGGTGGATCAAGCCCTTAGCATTGGATGCAAGGCGAAACCAACTTGTTTTTTCTATACCCTGTCTCGTTCCTACTCGTTTTGGTATACTCATCATTTGCATCTGGGGCAAAGGCGTTATCTCAAGGGAATACCAATGTGGGAGTTGGGAGGGCGGAGGGCGGGCTGGGCTTTTGGTAAACGATATTGGTAGGAGCAGCATGCACCAAGTCTCCCCCTGACAGACAGGTCGAGCAAAGAGAAATGTAACTTTACGAGAATCATAACAAGAATAACTTGGTATTGTATGAACAGGTGCCTATTCCAATGTGAATTGTATCTCGTGAAACTTCACCAAACGTTCTCACTTCCTCTGCAAACATCTTGGTAACCTAAACTGGGTGGCTCGTCTCAGCGGCCCCAACCTCCCTTCCGACATGCTACGCTGTGGCATGCTGTTATTCCAGAGCAAACCAAATTCTGGGTATAAGCCTTGTACACGGTGTGGCTATTCGAACCTGTCCCGGCCCACCTTGCCAGCCCACCGACACACCGCCCCTTTGCATGTTCATGGTATCTGCGACAGTCGGCGAAGGCTTCGCCGTCCCGCTGAAAGTCATGACAGCCTTACGTCACATGCTTAGTGTTTCAAGTATGGAGACCGCAAAGGAAAGCCAACTTCGGCTTCGGGCCAGCAAGTCAAAGACCACTCTTGGATGGCCTCACTGATGGAGCCACACCTCTGTCTGGGTTCAGGTGTGCTTTGGTCAGGCTTTCCTACTTAACATGCCCAATGATTTTGAAGTGAGGCGATCGATATGAAGCCGGAGACACGTCCTCATCCAGACAGTTGGCTCTGGATATCGGCTGGTCAAGAAGGGAAAGCCGAGTTGTGGCTGAATAAATCCCCAACAGGACGGGAATCATACCCTACAACCCGACACGTACCGCCATCAGCCACGATTCACTACGCATACGGGTAACGGGTGCAAGCGCTGATCAGATGTGTAACGACCCACTGTATTCCGTAAGGAGAGAACACAATTGGTGATACAGTGTCGCTTAACCAGAGCTTAATTCTGTCAGCGTCCAATGACACACGCCGTTTCAGGACTGCCGCGTCTATCCTGAGATCCAACATCCATTGTTTCTTGTTCCCAGCAATTCATCCTCACCAGTCATATTCCTATTCCAAGGGTGAGGTTGGCCGATAGGTCGGAACGCTTCGTCTAGTTCCCTTTTGTTTGGCCACCGGCTGACCTGACGAGACGAGCTCCGCCTCATTGTTCTGTCGCCATCCAGTCATTGTTCAATTCACCCAGAGCAAATGGAGTTTGGAAGTGTGGAAACTGCTAGCGAGAGGCGAGCCATCATTCCCCAGGTCATCCCCAAGAGTCATGCCATGATGAAGTTGATTTTGCTTGCTCTACAGTGGAGACTATCATGTGCCTCAAGACGTTCATGGTGGCCAGGGACAGGAGCAACTTGGGCCACTCATACTGGTCGCTTGAACGAGACCTGGTACCATTTATATCCTTCCCGAAATCCTGGCAACCATCTACAGGCCAGTCGCTGTTACCATGTCCGCTGCATTGCCGCCAGTCGGCCACAACCGCCGGCCTCCGTTGGCTGCTAAGACACGGTACTCATATGTCGTACTTGGACCCTGCGTCTGGCACTGTCTGATTCTTTATCGTTCATGACATCCGATTTCCTTGGGTTGATGGCAGTGCCTCTGACAAAGGACATCTGGTGCTGAGCAAGGCCTCAGAAGCCATAGATCTGCTTTCCAACCCCAGAACTCGTATAGCGTATAGTGTACGGTGCGGCTCACTTGATTTTCAACCTCCAGTACTTATATTGTTTGTTTGTTTAGCACAAACGTCGGCTCTATTGATCATCAGGGCGTTTAGTGAAGGGATCTTCTATTCCTAGGTGGTGAATCAAGAACTCACCAGCATATGTTATCTCCCCAGGTTGGTCGACTAAAGTCCTCGACTACCTCATATCTCCTGGTCTTTGAAACGGTTACACAGGCTTCAAGAGTGCAAGACAAGCCATTTGACAATCACTGCAACGCACAGTCATCCGGAGGGTTGACTCAACACCACAGTCATCACGCCATACGAAAGAGCAGGCCCACGAGGATGTTGAAGCCCCGGAAACCAGTCTGTTTGGCGACTCTACGTGCTGCCAGCATGATCGCGTCGGTGACGGCGTCGACAATACCCATGAACAACCTCTTTGAGTCAGGTGGCACATGTGCTGCTGGCTTCAGTTACTGTCAGAAGGGACAGCCAGCTTTCCCATCCAACTTTTGCTGTGAGACAACGGAAACATGCATACCCCTGGCTGCTTCAACCACCATGATGTGCTGCCCAGCTGGCACAGACTGCACCATAATCGCGCCAATAAGTTGCAATCTGACTCTTCAAGACCCCAACTACGATCCCAAGGCCTTTATCAAGACCACGGCCTTGCATGGCACACTGGGACACTGCGGCGACGGAACATGCTGTCCTTATGGCTTCAGCTGCGGGGAGGACCCCGATCACGGTATAACATGCAAGATGGACAAGGATCAGAACCACCAGCCGACCGAGTCTGTCCCGATCTCGTCCACTACGTCCCCTACAGCTAGCTCAGGTTCACGTTCTAGCTCAACCATTACTCCTTCCACCCCTTCTGGGACTAGCATTCAGGTGATACCTACTTCTTCACCGTCGTCGTTGTCGTCCTCCTCCTCCTCATTGCGCAGCACCTCGACCGGAGGCACAACGCCCGTCTCAACCACAGATCCAGATACCACTCCTTCCTCCAACCCAGACACAAACACGGGCGGCGGCGGCGGCGGCACTCCCACAGCAGTAATAGCCGGCGCAGCAGTGGGCGCCGTCCTCGTCACCATCGCCGTGGCCTTCATAGCCTGGGTCTTCCTCAAGCGCAGCCGCTCCAGAAAGCATGCCGGAGATGACGACGACCGGGACGCTCTTAAGCTGACGCGCTCCACCTCCTCCTTCGGCAACATCATCTCCAACCCCATCATCTCCGAAACCACCAAGCCCATGCGCTCCGACTTTGTGCGCAAGTCCCCCGGCCGCTCCAGCATGGTCGGCTCCATCCTCGGCTCCTTCGGTAGATCCCCTACCTTGGTTCCCGAAACCCCCTCCCCTCCCCGATCAGCCGGCACAACGACAACCGTAGCCGGAGCTCGGGTCCCTCCCATCCGAGGAATGGCACAGGCGAGGCAGAGCAGTATAGCGTACGGCTTCGGCGCGCCGAATACAAGTCCTTACGCGAATGATCCGCCGAGGACGCCGCCAAACCAACGCGAGCCGAGTAGTATCAGTATCAACGTTTTTGCGGATCCCAGGACGGTGGGAACGCCGCCTGAACGGACGAGGAGCGACAATCGCCAGACGACATTCTCCGACATGCTCCGGTCGGCGGATCTAGGCGGTGTTGCCAGGGGCGAACCTTATGTCCCGCCTACGCCCAGGCCGGGGTTGCCGTCCTCCCCCAGGCCGAGACCGAGACAAGGAGGGACAGGGACGCCGGGGTCGAGATTGAGATAGTTACTGAGGGGAATGGTGGTGGGTGTTGGACGGGTTGGTAGAGAGGAAATCGCGGGTTGTGGCGTTCAGATAGGGGGTCAGCTCGTGATTAGGCTTTTCAAGGCTCTTCGGTTGAGAATTACAGGCTTCAAGCCGGATGGAGTTCGGTTTGGGATACCCCCTGGCGCCGGCGGTACTTTTGTCCTGTCTTCGGTTTGGAGAGGGTTATACTTTGCATATTCCCACGATAGGGACGGTATATATATTTCTGTTCGTTCATACTCATTCTCAAGATTTAGGCTTTATAATCAACTTTGTTGGCGAGACTAATGCAGCATTGGTATCATGGCCGCTCCTTATGAGACCCGTATAACCTGTGCCAGGCATTGCCCCAATACAATAAGCACCCCATATTCCCGCCTTTGTTCTCCCTTCCCCTTCTCACCTCTAATCCTCCCCCGGAACGGGCTGCACGGCAACCACCACCACCAGACTCGCCACGGTGACCGCAAACGCCACAAAAGCAACCAACATGATCGTCCCCCGACTGGCAGGGAACTTGCCCTTCATCACCCAGTGCTGTCCCTCCAGATACCGATTATAACCAAGGAAGAGGATCAGTATGCTTATGCCCAGGAACGTCGTGCCCAGCGGTCGGCCCACATGCTTGAGCGTCTCGTTGTTGCCGGCGCCTTGAAGCGAGGTGTTCAGCCGGAAGAGCTGGGTGATGGCGATGCCTATCGACGCGAAGGCTAGGGAGGTGCGGAGCCAGGCTAGGAAGGTTCGTTCTGTTTGTGTATATATGGTCAGCTGGGACCGCATGATCGTGCTGGGGGTGTCCAGGGAGAAGGTGGGAATGTTACCTAGTGCTAGGTGATCTCGGGCCACACTGCCTTTGTTCTCGAGCTCGATGGAGTGGAAGTAGGCGAGGAACCTCCGCCAGCGGGTCTGCTCTGGTTTGAGGCTGGGTCTTCGTGACGGGGTGTCGGGGTGGTGTTCGGACTGCTGTTGGGTAGAGGGTCTATGGCGGAGGGTGGTGCTTCTTCGTGAATCGGACTGTAGAGTCTGGTAGTTTAGGGAGCGTTGCCGCTCCGGTTGGAGGGTTTCTATCCTGTCGACATTGTCGCTGGTGGAGTTGTCGTGCTCGGTTATGGAGGGTTCGCTTCGTAGTAAGGGTTGGAGTCGGGGACTTTGCGCATCGCCGAGGGACTCTGCTCGTCTGGCACCAGTCTTGACGAGCAGGGAAAAGTCAGCTTGGGATCCGGACGGAGAAGGGAAACGTGGAGGGAGAGAGATGAAGTGGTATTGTAAGGGGTCTACGGACAAATCTACTAAACAGATTGGACACATCCCCGAACACGCCTTGTCCCGTTCCAGGAGATGCCATGGCCTCTTCCCAATCCCCAGCAAATAGCCGTGTAACCGATTGATGCTGGTGGTGCGAGAGGTGGTGTTTTCAACTGACCTCTAGTATGTCATTGATCCTAGCCTGCGCCGACTGCCTCCGTTTCAACGCCGGCGTCTGGTTGGAAGGTATCTGGGCGACTGCTGACGGAACACCACCATCAACAGACCGGGTTGCTGTGAGGTTGGCCATTGTTATAGACCCGACCATATACAGAGCTTCATTTCCCGCCCGGGGCGGTGGAGAGGGATCACGCAATTGGCGTCAGTGGGGGTCCAGATGTAGCAAGCCCAGCTTGGCATCTCCCTTTGCCCGATCTGCGTCTTTGATTGTTCATGCAGATGTTTGGCATTGACAAGGACCCAGCTCCCGTTATGCCGCTTTGGAGTGTTTGTGCAACGGGCCTCGAGATCTGAGATGGTGATCCAATTGGTGATGCAACCCTTCAGGTATCCAAAATGGTGGTTCTGCCGCGGGCGGTGTGATAGCTGTGCTGCGGAACGTCGTCATTTGTCAATTGCGCCATCACGGATAGCTATGGGCACATTTCCAAAAGTAGTACGTATACTCAATTCAGCTTCGAAGGGAGATTTTTGATATATTTGACAATCAAGACGTTCCTGGATCATCGTGCAGATAATAGCAGCTTTGGAATTGACGAGCGACTGGAAATGCAGATATAGCACCGGCAAAAGTTCAACACGCCCCATCAGTTGGGGGCCGGTGGGTTTTGTACTGGCGAATCTTAAGGCACTCTACACCAACAAGTCCAGAGCTGAAAGTGAGAGTACAGAAAAGAAGACCTGAATTGTGGAATCGACTGCTGAAACGTTGGTGACCACCTGTAGGCCCGAGGTAACCGAGTGAGGGTTAACATGGTCCGTAACTTATTGTCTCCAAAATGCTACCTTACCGTATCTATCCGCATCCCGCTTCGGAGCGCCAAGAGCTCAATGAAGCCTCGGCCGAGATTAACCAAGTCGGCCCCACTAGATCCGATGCGGGTCCGTGAGCACCGTCTTACGAAATGCAAAGAGTCCGAACCACAGGCACGATAGCATTGCATCTAGACCACATCACCGTTATCTGCCCGTGCCAACCCCTTTTGGCTTCGAGATCAAAAACGCAGCATACAGCACTGCTTCGTGTCTGCGGCAACACCAAGTTAACAGCGCTTTGAAAACCCTGGTTTCCTCCGTCCTTTATTTCTCGCAAAGCAGGCTCCCCTCCCACGCCAAACTGTCATCATGCCGTGGGTAGCACCAGGGAAGACCACCAGGTCTAAGGACTACCGCGGATCCGGCTCCTTTGCGACTTTCCTCATCATAGGGCGTAAGTATTCCTTCTTTCTTCTTTCTTCTTCCTGTGCCCTTGTCGCAACCCAGTTGACACATCACAGCCGTCTGCTTCTTCCTCGGCATCCTCTTCGCTTCCTTTCCCTACGACTTCCCCCTCCTCTGGACCTCCGACCCCGTGCCCGACGCCTACTACAACCAACTCGAAACCCACCTGCGCTTTATCCACCAGTCTCCTCCCCTCATCGCCCGCCTCTTGAACATCATCACCGCCGTTGGTTTCCTGGGCTTCTTCATCAAGCTCTTCAAGCCCTCGGAGGCCAACGTCCTCTTCGACGGTGCCTCGCTGGTGCTCTACGTCATTGGTGTTGGCGTCTATATTTCCAACATCGTCAAGGGCCTGCGCATGGTCTCTGCTGGTGGTTGGGATGAGGGCGTGAAGGTCGACGGTCCCTATACCGGTGAGGTGATTCTTGGTCGCGAGGATAGTCTGAAGGTGCTGAGCGCTAGTAACACGATTTTGGCGCTGGTGCTGGTGGGTGTGCTGGTTTTGCAGGCGGGGCAGTGGTATGCGGAGCGTAAGGAGGCCGATGATACTATTGCTGCTGATGAGGCGGATGCGCAGAAGAAGGAGGCCAAAGAGGTGGCTAAGGCAAGTAAGAAGAAGAACTAGGGTGTGGTGGACGGGGAGCAGTTAGGAGTTAGGAGTTGGCGGCTCTACTAGGATTCGGGATGGGAAAACAGATGGCGTGGGCCGGGTACGGTTGGCGGCGAGTATAGGGGGTGGTTGTGAAAAGTGTTTAGAGAGCTGGCTTACATGCTGCTTGGATTGGACAGTACCTTTTGTCTTGTGGACGCACGTCAAGGTCAAGGCTGCTCATAACCCTATTCCATATCCATTGCAGAGCGAATTCTCATGCCATATACCTTTTCAAGACCCTGCTATGCCTAGCCGCAGGTATATCTCGTCGATTTCGTTGTAGACATAGTAAATACTACCTGCGAGTTCTTACACAAGCAAGTACTTCGCATACCCCTGGTTCGCGATGTTGTTGTGGATCAACACTTGTTTCCTCGGTCGTAGACTCACGTTGTAGGGTACGTGTTTAGTCGAGATGGATTTCCACTTGGACATTGAAGCATCGAGCCCAAACATTCACAGTCCAGCCCAATAAAAATACATTCGCGCTTCCCGATAATCGTAATCGGCCATTTCCCCCAAGGAACACGGCTTGTGAACCGTCACGAAGCAGTCGCATTCCCTGCCACTGTGAATGATCTGCAAAGGGCTGCCATCATTGCGAGCACAGGGAATACGTCACCACAACAGCCTACTCACAATGCCCGTCTCCACCGCCGACTTTGCGCGCCAACAACTCGAGCTCTTAGCAGCCGAGCAAGCCGCAGAAGCCGCCGAGACCGCCACCGCAGCAGCTCAACACAGTCCAGCAGCGCTTCAACGTGCAGGAGCTGCATTAACGAACCTCACGATTGGTTCCACACGGACCGGCTTTGGCGGACGGACGGTTGTTGAGCTGGTCCCCGATACTGCTACCTCGTCTACAGGGGAACTACCAGCCGAGCATGGTATCCGAACCGGGGATGTGGTGCTCGTCTCAGAATTGGCCGCTGGCGGGGCCAAGAAGCGCGAGGTGAAGGAGATGGAGAAGAAAGGTGTACGTGGAGTGGTGACGAGGGTGGGCAAGGGAAGTGTGAGCGTTGCTGTGGACGAGGAGAAGGAGGATGCTGTTGATGGTTTGAAGGGGCGGGTTTGGATTGTGAGGTTGGCGGACGAGGTCACGTATAAGAGGTGAGTGACCGTTGTCTGTTTATGAGTTCACGGGTTGCTGATCCCTCCAACAGGATGAAGTTCACTATGGAGAAGCTGGAGAAGATGTCCGAGTCGGAGCAGTCCATTTTCATCAGGGTGCTCTTTGGCCTGTCCTCTCCTTCTCCAGTCCCAGCTGACCTTACTACTGACCCGGAGGTCGGAAAGATTGATTGGGTTGACCCGACCCTCAATGATTCACAGAAAGACGCTATTCGGTTCGCGCTAGCTTCAAGGGAGGTGGCTCTCATACATGGTCCTCCAGGAGTACGTATCCCTTCATTCTAGCACCATCAGACGAATAGCTTACCATGGCAGACTGGCAAAACGCACACTTTGATAGAGTTGATCCTCCAGATGGTAAAGCAAGGGCTGCGTATCCTCGTCTGCGGACCATCCAACATCTCCGTGGACAACATCGTGGAGCGTCTGGCGCCGCACAAGGTCCCCATCGTCCGCATAGGCCATCCTGCGCGTCTCCTTCCATCCGTCGTGAATCACTCACTGGACATTCTCACGCAGACTTCCGAAGCGGGCGCCATAGTGAAGGATGTCCGGATGGAAATGGACGCTAAGCAGGCGTCTATCCGAAAGACAAAGAGCGGCCGGGAGAGACGGGCGATATATGCCGATCTCAAAGCGCTACGGAAGGAATACCGCGAGCGGGAGCAAAAGTGTGTCAGCAATCTTGTCGGAGGGAGCAAAGTTGTGCTGGCCACATTGCATGGTTCAGGAGGATTTCAGCTGCGCAACGAGCGGTTCGATGTCGTAATCATCGACGAGGCCAGTCAAGCGCTTGAGGCGCAATGCTGGGTACCTCTTTTGACGGCGAAGAAGGTGGTTTGTGCTGGTGACCACCTCCAACTGCCTCCCACCATCAAGTCGTTGAATTCTAAGTCAAGGCCCAAGAACGCTGAAGGAGTTTCTTCAGCAAAGGGAGCTAGTCTGGAGACGACACTCTTTGACCGACTCCTGGCCCTCCATGGCCCGTCTATCAAGAGGATGTTGACGACTCAGTACCGGATGCATGAAGCCATCATGCGCTTTCCATCGGATGAACTTTACGAGGGCAAGCTAGTGGCCGCTGAAGCGGTGAGGGAAAGGCTGCTGAAAGACCTACCGTACGAAGTTGAGGCCAACGACGAAACAAGCGAACCACTGGTCTTCATCGACACTCAAGGCGGCGATTTTCCCGAAAAACCTGACGAGGAGGATGGCGAGTCCAGCAAAAAGTCCGTCAAGGCTTCTCTGTTTGGAGACAGTAAGAGTAATGAGATGGAGGCTATGTTGGTGAGACAGCATGTCAAGGTGCTGGTGGAGTCTGGTGTCAAGCCTGAGGATATCGCGGTTGTGACACCATACAATGCTCAGGTGAGTGGTTTCGGGTGTCATAGCTGAGATTCCTTACCCCTAGGTGAACTTTTCGGGAAGGGCATCTCCGTGCGGGATGAATTGGATCAAGTCCACTATGCTGGTTAATGCGATGACACAATACTAACCTGGGATGAAATGTTAACAGTTGGCTGTCCTGGCCCCCTTGAAAGAGACGTATCCTGGTATAGAGCTGGGCAGCGTCGACGGGTTTCAGGGCAGAGAAAAAGAAGCGGTAATTGTGACTCTGGTCAGGAGCAACCCTGATGGTGAGGTTGGCTTCTTGGGTGAGAAGCGTCGATTAAACGGTTAGTGACCCCCTCTGATGAGCCTACGTACTTCGCCGTGGGGTACAAGTATCTAGTCTGATATATGTGTTGCAGTCGCCATGACACGGCCGAAGCGATCACTCACGGTGATTGGTGACTCGGAGACGGTCAAGAAGGGCAGCGGCTTCCTGAAGAGATGGATGGAGTATCTAGAGGAGCACGCTGATCTAAGATACCCTGACGTGTCGTCCCTTGCGATAGATGCATAATATGGAGATACCGCGTTGGATATATGCTCATCCCGCTTTATTTTTTTTTGAGCGTCATGCCTCATCCTCTTTAAATCTAGGATCATTGTCCGACTTCCAGCCCATCTGACTCTCGGACTAGGGATCGATGCCGACGGCCAGGGCTCTTTGCCGCAGTCGTCGACAGACTGATAGTGGAGCCAATCAGAGTCCAGGGTATCCTGGCGGCATTTGGTGTTTCAGGTTACATTCGAGGTCTGTGCATACTAGCGTCCTATTTCGGGGTTTGCTTCTGTCAGGACGCAACGATTCACCAGACTGTCTGGCACTCAACAGAGTCAGCGCTCCTCCTGCTTACGCGGAATGTGATGCGCAGGGAGAGTCGTATCGAGCTGTGTGACTCTCCCCCTCGGTTCGCTATCTCTCTGCCCCCATGGGCTTCGCTAGTCACAACAGCGACTCTTGCGACGCCAGACCTCCTTAATGCACAACGCATGCGGGGGAGATTGGTTCTCATCCACTCGAAACGTGTCGCATCGGTAAAGGACTCCATTGTGTGTGGACAGTAGTGTGCAGATTGCACCTCGCATGCAAGCCAAGTCTGCAAGCTAGAGAAGAGTAGCGCCGCGGATGCTTCGGCTGTGACGAATCAAACAGATTACAGCGGCTGTTCTTGCGGTGCGTTTTATGACTTGGTCATCCCCCCCCCCCCCCCCCCCCCCCCCTCTCCCTTCCCGCCACTCCACCCCCGCCCCCCCTCTCTCACACCCCCCCCCCCCCCCCCCCCCCCCCCCCCCCCCCCCCCCCCCCCCCCCCCCCCCCCCCCCCCCCCCCCCCCCCCCCCCCCCCCCCCCCCCCCCCCCCCCCCCCCCAGGCTGGCAACGACGGACAAATCAACATTCACGCTTTTGTACGTAACCAGAGAGAGCCGCTATGACATGGCTGTGAGCCGTATCACGTCGGAGGAATAATCTATTTGCATGTCTCACGGCAGGGACAGCCTTCGTACTTATAGACCACAAAGCTCGCTGGGACTTCAGGAGACTAGGAGACGGTTGGGCGTAACATGGAAGTCAAAGCCATCCTTGTAGATGCGGAGTCTAACACAACCAAACTTTGCGTAACTGTCTGTGGTACCAGGGATGTCACTCCAAGCCGGTCGAGCCCTTGCGCTTGCGCCATAATTCTAATGAGCCAGGAGTGCCTGCTGTCCGCGCGGAGATCTTAAGACATAGCCTGGACTGTTATGATGCCCGGCTACTTGCAGATCAAACTCGACGTCACTGGGGATGGGAAAGATGGGCCCTTTGATGCTAAAGATCTCTATGCAAGCATGCGTGCGTGCTTAGCTGGTTGGATTCGCCAACTTCGCACACTCCGGAAGGGATGCATGATCGTGCGGCTCTTTCTCGTACCTGAATTGACCGAGACTCCTGTAGAAAGCACCAGGAATCAAAACATCAGTCACATATATTGACTTAGTTGGGTCTCTCGGCTTCCGGCAAGTCTATTGATATGCCACCAACGCCCGACTGACCCTTGCGGGGTTTCACACGTATTCATTCCCAAGGCATGGCGGCTCCCATATCTCAAACATTGCCGTGCTTGTGCTTCCACCGTCCCTTGGCCTTTTTCCTTATTCGGGTAGTCCCGAAATGTGCTCCCGTACTCCTGCTTCATACTCCAGTCATCCACAGAGGTGATGTATACATCCAAACAACCGCTATGAGCAGCCAGTTACGACCGCAAAGTTACCCACGGATATGACTCTGCAATAGTATGGACTCGGGCCAATTCTTCATCAAGTGCTCAACGAGTTACTAGTTATGTCTGGGCTCTCGGACACTAGTAGCTAGAGGTCCATTGATTCTGATGCCAACTGGCTCCCTGATGTAAAGATAGATACGTACCTCTATGCCCCTTAAGCTACTCCACCTTCTCGCCAAGCCACCCTACCTTATTTGGCACCCTCCATACCTTCTGCCCCCCCCCTTATGCAGGCTAGACTAGCTCCTCCCTTCCCTCCACTCCGGTCCATTGCCATGTCGTCTCATCCATGCCCATCCCTGCCGCATCGTGCATATGCTCTATGCCAGGCTTTTTGCGAGCTTCATAGCGTGCGGCCTTGGACACCTGATACATAACCTCCCATTGGCGCCGCCGCGCCAGTCGCATGTTTCACCGGTTACTGAGTGCGTTGCCCTTCGTTTCTTTTCATCTCTTCTCTCGAACCTGTCACGGAAGGACGACCATGGTGCATCATGCACTGGCTTGTACCGGGTTGAGATCTCTTTGCCTATCGTAACGGAACCTGATGCTGTCGCCCACAAGCTAGACTTGCCGCGTCCCGTTGTTGCTTTCCACATTTGTTCTCCCCAAGCCGTGGTTTTTGTGCCTCTTATGGTCACGATACTTCACTTGACGTGGCGTATCAGATGCACACACCTGGGAGCATTGCATAGTTGAGCATGTGCATGCTTATCTACGTGGGTATCAAGGGATACGCATCATTGCCGACTTCATGCCAATTGGGTTGGAGGGGTAACTTACAACCCCTCTCAACGACAATCATTCATTGCGACACGGTGCCGTTGGCGAGGTGACTCTTCGGTTGTAGTGCGCCGAGTACTCAGAGATCGCCATAAGTCACCATACTGAACTGGGTCCTTGAAAGCTAGACGCAATGCCGGTGTGGAAGTCAGGCTCGGTCGCTGGCCAGTCCAGACATAAATCCAGCCAACAGTCACAGTCATCTATACGCGGACGGATATCAGGGCCAATCCCGATTTCAGGCGCTGGGGAAGATGACGAGTTTCCCATACGATCACCAGGTTCCGGCATTGCCATTCCGGCATCTAATGACGATGAATTCCCCATCCGTAAACCCGGATCGAGAACCGCAGCTTCTCAGCCATTACCGGAGGAGATTCAAGAACCACAGGAGCTGCGATCACCGGAAGCCAGTCATTCAGCAGTCTCGCTATCCGTAGGCAATGTGCATAGCACTCAGAATACTACCGGTCATACAGAACCACCTAGTCAACCAGCACTAGAACCTCAAGGTGGGATACGGACCGTATCCGGAAACAACGGAAACAGGGCGTCACCCCAGAGAGGTTCACCAGTGCCCGCGCCACGGACGCATGCCACCAGTGCTGTCCGGTATTCGACCTTGAGTGAGGCGCCGACTACGCACAGCCGGAATGATACACCCTCACGGAAGAAGTCAAGTTTGCGCGCTGCTCTCGGGAGGCTCTTCGGTCGAAAGAAGAAATCCAGTGGGAGTCAAGGGTCAAGCAGCACGTCAGGTCGCGCATCAGGAACGACAAGCTTGACGCAGCACCGTAGTGACCCATCGGCCCTCAGCAGGGACCGGGTCAGCGAACCCAAACGATCCACCTCGTTGCCTATCACGGAGTATGACCGGGCCCTAAGGTCTCATTCAGTTGGCCCGGACGACCTCATAGCTGTCAACAGTGCCCGCAACTCTACTCAACAAGCATCGGACTCGGGAAAGTTTGGGCACAGTAGGAAGAGAGCGGTGACAGCAAGTGGCAGGCTCCTCCCACCATTCTCCCCTTCGCCAACATCAAGGCGGGGTGATGGTGACTGGGCGGGAGGTCTCTCACCTCGACCGGCCAGCACCCACGGCCGAGGCAGCCGTGTTGACCCTGGTGAGCTGGATGACCCCAGTGAAATTGGCCGGGCCATTACGAGCGACAGCGGTGGCGGGTTTGGTATGAGACGCCGTTCGAGGAGCTTGTCGGGTTTACAAGATGTTCTAGGTGCCATACGAACAAGCTCCGAGCACGAGACGCGGAGGAGGAGCGATGAGATCCGGTACTGGCGGGAGTCCTACGATCAAGGTTTCCTGTCGCCGCTATCTTCCAAGGGACCCGATGATTTTGAGCATGGCCAAGATGACGTCCATGACAACAATCATGAGCGTGACCGGGGACAAGAACAGGACAGTGCTGCTTCTGTACCTGGGAACGACAACTATGGTGCGGCAAAGCCGACTCTGCATGAAACCCAGCAGCCGTCACCTGATGTGCCGCCACAGCCTTTCAACTTTGGCTCGATTAGCAAGGACATGATAGGCATGAAAATCACCCAGGCGGCAAGCATAGACATGCGTTTAGGGGGCCTGGAAGCTCGCATGGTCCGGCTTGAACGTGTAGTAGAACAGCTCTGTCACACCGTACCAGGATTCAGGACACCTCTATCCGTTGCAAATCCGACATCCTCAGACCCACCATCCACTGCTTACACAGCTAGAGGATCCGACCTCGGCATTGTCCCTGGTAGCTCAGAAGCGCAGCCGCCGGACCTCTCGTTTGAAGAGGCACCAACATATGTTGCTTCGATCTACCCTCCGTCATCGTCAGACACCCAGATTGGGTCACTCGCTGTCACAGCTCCTTTAGCTGAGCCAACGCACCTGGCGGACAACAGATCTTCCAACTCAACTGTTCGCGGCAGAACGAGCCTCGGCCACACAAAGGATGCCGATCTCCTTGAGAATGAGCGCCGCGGGGACACATCTGCGCCGACACAGTCAAACCTCACTCAACAACTTGAGGCCGAGCGCATAGCGCGCCAAGCACTGGAGGCACAGGTAGCCAAACTTTCTCAGCGTCTCAACACATTATCGACGACCATGTACGCCATGGTCCGTTCCAAATCTCAAGAGCATCTGCGACCGCCGACGCCTTCGTCGGACAAGAGGATAAATGGCCCTTCTCCTCCTATTGATCGGCACCATATGGGTCATGCCGTGACCTGCGACGAGTACGATGATGAGCGACAGACGGAAGACGAGTTCCTGACCCCGGATGGACGGTCTACGCTGGGCTACAACCCTAATGCACGGTTGGGATACGGTCGGTTTGTTGACGACGAACCAGAAGAATATGATGAAGATGATACGAGTGAAGTGGGTGACACGGGAAGCGCCGAGGATGAGGCCAAGAGGAAGAAGGCCTTGCGAACCTTGAGCCTGGGCCAGTTGACGCTGGGCAAAGGTGCAAACCAGCAGCAGGTCCATGTATGAACCTGCCATTGGCTAGCTAATAAGAGACTGTCAGGGCTGTCAGCCATATACCCCCATTTATCGCCTGGTGAGGCATTCATATATGTACCATATACCCCTTATGTTTAAGTTTGGGCCTTTCTTCATGTTCACATTGTTTATCTGATTTTATCTGGCATTTATGTGTAAGTGGGAACATTGCTTTCACTAAGGTTCGTGGGCAACTCTTTCCTGCCTAGGATTCCAGTGTTATCCTCTGTTTCGGTATTGAGCATTTTTGGCGTTCGCGGTGGAAGAGGGGATAGGGGTCATCTTATGTTAAGAGATGCTGGCCAAGACGACTCATATGAAGTAATGGATATATAGGTGCTTAGCAGGAACAATACAGAGGTCGTTCCACTGATATATAAAAAAAAGCTTATGTCCTGTTTCTGGACCTATCTGTTAGTCATTAGAGGTAGCCGTGCGGTGGCGGTGGTAAGGCGCTTTACCATTCTTAATCAGAGAGCTGATGAGTCTTCATACCCGACAAACAGTGCTATACAGTATGGTAACACAAGGCATTCCTACATGATGCCTATTCTATGCATTGTACAGGGACTCCAGCCCATGATCCGTAGAGACACCTAGATCTTACATGTCATTCCATCTCTCCAGTTTCCGTCTAAGAGAGATACCCAGGCCTTGTGACAGCAGCCTCATGAGCCACAGCCTCCCAATCAATCACCTCCCACCAGTTCGCCGCAAACGCAGCCCTACCACCCTCGCCTCCCGCACCCAGTCCATAATCTCTCAGCCACACATGCTCCCACGTATTCAGACACAACAGCGGCTGCACCTCGATTCCTCCCGGCGCACTAGCCTTCTGCACTGGCTCACCCTTTCCACCCGGCCTCAAAAACGGGTAGTTCGCACCACTCAACGGCCCCGCACTCTCCGGCGTCCCGGGCTTCGTATTCCGGTCCACCTCCTGCCGTCTCCAGTGCGCGCCCGCATAAGGGCTTCCGGCGAGGTAGGTGTTGAGCAACCGGAAGCTGTTGGGGGAGGAGTCGCCGACGGCGGCGCCGCGGACCTTGACGAGCCAGATGAAGCCCGGTCCGAACATGGCCTCGGCCTGGATGATGAACTGCTCGCGCAGGGTCTCGACGGAGGAGAAGGACTCGGAGAGGGCGTGGCGGAGGGTCTCGGGCATGGGTTGCGGGTTGGGCGTCAGGTTCTTGAAGAAGAAGTGGTTGTTGTGGGCGGCCGAGGCGTAGTTGAAGGTCAGGGCGTCGTCGGGGTTGGAGCCGCGCGCCGTGGAGAGGATGATGGATTTTAGTTCTTTGGATTCGTACTCCGTGCCTGGGAAGGGGAGTGTTAGTGTTTGTTTGTGAGAGATGTGAGAGAGATTACGGGCCAGGACCAGGGGCTATGTGATGTATAGCTTAACCTAGCCTGCCCGAGGGTAGGGAAAACATACCGGCTACTCGTGCATTCAGTCTCTCCAACAGCATCGTCATCCTCTGGTTCCATGCGATGTCGAAGCCGCTCGCCGACAACAGACCGGGCACACCCTCCTCGTTGTTGAACTGCGACAGGGGCGGCACATGGTGAAGGGATCTCCTCTGGAGCGACGGCACCCCCTTGGGCACGGAAGCCCGTGGTATTCTTAATATCGGCCGGAACATGGTGGGAGGTCTGTGGTGTGGTTGTCCGGAGGTTAAAGCTCGGCGAATTCCCCTACAACCAAGCGCGGCCGTGTTTCGAAGCTTCAACTTTTTTCGGGACCCGAGCACCAGTTCACAAATAGTGGTGCCTGAATTGACAGGCCGAACACGGCGTGTATTGGATATTCGACCCTAACCCTTCACTAGCTGGTGGTGCCTTAAATGATCACGGGATAGCGCGTTAAGTGGTTGCACGAGCCGCCCGCCACACGTCAACCTGGCGCCCATCCTATCAGCTAAATCGCAACATCTTTACACCATCATTACCAGTTTGGGTATTGCATTCTTTCTTTTTTTGGAATATGCTGCATCATGCGACCATTACCTGAAGATGGGCAGTCGCTTAGAGAAGAAGTCCGCCGAGGTGCGCAAGCGCATTGAAGGTCACTCCTTCACCGGCGAAGATGGTGACGAGTACGAGGGCAGCACTTTCGGTGGATTCCCAGACTATTTTCGCCGGAAGAAGGTCAAACTCCAGAATCGCGATGCCGACATCAGGGCCCACTCCGGAGACAAACCGCAGATCTTCAAGGGCGTGGTCGCGCATGTGATGGGCTATACCCAGCCCTCTCTCCAGATCCTCCATCAAGAGCTGGTCTCACATGGAGCTGGCTTCTTGCAGTATCTGGACGGCAAGACCATGGCCACCCATATCATTGCTTCGTCTATGCCGCCCAAGAAGGCGCTTGAGTATAGCAAGTACCGTATCGTGAAGCCGGCATGGGTGATGGACTCGATCAGTTCGGGGAAGTTGATGCCGTGGTCTGATTACCGGGTCATTCAGGAGACGCCGAGACAAAATGTCATAAAGCTGGATGGCGGAAAGATGATGAGTCAGGCAACCCAGCCGTCACCACTGCGGTATCGGGAGCAGACGCAGAACAGCTTCTACACCAACCAGCTTCAAAACGCAGCCAGGTCACAGGCCCCAGGGGGCAGCAGTCCCTTTGCGACGCCGAGATTACCTCCAAGGTTACAGGCGGTTGAGAGCATTGAGGATATTGATGATGTTGACGAGGATATGGATGATGGTGGTGTTGATTTGCTGAACTATGAGGACTCGAAGAAGGCCTCGAACAAGCCGGTCGAGGAGTTACCAAAGGAGACACCGGTGCCAGCAGAAAAACCTGAGAACGCTCAAGAAATACCAGCCATAGCGAGACCGCCTAGAGACAAGGTAGAGGAACGGCCGACCGTGTCGTTTCCACCAGTAGACTTGGAGAAGCCCTTGACATCCGAGGAACACAACGCGCGCCTCCTCGCTGATCCTCATATGCGGAAGTCGTCGACTGCCAACCCAGAGTTTCTCAAGCAGTATTACTCCGAAAGTCGCCTTCATCACCTCTCAACATGGAAGGCGGAACTCAAGTCAAAGATGCAACGGTTGACCACTGAAAAGGGCCCCGCGGCCAGAACCATCAAGCGAAAACCTGGCGAGCGGAGGTACATCATGCACGTGGACTTTGATAGTTTCTTTTGTGCCGTGTCATTGAAGAAACACCCGGATTACGTGGACAAGCCTACAGTTGTAGCTCATGGGAACGGAACCGGGTCGGAGATCGCATCCTGCAATTATCCTGCGCGCAAGTTTGGCGTCAAGAATGGCATGTGGATGAAGCGGGCCCTGGAGCTCTGTTCGGATCTGAAGGTTGTGCCGTACGATTTTCCGGCATACGAAGAGGCGAGCGCGTTGTTTTACGAAGCTATTCTTGAAATCGGCGGCGTGGTGCAGAGTGTCAGTATTGATGAGGCGCTGGTTGATATCACCAGCATTGTGATGTCGGCGGCTGGCTCGAAAGGAACTGGTGTCTCTGAGGGCAGCATCTGGCGAGAGCAGGAGAAAGCGGATGAAATTGCGCTACAAGTCCGTCAGCGGGTCAAGGAGAAGACAGGATGTGATGTCTCCATTGGTATTGGCGGGAATATCCTGCTAGCCAAGGTAGCCTTGCGGAAGGCCAAACCTGCAGGTCAGTATCAAATCCGACCGGAGGAGGTACTTGATATCTTGGGGGAGCTCAAGGTAGAGGATCTCCCTGGTGTGGCGTACAGCATTGGAGGGAAGCTGGAAGAGATTGGCGTGAAGCTGGTCAAGGATATTCGGCAGACATCTAAAGAGAAGTTGATTTCTGTACTAGGGCCAAAGACGGGTGAAAAGCTTTGGGAGTACTCCAGGGGTATAGATCGCACCGAGGTCGGTGAGCAGACCATCCGGAAGTCTGTGTCTGCTGAAGTGAACTGGGGCATTCGGTTCATCAACCAGGAAGAAGCCGAGGAGTTTGTGCGCAATCTATGCAAGGAGCTGGAGCGCCGGCTTCTCAACGAGGGCGTCAAGGGGAAACAGCTGACCATGAAGATAATGCGAAGAGCCGCCGACGCTCCTCTTGATCCGCCCAAACACCTTGGCCATGGCAAGTGCGACACCTTCAATAAGAGTGTGCTCTTCGGCGTTGCCACCAATAATGCCGAGTTCATCGGTAAAGAAGCGGTGGCTATTTTGCGGGCGTACAAGTTCAGCCCAGGAGACCTTCGAGGCCTCGGAGTTCAGCTGACCAAACTGGAGCCATTGAAGGCCTCGACTACTGGACTCGATGGTAGTCAGAAACGACTCAACTTTGGATCCTTTGCCGCACCTCCTTCGGCAAAGAAGCAGAAGCTGGAAAGCATTGAGGATTTTGAGAGTCCCAAGAAACCGAAACCCGTGCCCAAGGAAGACCTTGATCCCATCAATGACGACCCCTTGACGCCTCGTAAACCAAAGGGACACCCGGCACTTGCCCTCTCTCGAGCTACAGCGGCAGATGTCCACGCCACAACGCCCCTGAACGTCGGCGGGACACAATTCATCATGCCGACCAACCCAGATCCAGCGGTACTGGCGGAATTGCCGCTCGACATACGTAAACACTTTGTCAAACCATCTAAAAATCTTGCTTTGATCGCAAGTGAGTCCCGTGAGCCGTCACCAGCTCTCAAGTCACGAACAAACAGTCCGGCTCCCGCCCCGGCGGAGATCCCGCCGGATATTGATCCAGAGGTCTTCCACGCTCTGCCAGAAGACGTCAAAGCTGAAATTCTCGCCTCGTACGGTCCACGAAGAGGACAGAGCGTGCTTCCTCAGTCACCACGCAAAGATAGAGTCATACTCCACCCACAAAAGCCCAGAACGCCCACCAAGCGCGGCGGAATAAGGGGCATGTTCAACCGCACCAAAGCCCGGGAACGCCAAAGCGACGCCAATGCGGGTTTGAAGCAGACGAACTTCCTCGCGGGTAAGAAGAGAGCGCAAACCGAGCAGGCCATGGACGGGCTGGACGAGATTGACCCCACCTTTCTGGATGAGCTACCAGAAGAGGTCAGAAAGGAAGTGCTGGCTGATCATCGGCGAAGAAAAGCCCAGAGGGTCGGTTTAAACATCCAGAAACGCGAACCCGCGCCCCAAAGGAGACATGATAGCGGCGAGGGACAGGCAAAACTCAAGTTTCCCGGCAAACCCATCAAGGTCAGCTTTACCGGCTCAGGTCTGAAGGACCTGTCGGAGATCAAAGACATGTTGAACGCCTGGCACCGGGAAACGGAGACTGAAGGACCGCATCGGGATGATGTAGCAGTTCTGGAGAAGTATCTTGCCAAGGTTGTGAAACAGGAGAGGGATATGGAGAAGGCTAGGAAGGTGGTCAAGTGGTTGGAGTGGATCGTCGAGGAGGATGACGGGGAGGGCAAGGGGAAAAGGGCGTGGGCAGCGGCTGTTGAGGACATCAAGGCTGCCGTCCAGGGAGCTATGAGGGAGCGAGGCCTGGGAGAGATGGTGTTTGGATAGGACTTGAAATGATACCCAGAGCATGAGATGATGAATTATGAATCCAACGCGATAATCACTCCTCCCGTCCCGTACACAAATGTGTCCAATTAAGGCTCTAAAGCTCCATGAGCTGGTATCTCCAACAACAGTCCTCGTACAAGCACATCCCGCACTGAAACTATAACCAGTTCACCAAGACCGTCCCGGCCAGCGCCAGAGCCAAGAAACCAACTCCCGACCTCACACTCCCCGCAGCACCAACCATATACACCTGTTCTCGCACAATTTAGCATATCTCTTAAGCCCTCAAGGACCAAACGTTAACTCACACTCAACTTCGCATTCCCGCCACAAACCACGCCCTCGTCCCCAGCACAAGGCAGATCACACTCGGCCTCGTCCATCTTCTCACTCGCGCCGCTCAGATACGGTGCACACCAGCATTCCCGACTATACTCGAGCCCGGCATACTGATAGACGGTGCCGCCCTTCTGCGAGCAGAAGTCCAGACACATGGGCACCGTCATCTGCCCGATCTTGACCTCGTTGATGCCGTTGGCCAGCGCCCGCGTGCCGCCCGTGCCGTCTATGCCGGTGGTCTCGTTGTAGCAGCCTTGGTAGACGTATTTGGTGTTGGAGGAGGTCAGGGAGGGGGAGGTGAGGGGCGTTGGTTGGGTTGTTGTTGTTGCTGTTGTCGATGTGGATGTTTGGGCTGTGCATAGGGGGAGGAGGAGGAGGAGGAGGGTGGTAGGGAAGAGGGAGGGTAGGAAAACCATTGTTGCGTTTGTGATATGATGCTCGAGGTGAGTGTTTCAGCGACGGCTTAACTGGGCTAATGTGTCGTGAGGTAGAAGGAAGAAGTCCTAGTTGACCAAAACAAAGAAGAACGACGAAGCTGATGAGAGGGAAACGTGAAGTAAGGACCGTGGGGGGTGATTATGCTCATGAAGATGCTAGGCCTCAAGAAATGAACGAGGTAGTCGCAAGTTAAGTAGCGTCTACAAACTAAAGAGTCAATTTACCCTTATGACATAATCAACCAAAATATGTTCAGTCAGAACTGAATTGCTCAGTGCAAAACACAGAATCTTCAAAGTTGAAATGTCCGCTATGGACAACTTCCATTGATACGAGCTGAGACGAGCTGAGAGATACGCTAGATTACGGATCCCTAAAATTTCGTGGCGTTTGTAGCTTTGGGGACATTGGCCCAAACAAGAAGCCATTATTGGTTGACTGGGTCCGGCTCAGTCGGCTGCATTTCCCCAATGGTGTCGCTGTAGCACAGATAAACGGTGTAAGATTCGCGAGATGCAGAGCTTGTACACGAAAATGCTTCGATATTTGTATCTTGTTGATCGCTGTACACCGTGTTCCCCTTATCGCTGATCAGATAGTACATGCTAGTAATGATACACGCTGTGCAGGCAAAGTCCGCCCTGGCATCGGTGCCGCTGGGCTGTTGACCACGGCTCATGGTTTACGCTGACCCCCATGGAGCCCGCACCCGTGCCACGTAATGTCCGCCTTATACTTTTGACGAGCAACCTTTAGAGACTTAGCTTCGACACGATCCTACTCTTCCTTAAAGTTACTCTTGGTGCCCCAACTTCCAACCAAACGCATGGCCTTTTCATCTCCGTCCGCAACGCGGTCGTCCTTAAGAGCTCCGGCAAGGCACTGCCAAGGGTCACGGCTACCACCCCATTTCAGCAGATTCTCCTTCAGTTGCTCGCCATTTGCCCGATCTAGCCCACCGCCGTTGTCACCTGCTTTGAAGACCTCCTTCCAGACGTGCTCAGCAAGCACCCGGTCGAAGAGATAACTGTAGTACGTGCTTCCGTACCCAAACAGATGTCCGAAGAAGCCTTGCCATCTCGTTCCCGGCGGGTCAGGAGGGAGGGTGCTGTGTGTGCGTTGCAACTCGTGGTAGATCTGGGTCGAGTCAACGTCTGGCTTGGCGGCTTGAGCAGAGTGAAGTTCCTGATCGAGCATGGCGAGAAGAATCTGGTTCTCCGTATCCGAGCCTTCAAAGCGTTTGGACCATCGAAGTCGCTCGGCCACCATCTCGTAAGGAAGCGGCTCGTCCGTCTCGTAGTGACGGGCAAACAGGGATAGGACCGTGGCATCAGTGGCGAAGTATTCCATAAGAGTCGATGGCAATTCAGCCAAGTCAGTAGCACATCTAGTGCCGGCTACATTCTGCAAAGAGGTCCGCGCCAGGAAAGAGTGGATCGCGTGGCCCATCTCGTGGAAGAGGGTCTCCATCTGGAAGAATGTCAACAACGCAGGGCCATTCCTACTCGCTGCGTTCTGTGGGAAATCGCAGACCAGAGCTATAGTCGGCATTTGCTTGAGCTTGCCGTCCACTTGCGACATGGCCATTCCGTCATTTGCAGCCTCCTCGGCGGTAGTAAAAGCGGGAATCTCCGAGCTCTGCCCCAACAGCTCAGCTGCCTCTTCCACCTCATGCGGCGCGATTTCTCGCGAGCAGCGGACGGTAAAGTGAGCAGGGTTAGGTGATTTATCTTCCCTGTAGAAAAGGTCGCAGTAAAGTACGGCAACATGACCGTCAGTGTCCGAGACAATGTCTAGGCGACGCACGTCAGGATGCCACGCCTCTCCGGGCAGGCATTCTCTGGGTACAAAGCGGATTCCGTACAGACGGTTGAATATCCTCGACAGGCCCTGCATGACAGTGCCCAACGAGAAATAGGCCGACAAGAAGTCGTCATGTTTCGTCTTCGATCGTGCCTTTTGGTGAATTCTTTCAGCGTAGTAATCCTTGTCCCAGGCTTGAAGTACGGCAGTGGCGTCGCCCGTGTCCCTTCGCTTCTCCTCCAGCAGCTCCTGAGCCTCGCGCCGGACTATCGGGGCGTTGTTTGTATGCAATGCCTGCAGAAACTCCCTCACCGATTCTGGTGTTTTGGCCATCATTCTGTCCCGCAGTGCCATGTGGCCGTAGCTCTCGAACCCAGAGAGATCAGCCAGTTCAGCCCGTAGCTTCACTAAGCGCTCGAGCAAGTCCGTCGAGTTCTTTGAGGCCGTCCTTGCGGCATAATAAATCTTCTTTCTGACTTCGGGATTGTGCACCTGTCGCAGAGCCATAGCAGCTTCGGCACCGAGCGTCGGAAGATACACCACCCCTCTTCTGGTGAAGTTTCTAGCTATCATGGGGTTCAGCCCGTGAAGCTCGCTGCTTGGAAAGACGAGTGATCTTTGCTCCGGTGCCATCTCTTGAACAAACCTAGCCCCGACCTCGCTGATCTCCTGTGACAAGGTAACGAACCTGTCCCGCATTCGCTGAGGTAAATTCACGGCCGACTTCATGAAGTCCAGCTTCAGCATTTGAGCGACCGTCATCTCCTCCTCGGACCAGGCCTTTGCGACTTCTGGGTTGTCGATGGCTTTTCCCAGCTGGTCATTCAAGCCCGTAGTTGTGTTCAGCTCATTCATGTATTGGTACATAACCGCCCATGCTTCACTGGCGGCATGCTGTATCTTTGGGTCCGGATGTGTTACCCTCACAAAGTCGGCCATATCCAAGACGCGGCATAGTATGTCGCTGAGTCGATCCAGGTCCCGTACAATATCCTGGTACTCCTGTATCGACGAGGCCTTGAGGATCTTGTCCACAAGCTTCCGTGCCTTCTCTAAGCTCACGCGAGCAAATATTTGAAAGCCTTTCGGCCTGGTAAGGTACGCATTTCGAAAGAGGCCGACATTTCGAGTCTCGTCGGTTTTGGCAAACTCCTTCCAGACGCTGGGCGAGTCAAAGATCTGTCGCAAGATGGTGTCGTCATGGTACTTATCCGCAACATTAGCGCCGGAAAAGTTGACAAACGTGTTGAAGCTTGTCGGCTTCTGGTTTCGTATGAAGGATCTTCGTTGCGAATTATGCAATGTCGCCTGTACTGGGTGCGGCCGTCGTGCTGCTGTGAGGCCTCGTCGTTGACAGCTAGAGCACACCCAGGCCCGGAGCCGAGGCCGGGTGGATTGTAACATTATCATAAACCGTACTGGTAATTACCGCACCATGGAAAGTCGTGCAATGACAGATGAATGTATGAAATGCTACAACAAATCAGGCAAATCAATACTTGTAACAAGAAGACATCAGCAAGCAATTGGGAGAGGTCGTTGTACAATAGGCTCGATGGAGCAGCTGCAGGTGGTCGGCATTTGGTGACTTCCAAGAAAAAAGTTCCGAGCTCCGGAATTAACCGCAGTGGCATAACGACATCATCGCAACTACTGCAACAGTAACAAACTCCTACAACCAATCCCACTCAATTCGTTCAGCATCAATTGAGGAGATCATGGCTGCGAGACTGATGTTCCAACGGGTAAGAAAAGCCATCCACGAGTCAATTGACCCCGTTCAATCTCCAGCTCGCTAACCGCAGTCCTAAAACAGCGCGCCGTTGCGCCGTTGACGGCTACCCTGGTAGCAGGAGGCATTGCTTTCGCTCCCTCCGTCGCACATGCCGAGGCGCCTCCTGTAAGCTCCTTAGATTATCGATCGCCTGTCAGGGTGTGTACACGGCTATATACTGACATGTACCCCAGTCCAAGAAGCCTATCTACGACGACTTCGACGCACCACCAACAAGCGCAACCCTCCCCTCGTTGGTGCCCACCACTCCGGCTCCTACGCAGTCTACCGCTTCCGCCGTCGCGTCCTCTGTCAGCTCCTCGATCTCCTCCGTGTTCACTTCCTCTTCTTCAGACTCCACTTCCGTCACAAGGAGTCCAACTCCCACAGATCGTCTGGCCGTGCAAATAGGAAAAGCCCGCGTGGCTCTGTACCACCAAGCCCTCAAGGCCGAGACGTCCGTCAACAACCTGCTCAACCGCGTCTTTGACCTCGAGTCCTCCTTCACAAGCACTGTCGCCTCGCTCGCCCCTGCCCCCGAATCCGGAGAGCGTCTGATGCCAGGCGCCGTCTATGTGCTTGTCTCGGCCATGGCTGGAAGCATCATGGTCCGTAACAGGAACATTCTTCTTCGGGCTGCCGGGCCGGTTGGTTTCGGTGTTGGTGCGGCTTGGGTGTTGCTGCCAGTCACGATGAACAATGTCAGCGGTCTGCTCTGGGAGTATGAGAGGAAGTTCCCTGTTGTTGCCGATACGCATCTGAGAGTCCGGGAGAGCATCGAGAAGGCCGGTTACATGGCCCGTGTTCACTCCAGGCTCGCCGTGGATAAGGTTGAGGAGACGGTTACGGACGCCAGGGAGGCCGTTGAGGGATGGGTCAGGAAGGGAAAATAAACTGCGACCGTGTAAATGCTTGGTGTATCATATGCTTGGGAATAGACATGGTTCCTTTGTTAATGCTGTTGTCCCCGTACCAATCTTGTGACAAGGTGACCCATCAGCTACCTATTGATGACCTAATTCCGTTCTAACGTCGTACCAATCTATCAAGCATGATCTAAGCCAGCGCCAGGGTATCTTGATCTATAGAATGCGTAACCGCTTTTCCGCTTCCAACAACTCAATGCACAATTCAAACACCCTGTACTTCAGCAGCAGAATCGGTGCCACCCAAGCCGATGTAAAACCTCAACGCCTGTTCGTATGTCCACATCGTCATCGCGCTCGCCGGCGCAGCCTTCAGCAAACTAACCGTCAAACCTCTATATAATCCCTTGAACCCTTCTCTCGCCAAGATAGTCCGCAGAGCACTGATAGCCCCGGTATATTCCGGTATGTTCTTGAACACATACTTTTCCCTAGTCGGTCCCTGCACCTGAATTCGCTTTCTCACCAGGTCGAGGGGAAAGGTAACGGTCTTGGCTGTCACGCTCGCCACCACGCCTGCTGCCGCATCTCCGGTACCAAAGGGCATTTCCAGCTTCCCCAGAGGTATCCGAAGAGTCTCGTATGCAGCAAAGAATGTCCCCATGTACGGAATTATCTGACCCAGTCCGGGACCCAGTCCACGGAAATACCCCGTCAACCCTTCGTCTCGGTAGATGTCAACCACAGCCCGTCGAAGGCTCGGATACACTCTTTCGTTCCCTTGCGCAGCGAAGCGCGTACGGAGGAGGTCGAGTGGGTAGGTGGAAGCCGTAGCTGCTGCGCCGCCCGCTGCTCCAGCTACGAAGGACTCGACAGCGGGGGGAAGCTGTCCTTCTTGGCCCGGTATCCTCTGAAGGAGCAGTGTGGTCGATCGATAGGTCGCAAATTGTACTGCACTGTAGCAGACATACATCAGCTCCGCGGGCACGTTGCCCTTCCACAGCCCTGTTATGCCTTCATGTTGCAGAATGTGGCGGATTGTAGAGAGCGTTCCTTTGTAGAGTGGTGCTCCACCAAGGTCGGCGCTTGCTGTTGATTTGGAGAGTGGATGGGTCTGAAGTTGCAGGCGGATCTTGACTACGTCTAAAGGGGCGACGACAAATCTGCAGGACCGGTCAGTTTTGGTTTCAACTTATCCGTGAAGGTTGTTCTGGGGAAATGCGAAGGGGTACACCAACCGAGAGATCAAGCCCGCCGTTGCGCCCGCCGCCACGACCTGCAGTCTGGACCCCTTATCCTTCAAACGCCCCCCAGTAGAAGCCATACACCTTGCTCTGTGGATGGCTTGCTGGTTGCACTGAAGTGTGTTCTTTGCGTCTGATGCACCAATATTGTACGGTAGCTAACTCTGGCCCACAACCACCCTCAGACAGTATACACTGATAGATGCTAAGGTAGCGAGTCTCCGTGCTTGATGTGGCCAAGATCTGACTGTCGACTTCGTGAGAATGGTGGTCAAAGTGGGCGTAGACGTTCGAGGCTTTATGATGAGCTGCTTGCGGAACGGCTTGGTCAAACTTTATTGTTTGGAATCATCCAGTAATTCTGCATGTCTTTGCATAGTCCTGTGCCTTCAGTTTTGTTGAGCATGCATCGTCAACCCTATCGTCCTAAACACAATGGTCTGGACTTCACAAAAGTTTCGCGCTCTGTTATGGCTATCGTCGGCCGATAAACTTCGGCTGTTAATCATCGCGAGATGACGTCGGGATCCTGGCTCTGAGCAGGGGTCGTCCTGCAAGGGGTCCGACTTCAGATTTGATTCCATCTCTTTAGCGTAAAAGCGCGCTAGCACCTATCAAGGCATAGTGCATGCAAGCACGTCTCGTAGTAGGACTTCAGCGGGCTTGTCGTTCTTGTCAGTCTCAGTACCTAGTTCGGCTAAAACCTTGGGATGAATAATAGATGCGCCTATGGTCTTCTTGGGCGTAAATACGAAAAAGTACAGCAGCAAGCTAAGGCCCAGCGTTTGTGAAAGTGAAACATAATAACTAGTCTAATGTTGAGGTTCCTTCTGCCCGAGAGAAGCAGTGTGGGTCTGGAGGCTAAAGCCGTACCTCTAGTACGGCAGTTTCCTAATCCGCCGAAATGGCTGAGAATTGTCCGTCATTCATAGGCCCACGAGAGACTCCAGAGGGGTCGACTGCTGCTGGCTTGCTCCATGCCGCAGCTCCATCTAAACCCCGGATTCCCCAGATCATTTTCCTACCAATCTTCTACCCTTTTGGACATGGATGTTGATCACTCTCTTTCTCCCTGCTCTGCCGCCAGTATTCTCAGTTTGTTCCGCGGTCACTATGTATTAACCCATCTATAAGAACCAAACATCAACTCCCGTTTGGAGGCATTGCTTGGGCACGTTATCTGGCTTCTGAAAGTCCATTTATCCAAAGCAAACCGGCGACCACTATAGCGACTCACTGCAGGCCCACCAACGAAGATCAAAACAAGAGGTCTAAGGCTGCAATCAGAATCACTTAGAACACTGCTCAGTCAACTGCTCTACCACAATTCAACCACAAAATCAAATCCTCATACCCACTACCACCATGGCCAACTCACCTATCAGCCCTCCTGATGTACAATCAGTTGTTTTACCTATACTGTCTGCCCTACCAGCGGCTGCTATGTCGTCAGAGCCGGCACCTGCCATTCTCCAAATGCTTACACCCATTTTACGACAACGGGTACAGCTGCTGAAGACTGCCGACCAACCATGGATCACCTTACTACAGAGCTCCTCAACCACGGACAAGACCCGGTTGTCAGAAATTGCTCGAAGCAGCATGCTGGAACCGCATCCGGTTTCGGGGGAGATCGAGGTTGACTGGGAGCATGATGTCCAGACTCGGTTTCGTCGTTATGACCCGGAGAGACTGGAAGGACTCGTCGTGCTGAAGGAGCTGAACTTGTTCTTCCGGCTGGTCTACTGCACGGGCGCTGAAGACGCCCAGGGATGGAAGGTCGGTGAGGTCGGCGTGGCTAAGAAGCTAGATGGGAGTCTCTGCGAGCTGGACATTTTTTGCGGCTATCACTCCATCTCCATCGCCGAGGCAGAATATAGCGAAGAGGGAAACAAAATCTCAGGCTCGGCCACTACGGAAGGGTTGAACCACCTGGGTCAACACTCTGGACCAACCGCTCGTCCAGAGGCAGATATCGAGGACGACGATGAAGACGACGAAGACGACGGCTACTGGGACAGGTATGACGCGACGCCTGCCCGGACACCCGCTAATAAGAGGTCGCCCGCACCCCATTCATTACACAAGAGATCACTATCGCCTGCTAGCGTGGCCGCAAATATAACCACGGAAGACGCATATTTCTCACGGTATGAATCGGTTCAGCCCGCCATGGACAACCACGATCCTGACGAGGAAGTCGAATCCCCACTGAACTCTTTTCAGTACGACAGCCTAAACCAGTTCCCTGGCAATAACCTTCGCAATCCTGAAGTGGACAATGTCGGCAAGGCCTCCATAGCGAATCATTCGTCACATCCATCCCAAAACCGAGCCGAGGCTGAAGATACAACAAGGCATCACGTGGATCTTGTTCATCCGCGCCCAGCGTCGCCGGCCAGCTCCAAGGGATCGGGATCAGTGACCAGGCTTGAAGAAGCTGCTGAGAACTACGGCGTGCAACGACATATCTCGCGGAGTGTAAAGAACCTGTTCCTGCTTGCTCGTTCCTCCGGAATGGACCGTGAGGAGTTCGAAGAACTGATCAAGAGAGAGCTGGACGCGCTAGCTATGGTTCCTGATGATGCATACTAGACCCGCCGACTGTACCTGATTTCACTAAGCGTCAAGCCCAACGGATACCCGGGCTCAGTTTCATGTTTTGTTTAGCATCTGCTCAGCAGGGTCTTGGTCCAGTCCTGTTGCATAGCTGAGTCTTTCTTGAGACATGGATAATCTGGTGTAGCTTATTTGAGCCTACCTATAGAACACACATTAGCATTGCTTTTTACGATATAAATATAACATGAACCATGATGGCATCGCAAATGGTATGGACAATAGCAGATACGGGGAAGTCGACTCAATTTTCGTTGAAGAATCCGAGGACCACCTATTCGTAAGAAGAGAAAGAGGCCATCCAACCCGTACATACCTCTAGATACCTATGCATCAAACCTCCGAGATGCAACTTTCAGAAACTGATGCGTACGGGGGTAAACATAGGTAGCAGTTGTAGGTAGCCAGCTCTTTTGGGCCGTGACAACGCAAGATGACGAGTACCAGATGATAGAAAAATATTACATGGCAACATGATTGGTACCGGTGGCCCCTGCCTAAGCTGGACAAACGATGCGTTGAAGATGGGAGTCACCCGTTGGTAGGGGTCTGTGACGGGCTGGGCTGGCGCGGATGTCGCTCCGGTCCAATCATGCGCTGAGTTTGCTTCCCCGGACTTTGGCAAACCTGACCCACTCCAGTCCGGTTGCCTTTTCCCGCTTCCAGCCTCGATAAGCAAGATCTCATTCGACATCGGTACTGTCCGTCAAGATCTTACCTAGAATCCCTACTGAGCGGCCGCGTCTTTCGGCTGTGTGCCACTGACCATGAATAACGAACAGTTCCGCAAACTCATCCTCGCGAACTCCGCAAAATCTTCCAGCGCAACAAACAATGGCACCTCCTCGACAAGCCGACCTTCGGGCAACAGCACCCCGGGCGCCCTGGGCTCACGCCAGAAGTCTAGCATCCCGATGACGCCGAGATCGCTACTTGGTCGTGTCGATTTTGCGCGCCAAGTAGCGGAGAAGAACAACGAGGGCAGACAACCAGACAAGAAGCGGTTTCGCACCACTGCGCCGAAGGGTAGTAGATTCGCGGAGGGTTACGTCGATCGTGCGAAAGCGAGGACAGCCGCGGAGGAAGAGGAGGATAAGAGGGTAGAGAGACTGAAGGCTCTGGAGAAGAGTTACAAGGATGAGGAGATCGATCAAGAGACTTTTGAGCGGTTGAGAGGGGAAATTGTGGGTGGTGACCTGGGGAGCACACATCTGGTAAAGGGATTGGATTTCAAACTGCTTGAGAGGGTGAGGAAGGGTGAGGTCAAGACCGAGGATGTGTTCAAAGGGGAAAAGTCCAAGAGCCCGGAAGTAGAAGAGAGGGAAGAGGAGGACGAAGAGGGGTCGGCGGACGACGAGGATCCAGATGAACTACTTGAGAAACTGGAGCAACAAGAAATCAAGCCTGTTGTGAAAGAGGAGGTCAAGAAGAAAGGCCAGTTTGCACCCAGTGGGGTGATACCCGGACAGAAACGAAGTCGGAACCAGATCTTGGCAGAGATGAAGGCTGCGAGAGCGGCAGCGGCAGCTAAGGCGGAGGAATCGTCGCTGGGATCGAAGTTCAAGAAGATTGGGGCGAAGCCAAAACCAGGGACCAGGATTGAGACGGATAGTAAAGGAAGGGAAGTCATGATCATCGTGGACGAAGATGGCAATGAGAAACGGAAGGTCAGGAAGCTTAATCCAAAGGCCGCACAACCTGACGGCAAGGATGAGTTCAAGCCGGCAGAGAACGGCGAAGTGCTCGGCATGGAGGTGCCTGAATTCTACAGGCAGCAACAGCTGGCAAAGCAGAAGGAGGAGGAGGAGAAAGAGATCAGCATATTCGACGATGCCGGCTCCGATTACGACCCGCTAGCAGGTCTAGACGGTTCTGACGAAGAGAGCGTGTCGGAAGACGAGGGTGAGGTGAGGAACGCAGACAACAAGGGCGCAACGCCACCGCCACCCAAACCGAGCGAAGCACCAAAAGCCAAGATAAACTACTTCAAGGACTCCAAGACCGGCCTAATATCGGAAGAAGCAAGCAAGGCGCCCTCTATGAAAGACGCAGCATTTCAAGAGACCCTGCGCAAAGCAAAGGCTGTGGCATCGCAGGTCAAGACGGAAGAGGAGATCAAGGTTGCCGAACGGGAAGCTAGGCTCAAGAAATTGCTGGCGAGCACTAACAGAGATGATGAGGATATGGATATGAGCTTTGGTACGAGCAGGAATGAGGATGTAGCTGATCTGGATGAAGACAGACGCGTGAAGCTGTCTAATTGGGGTGATGACGACGATGATGGTGACGAGGGTGGTGGTGGTAAAGGGAAACAGAAGAGAGGTGGGAAGAAGAGAAAGGGTGATAAGGACAGCGCTGTGGATGTCTTGAGGGTTATGGAGCAGCAGAAGAAGAGTAAAGAGGGTTGATGGTAGTTGACCAAATATGAATATGCTGGCCAAGCGAGGACAACGTCCATGCGTTAGCGTCTCATATCATGCGGTAGCACAACGTGCACCTTGCTAGCCATTGGGTCCTTGGGCTATACATTGAGGTGACACACAGTACTCCCAATGCCAAATGCTCATGTTGCCCAATACCATCAGATTCATCAAGGTCAGCTGTCTGGTAGTTGTAGTTGAGACCAACCCCGTTCTAATGTTATCTTGCTTGAGAGCCAAAACTTAGCCCGTATTCCCGGCCCCATCTGGGGCACCCCGTCGTCCTTCCACCGTTGGGGTATTTATGTCCAGGTTTCTTATCCTGACCGGGGCAGTGGAGGTATTGACTTAGGGGGCCAGAAGGGGGATCCCCCGAACCGTTGTACCAACCAGTCTCTCCTGTATCCGATACTAGGTGACGTGACGTTTCAGAATATATACTTGAGCTATAGCGGTAATATCATGAAAAGCTTCTATATTTCTATCGGAGTTCTATCCAGTTGGCCTTCCACAGCAGTCAGCTCAAATTGGCTTCGCAGCCTCGGCTTCGGCCTTTTCTAGACACTCTTCCAAGACGGTCCAAAACTTGGGAATGTCCAATCCCCTGGGTATCCGGACGCCCTCCTCGCCCGGCGGCAGGAGTTTCACCACGGTGCGACCTGTTTCCTTCAGCCCTGCGTGGGCTTCTTCGATTGTTCCGTCCGTGACGACGACCACCTCGAATCTCTCCCTCGGACGAGGTATGACCGGGTCGGCAGGATTGAAATCATAGAATGGGATCTCCCCTTCTCCGCCGATGTTGGATAGGATAGCAGCTACGGCCAATGGATCATGTAACGGTGGTCCGGCAGTGATACCAAATACATCCCTAAGTCGCTCGTCAGTACGTCAACGCCAAGTCTACTGCAAAAGAGGGCAAACTCACCGATAAGTCTTCGCAAAGTAAAACAGCAACTCCACCAGCATCAACCTCAGGGTACTCTTCGCACCCAACGCCGCATTCTCCAGCCCCTCACCAGCATGCGTCATCTTTCCCTCCTTACCCCAGAGCAACAACTTCTGCACCTCCTCCGTCGCCAGCACCAGATGCGTGACGTCTAACGGGATCAACGTCGTCTTACACGCCAGACTCTTGGTATCGAAGATCCACGCCGCCGCCTCGGGATCAGCCAAGATGTTGAACTCGGCAAACTGTGTCCAGTTCCCTATCCTGGCCACACCCTGCACGACTCCCAACACCGCGGGAGTGAACCCACCACCCACTGCGCCGCCCATGAGGGACAGGCCGGCGATGTGCGGGATGAGGTCAGGATGCGTCTGGAAGAGGGCCGCGGCGTTGGTGAAGGCACCCGTGGCCACGACCCAGGCGGTGCCGGGGGCGCAGGACTTGAGGGCCGCGCACATGGCTTCCACCGCGGGGACCGAGAGGTCCGGCGAGACGGCCGGGGCCGGGAGGAGGTGGGTACCGTCTATGCCTGACTCGCCGTGGATGTCGGTCGGGGCGTGGATGGGGTCCCGATGCAGGGGTTGGCTGGCGCCGAGGTACACGGGGATGGAGGAGGCTTTGCCTATGGCGGTTAGGATGGAGGAGGCGTTGCGCGAGGTCTTTCTGGGGTTGGTGGGTTAGTAGTGGTACATGTGTCAGGGGTTGAGTAGGGACGGACTCCAGCGATGCATTGCCAAAGACTGTGGAGATGCCCAGTAGTCTTATGTTGGGGTGATATGCTGAGAGGAGGATAGCGAAGGCATCCTGGTCTTTATGTTAGTTATACTCCTTAGCTGTTCTTACAACAGACGACCTACATCGTGCCCCGGATCACAGTCCAGCCATACAGGGACCCGCGTGTCAGTCATTGCAAGGGATTCGTATCGGTGAGTGATGTACTGTGAGTAGGATAACAGTTGAAAATAAACAGACGATAAATATATGAGATGTTCTCTACAAGTGTTTGCGGTTTACCTCGTTTGTCATGGATAGCTAAGTCTCTTGTTGACATTAGTATGTGTACATCCTATCTCCGAAGGTAAGCGCAGGTTATATCGCGGTGTCAATTCCCGGATAACCGTAGGGGACCCACGTAGACCAATCCCACATCTTAACTGGGCAGCCAAATGAACGTCTTCAGGCAGTCACAAGCACAATGGCACAAAGCAAGGCGCAGCAGAATTTAGTTCAGGGTATTAGGGTCTATGCTGGCAATCTGTAGTGGTTGGACAAACAAGAGAGTCCAGCTTCTGACGCTAAGCATGGTCGCTTTCGCCAATTCCGACAGCCCTGGACACAGCTTCGGCATGTTGAACCAGGTGAAAATAGACACGGTCCAAAGCAAGGGCATATTGACATGCTCATGGGTCATCCCGAAAGTGATGCTTTGCCAGTGCATGCGGCAGCCTCGTATCAAGGACCGTTATGCCGATGCCGACGGCTCGATCGATAAGGTCAGGAGCAGGGCATGCATCACGGACAGCCCCAGCCTTCCACAGTGGCTGGCGGCCTAGAGTTGGGTCTGCAATGGTGCGTTAGGCTCCTAAACCACATAGACACTTGCTGGGTTCGAAGGCATCACAGTGAGTACCATGTGCTGTCGGAGGTGACCCGAATACTCGTGACCACCGCTGCAAATCAAGTCGCAGAGGGCTGGCAGAGCCTGAGACCGCCAGCTTCCCAAATGCGATCAGCCGAGGTAGCCTCCGGTCGCTAACCGTGCTGGAACCATCAGGTATAGTGATTGTTCTCGTGGATAGCATGCGAACGCACAGCGTGTCCGAACAACTTCCGTCAGAGGCCGGCGCGTGTTGCTGGTCCGTATAAATGATACAGTATGCCGAACGGCGGTTGGCGACCATTCGGTTACAACGGTTGGACTGACTAGTGTGCTGGTGTTGAACGGTTCAAGTGCAAATATAGGGTTGTGGGCGCAGTAGGAAGACTACTCCTTGTCCTTCTCCTGATCCTTGGGCTCGCCCTCCGAGTCAAATCCCAATGCCTCCAACTCGCGGATTAACTCGTTGATCTTGATAACCTTAGCGATTTGTTCGGGGAGAAGAGCCTCTCCGGTTTCTTTCTTGTTCTTGAGGTCCCTGGCCTGCTTGAGCTTCTTCTTTAGGTTCCGGGCTTTCTTCTCCTTCTCAGCCTCCGGGTCCACCAATTCGGTCGCTGGTGGCTCAGCCGGTGGTGGTGTGGTTTGCTTTTCGCCAGCGTCGGCTTCACCAGTTGCCTTGGCCTTCTTCCGGGCCTCGCGTCGCTTGGCGTTCTTATTGCTGGCGGCACTGCCTTGATCGGCCTTCTCCTCCTTCAAACCTTCTGCGCCTGGGATCCCTCCCTTGCCGCGGGTGCGGAATGACTCGGCCGTGCGGTTCTTATAGACTTCGACATCCTCAGGTGGACGATAGCCAGGGCGGACCTTGATGGCCTTGCGCTTGCTGCCATCCGCGCGGACTGACTCTGGAATAATGCGTTCTCCGCTGGCAGCATCAGTGACGATACCAGCGTTACTTGGCTGTGACGGCATTGTGAGGCCGTTTCCTGTTTGTCGCTGATTGATTCGGGCGAATTCCCAGTGAGGTTCTCAGGGCCGTTCTTGCAATTAGGCAGATAGCCTGCCAGACCGAAACTCAATCTCTCTCTCTCTCTAGGAGACTGTTGCTTCTAGCAAACTATCGATGCTGGGACGATGATGCACAAGGCTGTCCCACCATGGGTCACAAAAGACAAATAAATGTGGGGTCATTGTACAGCTTCAGCCACTCAGAGCTCGCCTCGGGTGCTTTCGCTTGGCATCCGGAATTGATGGGATGATAATGTCGGTTTTGTAGCCAACGACTTCCGCAAGGCTTTGAACCACTTTACCTCCCTCCGACCTCACACGGCTACCCTCCAGAAAGACTATTCAATTAGCTCCTACCGGGCAGTTGACAAGAGAAACAACCGACATAATGGTGGGTGATCATATACTCGACTCCCTCTGCCACTGGTAACCCTTGCTAATCGCGCATTGCACTGTTTGCAGGCTCAATTGGGAACCGTCTACAAGCAAGTCCACCCGAGATGATTTCGACAAAGGCCTCGACTGCCCGATATGTACCATGCAAGGCACGACTAATACGTTTGGTTACAGCCTCTTCTTCCGCAGGAACTACGCCATGCTGGCCACAGTTTTCACCACTGCTTTCGCCTGGGAGATGTACGTCGGTCACTATCGCATGGCATGAACATGAATAATGCTGGAGATACTGATGATGGTTCAGGCTTTATGACAACACCATGAACAAGGTCTGGGACAACATCAATAAGGGGGTATGTGAATTGTTATCTGTCAAGCGCGGCAAACGGGATTGCTAACCACCTACTAGCGCCAATGGAAGGACATCCGCCAGAAGTATATCCAGGGCGCTGATGACGAGTAAAGAACAAATCCTTAGTGTGGATGGGGCTGGGGCTGTAGAGGAAGTCATGGGCAGTTGAGGTCCTAGGATGTATGAATTAGGCGTTGGGGGTTAGACTGTCCCAATACCAGGTCGTTAAACCACAGTTGCCTGCCCTTATATCGATAAGTGACAGATGCTGGATATGTTCCTTGGCATGTCGCATAGACTCTAACATTCACTATTTGGGGTTCACGATCCCTAGAGGTCTGCTTTGTAATCCTTGAGTGCCAGTCAAGGCTTCAGAATACAGGTATCTGTGTTGAGCTCTATGTTCGGAGCCAGACAAGGAGGGCCGTGCACAGCAGCTTCCCAGTAATGATCTCACATGCAGTAAGAGGCGAGCAGTAGATCTGCCCCGCTAGCACTTCCCATGGAGCTTTAACAATACTTACCTGGTACTGTTTCACAACTTACGCGATCTGAACAATCAACATCGGATACCATTTAATGAAGACTGAGTCTTGCATGTGTACCACTATCAGTCTGCTTTTCTTTTTCAGTTATCAGCCAAAAGACAATACATCGCGAGGCCAGAGTGCCGCACTTATGAGCTTCTGGCTCCCATAGGAGCTTTGAACGGTATGTCGATATTATTCCTGGGTTAATACAGGGACCGACGAAGAGCAGTTTATCGCAACTCATCACTGATGTTGCATTTGCTATCGGAGGATTCAGAAGTGTTGATGCTGACCGGCTACATACTCAAGGGTCTGGTCACTCCTTAGACTCCGACACCTCCCACCGACTCGTCTCTCTATGCTTGGGGACTGTTTTTCCGTCACAACACTTCGTCGTAGCCCACTTCAGTGGCAACACCTCTTGCAGTCATGGAGCCGCCCAGATCTACACAAGAGCAGCAGCTCTGCCAATTCCTTCGAGATCTGCCCTATCAGTTCTCCTACCGAAACACCCACGATGCTCAGCGCGAGCTCATAACTAGTTTGTTCTGGTCCATGGCCGGCGGAAACCAAGAATACTTGAAGCTTTTCTTTCCGGCTGGCTTGCCGTCACGGTCAGACGGGATACCCAAGCTGAAAGATGCGCAGGGTGCCGTGGAGGGAGCCGAGTACACAGAAGGGGCGCGGGGCAAGGCATGCGGTCACATCTTCAAGCCTGGCGAGGCCTCCTATCACTGCCGCACTTGCAGCGTGGACGATACGTGTTGTTTGTGCAGTAAATGTTTCGATGCGACGGATCATGAAGGCCACATCACGAAGTTCTTGATATCCGCAGGGAATAGTGGTTGCTGCGATTGTGGTGATCCAGAGGCTTGGAAGGTACCCATGTCCTGCAGTATACACTCGGCACACGAAAAGCCCCCGGATAAAGGAAAGGGAAAAGAGAAGGACGCTCCAGGCCTGCCTGAGGACCTGGTGGCGAGCATGCGTATGACAATCGGCAGGATACTGGACTTCATGCTGGACGTGATATCTTGTTCTCCGGAGCAACTACGACAGGTCAAGACGGTGGAGTCCGTTCACGAGGATGAAGAGGCATCGCGCCTTTCAGCTATTTACGGCGGAGGAGATACGGAACCAGCGGAAGAGTTCTCGGTGTTACTGTGGAACGACGAAAAGCACACCGTGATCGACGTCCAAAATCAGGTGGCGCGTGCTTGCAGGACGACGGCTGCCGTTGGTGCCCAAAAGGCCTACGAGACGGATAGCATAGGCCGGAGTATTGTGAAGCAGGGAACAGACCTGGAAGAGCTCATAGAGGTGGCCGAACTTTTGGAGAAAATTAGGGTAACCGTCACCATACGCTCCTCCAGAGATACCTTCCGGGAACAGATGTGTGGCACAATAGTCGAGTGGCTGAACGACATATCCGGCTGTGCCGTCGGATCCGATAACTTCATACTGCGCCAAATTATATGCGAAGAGCTGGTTCTCAAATCGTGGTGGAGAGGAAGCTCAGCGGCACACGCCATGGTTGGCAAAGATGGCATTGACAATGAATGGGAGATCGAAGAAGAGCCCGACCATCGACACCCGGAGCATTTCATCCAGATCCACATCACTAATCTTCTCAGGGCGCGGCAAGCCACAACAACAGGGGACGGGACGGGAGGGGTAGATGATGAAGAAGAAGAAGAAGAAGATGATGATGACGTTATTGCAAGCGATGGTCTGGATGATCAGTTCATGTTTGGCGAGTTTGGTGACGACGATGGCGATGAAGATGACGAGGATGTTCAGATGGTTGATGTCGGTGACGACGAAGAAGTTGGACTCGCAGAACGGTTCGAGATGGAGGCGCGGGCCCTGAGGGAGGTTGCCGGAGAAGCGCAGGCCCTGAGGGAGGTTGCCGGAGAAGCAGGCGAGGCCACAATGGCTAGTTACCCGAGACCTCCTCCGCCTCCACCTCCCCCAGCTCCGGCTGCTCGCCACAACCGAGACCGCGAGCTTACGCCATCGGATTCTGACACGGCAGAGCCCCTGATCCCTCCAGAAGTCTACGTTAAGTCGCATCTGGAGATCCCCAAGACTGTAGGAAGCAAGAACGACGAGACAGTCCCAGCAAAACCAGGCTCCTATTGGCTGGGAACACCTGCTGGCTATGTCGTGCAAGACGATTTGCCCTTGTCTGAGAACATTTTTGAGCGTGTCAGGCTTGATTGGCTCGTCCTCTTCGATGTCAGAATGTGGAAGAAGGTGCGGATCGATCTCCGGTCGCTGTACATTGGTACTGTGGTTGCGGTTCCCGAGTTCAAGCGGATTCTCGGTCTCCGATTCGCTGGTATTTACACCACGTTGGCTCAGCTTTACCTGGTTGGGGATCGGGAGCCGGATCACTCGATTATCAACTTGTCTCTCCAGATCCTCACAACGCCATCCATCACAGCCGAAGTGGTAGAGCGCTGCAACTTCCTCACGACCCTGATGGCTATTATCTACACCTTCCTCACCACTAGGCAGGTGGGCTACCCATGGAATGTTTCTTCTACTGCCGTGCTGGCTTTTGACATAGGCTCGGTCACTAACCGACGGATGTACCACTTCTTTATGGACCTGAGACATCTCATGGCCTCCGCCCATGTGCAAGAAAAGCTTCGCACGGAAGAGCGGTACATACTGCAGTTCCTTGACCTGGTCAAGTTGCACCAGGGCATCTGTCCTAATACGAGGGCCGTTGGCGAGCACGTGGAGTACGAAGCCGACGGCTGGATAGGGGCTAGTCTCATTATGCGTGAGATCAACTCTCTCTGCCGCCACTTTTCCGATGCCTTCCGTGACCTTGCACCGGATGGGGAAAACCACGACCACATAGCGCGAGCTCTACGACTGATCGCCAAGACCGTTATCATCAACTCCATCGGCGCGGAGCGTCACAAGTTCCAGCAGGCCGAGATCAAGGATGAAGTCAAGTTCAAGACCGTGAGCGACTTCGAGTTCGAAAACAACCGGGAGTTCTCCGTGGTGAGATTTGTGGTCGAGGAGCAGCATATCAGTTTCCACCATGCTCTTCACTACACCCTTTCGTATCTGATCGAATGCGGGAAGTCCATGTCAATCGAGGAGCTGAGGGCTTTGCTGGGTTTCTCTCAGAAAGAACTGACCTTGCCGCCCCGGTCCATGGGTCGGAAATGGTTCCCCTCCAAAGAGTACAGCCCCGAGGATCTGCTGATGGCGGCATTTGATTACCCACTACGGGTATGCGCCTGGCTAGCCCAGATGAAAGCCGGTATGTGGGTGAGGAATGGGCTTAGTCTGCGCCACCAAGCCGGCACGTATCGCAATGTACTACAGAGAGACACGTCCCATCAGCGAGACATTTTCCTTCTGCAGACTGCACTGGTTGTCTGTGATCCAAGCCGTGTGCTGGCCTCGATTGTGGAGAGGTTCGGCATGGAGAAATGGGTCAAGGGCTTCTTCGAACAGAAATCCCGAGGCCAGGATGACACACAGCATCTGGACGTTGTGGAGGACATGATACACCTGCTCATTGTGCTTCTCAGCGACCGGACCGCGCTTCTACCCAATGCTGACGGTACATCTACGAGTCTACTGACAATGCGGCGGGATCTCATCCATGTTCTTTGCTTCAAGCCCTTGTCATTTTCGGACATTTGCCAGAAGCTTCCGAACAAGTACCAAGAGCAAGCCGACTTCCACAACCTGTTGGACGAGATGACCACGTTCAGGGCCCCCGAGGGCTTGACCGACGTCGGCACTTTTGAGCTCAAGCCGGAATACGTCGAAGAGATCGATCCCTACATCTCGCACTACAGCAAGAACCAACGCGAGGAAGCCGAGATGTTCTATCGCAGGATCGTAGCCAAGAAGACTGGCAAACCGGTCGAGGACATCGTGTACGAACCGAGACTTCGACCCATCACCTCGGGTGCCTTCGTCGGTCTGGCGGACTGTACCACGACGGGCATGTTTGCGCAGATCATCTACTACTCGCTGCTTTACCCGCTGATCGCCAAGAAATTGACGCCCGAGGTGCCCTTCACTCGGGTGGAGACTTTCTTGCAGGTTGTCCTTCATCTCATCCTGCTGACACTTTCTGAGGAGGCCGACGGCACGTCGTCGGACACATCCTTCGTTCGCTTCGCTTTGCACCATGCTGGGCGCAGCAACTTCATGCCAGATGCTCCTCATGCCAAGACGATTGTGGCCCTGCTCAACCTGATGGTGACCATGGATGACTTCAAGGCTTGCCATCCCAAGATCCACCTCATTCTCAAGAGAATGCGCGAGTGGCAACCCTCATGTTTTGACGCAGTCTACAAGCACCTGGGTCTGTCGCTGGATCGCATGGACACGGCTTCTCCCGTGGCGGCGGCGGCCCTGGATGAAGAAAAGGAGAAGAAGAGAAAGGCAGCCTTGGCCCGACAGGCCAAAGTCATGGCTCAGATGAAGGCGCAGCAGAATACCTTTATGTCCACTCAGGACACGATCGACTGGGGCGACGTGGATGTTGACGAAGACGAGGATCTGCCTCCGGCCGAAGAACACAAACGCTACTGGAAATACCCCTCTGAGACGTGCATCCTCTGCCAGGAGGAGACGGATGATCATCAGCTCTACGGTTCCTTTGCGTACTTCATGGAGAGCAACATCCTCAGGACGACGGACCTGCAGGACGGGGATTTCGTGAGAGAAGCCTTCAATGTCCCGGAGAACCTGGACCGATCCGCCGAGGCGATCCGTCCGTACGGCATCGCTCATGAGAACAGAACGACGATCACCAAGGTCAATCGGCAAGGCGAAACTGTTACGACAGAGGTCCAGGGACTTGGCAAGGGCTTCCCGTCCCATCTTTGTCGGCCGGGCCCCGTGTCTGTTGGTTGCGGTCACGTCATGCACTTTTCCTGCTTCCAACAGTACTTCAAGGCCACAATCGATCGGCAGAAGACGCAAATAGCAAGGCATCAGCCCGAGAACACCAGTCGAAACGAATTTGTCTGCCCTCTATGCAAGGCTCTTGGCAACGCGTTCCTGCCTATCGTCTGGAAGGGTAAGGAAGAGTCGTACCCTGGTGCTCTGCAAAGCTCCGCCTCCTTCGATGAGTGGCTGAGGACACAGCTTTCTTCTGCATACTATTTGCTTGGCGCCTCGCGGCCCAAAGACAAGGTGCAGGAGTCCTTCGCGGACTATGTCTCCCAGACGATGAAAAACCAAGTTGGCGAGCGCGCTGCCGAGTTGCTGGAGGAGGCCTGGGGTTCTGCGGTGGTCCAAGGCCACGAGAGCTCCATTAGTCCGTTTGGCGAAGCATACATGGCCACACTCGGCCTTGGGTCGGGTACGAGTGACGTACCGAGCATGTCCAGTACAACCTCCTCAGAGAGCCACGACATGATGCAGGAGCTCGTCTCAGCATATCAACGTTTGAATCACACTCTGCTCAGGAACGAACTAAAGTCACGCCATGATACGGATCGTGTGCTCCAAGGTAAGGCGGTCAGAGTGCGCCGAGATCTGTGCTTCAGCGACATCCTTGCTCGATCAGTGGGCATGTCCATCTCTGCGGTGGAAATCCAGCAACGAGGGGTGGAAGCTGAATATGGCCTGACATTTCTCGACAAAATTCCGGAGCAGGTCCTTACCCACCTTCGAACCTTGTCTGAAACGGTGACTTCGTACATCGCTGTTGGCGGTCTCATGAAGGCGGGTGACAACCCTATCGACACAGAATATAGGCTGGATGCCGAACGCCAACACTGCCAACTGTTTGCCGGACAATACCTCGGCGAGGAAACCGACAACGTGCCTCGACCATTGGACGCGTACCCCCCGCTTCTATGCCTTGATCCCTTTCTTTTCCTGTGCGAGAGTGCTTTCGGGGTGGTGCCGGCCCAAGGCTTCGAGATATCTCATTACCTGCGAGCCTGTTACCTGGCGGAGATCACAAAGGTCGTCTACCATATGAGCCAGAACATGAGCGCGTCGTTGTGGGTGAGCGAGGTAGCCTCACAAGGACCGGGTCTTGATCCGGCTGTGGAAGAGTTTCGGAAATTCTGTTTACACATCACCCAGACCACGGCGCGGATGTCACATCAGTTTGGTGTCTCTGGTGGGCCCAACGAGCGTGATAATCAGAACCTGGGCTTCAGCCAACCAGGACTGCACACATTGGATGGGTGGTACCGCTTCGTGCGGAACTACGCCCTTACCTTCCTGCGAAAATGTGTCGTCTTGCTGTATGTCAAGTATGGAGTCGACTTCAACAACCATGTATCCCCCAACCCGGAACAGAAAGAGCTCGAGCGATTGACCGAGGCCCTGCGGCTTCCTTCCTTTGACGAGATGATGTCCGCAGTTACCAGTGAAGATACGAACCATGACTTGCCGGCAGGTCGTGCGGCTAGACGCCTCGTCGATGGCTGGATCACACATAAAGCCCTCTTCAGCCAGATCAGCAATGAACGGGGCGCCGAGCAACCCATCGAACTCCCAATCGCGCTGCCGGAGTCGGCCCTTCTGTCCCATCCGGGCATTTTCGAGCTGATCGGCCTGCCCAAGAGCTACGGCACCTTGATCGAAGAGTACGCCAAGCGGACATGTCCCTCCAGCGGAGAGGCTCTCTCCGACCCCATGCTCTGTTTGTTCTGTGGCGAGATCTTCTGCGGCCAGGGCATATGCTGCTCCAAGGAGATCAGAGAGCCTCGCACGCACAAGAAAATCACCATCGGTGGGGCCAACCAGCACTCCGTGAAGTAGGTTCTTCGTCCCGTCGTTCTTTGCAATGTCACTAACTTACCGTTCTCAGGTGCCAAAACAACCTCGGACTCTTCATCAGTATCCGTCGCTGTGGCGTCTTCGTGCTGTGCCGCCGATCGGGATCCTTCGCGAACGCGCCCTACATTGACAAGTATGGTGAGATGGACATGGGCCTCCGGCATGGCCGCGAGCTGTTCTTGCACCAGAAGCGGTACGACATATTTTTGAGAAACATGTGGTTGAGCCATGGTATCCCAAGTTTTGTCGCGAGAAAGCTGGAGGCAGAGCTCAACAATGGTGGTTGGGAAACGTTGTAAGTTATGCTGCTTCCAAGTGTGCAAGTTTTTGAGGAGAGGTGCTGGTGGTTGGTATCGCCATGAGCGTTGGCGTTCATTGGCTTACCGGTTCATGTTTTTGATCTCTGTACGTTTATTGGCATCTGGAAGGAGTCCACCGCTGCACTACAGGAGTTGTATGGTAAGGTCGCATACACCTACACTGTGGAGGGAAGTTTATCCTCTAGCGAAAAGGCAGACTCAGGAAAAGGCTGGGTCAAACAGCGTGATTAGACCAATACAGTCATAAAATAGCCACTGCTACTACAGTCTTTAGACGCTCTTTTCCTTCCTGAAACCCCATACCCAGGCCTTGAACAGGGTCCATATGACCCCGGCAGTGAAGACCGTCTGACTCGTGCCGTACTCTTGAGGTCGGTCACCCACATCCGCCATCTGCAATGCGATCTCAACGACGGGTGCGGGAAAATGTTTGCTCTGTCTGGCATACGCAGCCACGAGATCATTCCCATTCGTGACCCCTCCTAAACAAACGATATAAGTCAGCACAACTCCCCCAATCCCCAAAAACAAAGTTCAAAGGGGGAAACAAGCCTACCACAACTCCAAAACCTCCCATCATTAACCCACCTCAACCGCTCCCCCACCAACTCCATCTCCTCCCCGCCAAACCTCTTCTTAATCTCCCCCTGCAGTCCCCTCGGACCACACACCCTCCTCCCCTTCAACAACCCCGCCTCCCCGCACAGAAACACCCCCGTACACTCACACAGCACGTCCGTCCCCTCCTCCCTCCCCTGCGCCGCCAACCACTTCTTCACCTCCGTGGAGAAAGTCGCATTTGGGTGCGGGCCGGGGACGACGACGATGTCGAAGTTCCCGGGGGCGGCGGAGGGGGGAGGTGAGCGTGTGGGTTAGCTGGAGGGAGGTGTGGGTGGTGAGGGGGACGGAGGGGGTGGTGCCGACGTAGGAGAAGGTGACGTCCGGGGCGAGGGAGGAGAGAGAGGAGGGGAGGAGGGGGATGGTGGAGAGGTAGGCTTTGGACATGATGGCGAAGAGGTCTATGCAGGCTAGGTCGAGGAGTTGGGTCTCGCTTGGAAGGAGGATGGCGATTCGGACTGGTTTGGAGGGACGGACATTTTGGGTTGGGGGATGTTGGTTGATTTGGGGATTCTGTTGGTAGGGGTAGGTAGGTCTAGATGGGTTGTAGTTAAGGTGTCATTGCTACGATAGTGTCAGAGCCATATTGATTCCTCTATTGATACTCTGGAACACCTGCGACCCTTGTCTCATATGGGCCAACCCTACCCTCTCTGCACCTGGAATATCCGAGCATCAGCGGGATGGTCGTCAGCCTGGGACCCAACCTTCCCATAGGCTGTAGTTGATAGCTTGGCAATGCTTGGCAGCAACCTGGACATATCATTGGTTGTCGTGTACTACAGCCTCCGAAGGACTTCGGTATTTGTCTCGGTGTGCAGACATACTCACAATGCATAGTATATACACTTCGAAGAGCTTTACTGGGTGGAAACTAACGTCCAGAAAGAAGTGACTGAGTGCAGGTTGGGCACAAGAGGAGATATGTGGAAACTGACTATCTCAATAGTTAGAGATTTGGCGTCGTGTACGGTGATGTCGTATGCTTGACTACACTTCAAGCACCTTCCTAACCCTTTGTATTGACGTACTCTCAGCTGTGTCAAACTTTCTCCTGTGTCGGCTTTCAACCGCGTGACCCTCTTGCTGATCGAGTAGACAAGATCAAGGGCCCAGAAGTGGCATATCTTAGCTGCGACCAGGGGGACCTCAAAGTAATCAACAGCGTTAGTCAAGAAACTTCGACGCGAAAACTGCATTTTCTTCTGAAAGACCGGCGTCCTGCATTTCCTTCTTCGGAGCTTCTAGGCAGATGTCGTGAAACCGTTCGTATAATGTTAAACAGAAAGCACCTCGCATGAAGCTCAAGGTTCGAAGCCAGGTCCAGAGGCTGAAGATTTGAGAAATGGCATAGTTGGTAGGGAGGCTGCCTGCTAGGCAAATGTACAGTGTTAACGAGAAAAGGAGGATTGTCAGATGGACCGCGGTGTGCGCTTCAAAGACCCGGTGGAACAGATTGACGATTCGGTAGTAATCGGGACTCTCAACGGTAGCCCGAGTGACATCGGCAAACACATCAGTATCGGCGACGAATAGTGAGAGTCAAGATAGACCAACAAGCCCGTAATGGGGAACAATGCCCTGCCGACCTTCAGCTCGAATAAGTCAGTGCCAACCAGATATCCTGAATCCTGAGGAGGATTACACTGATGCCAATTCTTCGCATCCGGCCCACGGGAGAATGATCAGACAGACGGCGAGATGTCATCTTGGTCAATAAAACGCATCTGCCATACCTGTCTCTGGGTAATCTGGTATTGGCTGATAAGATGATAGGTGCAGCAGTACAGGCTACATAATGGGTCGTCGGCAGGCTGAACCCATGAAACAGTTTTGGTCCTTGAAACCACACTATAGACGGGCTTGAAATATAGCTTAGGGTTGGTATGAGAAGGATCCCCAGTCTGTGCAGGCTCGGCTGCGCCTGTAGATTTGCTTGGCATTGAACGACACCTGGCAGAAGTGCTTGTCTTCCTGCACGCTGAGATCCTTCTCGCAGGGTCACAATGAAATTGCTTTGCTGAAGTTAGCCCTCCAATTGCAAATAACCTGCCAGGTCCGCTTCACCTAACGTAGTGCTATAACTGAACCGCGTGGTGGTTGCAGAGCACATGTGTCCTTGTGACGCAGACCCTGCTGCACGATCTCATCTTGCGTTTTCCGGTTGTCCAACTCGACTATTGCACCAGGTAGTCCCAGGTCATTCTCTTGTTGGCTTGTGAAGGCATTTCCCGCCAGTGACCGCACCTTAGGGCAAGACAAGTTACGGTTAACGACTTTCACCCGTCGTCCAACTAAGGCTTGTCCTCAATGAGTTCCTATCCCTTGGTAATCTGGTATCGGTTAAGACCATGCGCTCACCCCCGTACCATGCTCTGCTCTGTCCAAGGGCTATCCACCTCCATCAGGTACCATCGACATTATCCTTGCACCTTCTCGCGCTGTGAACAACTGCTCGTTGGACCGAGTTCCAGTTGATGTACAAAGTCTAGGCTTATCGACTTGACGTGGACGGGTAGATGATGCCGTTGCTGAATCAGTGAGGAAGATCAACGGGCGTGCCATGTCGCCACAAGTACAATCAAGGGTGCCGTCCGTTGCCACCATTCCTGGCTCATCTATCGCTTGGTCTTCAAGTCCTGTGAACCAAGTGGCTTGAGACCAGACCGTTACTTCGAAAAGCATCGCGCACTTGGGCTCTGAAGCATAAGATCGAAGCCATCTGAGACGAGCCTCGATTTAACTCATGACAAAGCCTCTTTCACGCTTGCTGTCCCAAGAGCTTGATGATTGGCTTGGCAGCCTGCGTACAGTGAGTTAGCATGACATGTATCATGAAGTGGCCTGTGTGGAAGCCAGCTTACGTCAATGAACTTCTCTAGGTCCTTGTCCAGGTTTGCGAGGTCATCTCTACGCTTCTTGTTTTCAGCTGTAAGCTTCTGTTTCCTCTTAAGCAACTCCTGTCGTTGCTGCTCCAGAGCTTCTCGTTCGGCCTTCTCATGGGCGATTCTGGCGATCATCAGCGTATTCTCATCGTCGTTGGCATGCTCAGGATGTTGTGCGAGAAACTCCTCGACAGGTATAAGCGGCAGCTCTTGATATCTGTGACTATCAACATGCAATATGGTTAGTAACTTCAATGGAACCAGTTGTAGCCGTTCGTACTCACTTGAAACTCTCGCAAGCCTCAATCTCTCCCCGCAGATGCATCTGCTCATATTTCAGGTTTTGAAGTTGGAGATGCAATTTGTCAACCTCCTGCCGTGCCTCAGCCGTAGCTCCCTTGGTGTCGCGCGCTGCAAAGCAGGCTGATCGGTGTAGGCCTCGTAGTTGTGCTATGTTCGCTACCAGGACTTTGTGCTGTCTAGTAATTTGGAGGGAGCCGTCGGCATCTTCGCGCTTATGCTGTTCAATTAGCTCGGCCAGCTGAAGAGCTTGGGCGCGAGCGGCGCGTGAGGTCTCGAGGACGGACGCCAGGAAGGGATCGGTCACCGGGATTTCGGCGACCATCGTGGCGAGGACTTTCGAGATTGACACGGAAAGTTTGCAGTGAACTAGAGGTAGTGCCGGTAAAATGAGTGTAGATCCAGTGATGATGTTGGCAATAAGTAGCGATCTTTGCTGAAGCTACCACTTCACTAACACTAGATTTCTGAGGTAGGTATGGGTTGATGTCAAACGGGTTAGGTAATACTAACTAGGAATGGAACCGCACACAACTCGACTCAATTGGGATTAGCGCACTTTGCACGCCAGGGTCGAACCCAGACACCCGACGTCACTCGCTTTACCTGGCGGACTAGGTCTAGTGCCTCATTTCAGCCTGTTTTCCCGATGATATCGATTGAAGCTAAATGCTGCGGGAAAGCCGACCTTCTTCAGATCTGGTCTCGGCGTCGCCGTGTAAGCAGATATGGCCAATATTTGAGGACATAGGCTGCATTCTGTCTCCCGAAAAGTCATTCAGGGTGATGGGCTGGTTGTGTTCGCAACTAAGTACCTCTAGGTACCTATCTTATCTGATCTCTTAATGCCGGATACTGAGAATAGTTTGGTAGCGTTTTTAAGGGTCCACACCGTCAAACAGCGAATCACCCGCCTGCCCTGACCTCAACAGTCCAATGGGTGTGTTCCACTCCTTTTCTGGGCGTACCTCAACGAATTGAGAACTTGCATCATTCGCCCCTTTCGACCAATCCAGTCACAAGATGTAAACTGGTGCTGCATGTGAGAGCCCCGGATCGTCGGGGGCTAGTTTTCTACATAGGCGGAAGGTCATCCGGGTTGTTCTCGTTGAATTGATAATCTCTCAATGATTTCCAGTTTTGCATTACCTGTACCAGCGTACTTCCACTGTCCCAACTGCGACCTACCCAACTGACACATCACACGGAATCCGACAAGCTACACAACGTTTTGGCGTTCTCCAGCCATTACCTGTCGACATCAACCCCGCCAAAATATGGCTTGCGGCTCGTCCTTCTCGCTCGCTTCGTGCGACGAGCAGCCCGCGAGCAAATCCACTGGAGCTGATGCACGACAAGCCTTGGCTAGGAAAAGGAGGCAGTCACAGCCGGCTATGACAAGGCGAAAGTCTTTACTCGATCAAATAATAGAAGGAGAAGAGAACATACTGTTAAAGGTTGGTTCACTCGACATCTCTCGTTGCAGTCACGTTGTCTGATGATTGTCCTACCTAGGTTGATCATTTCCTGTCCGAGCTCGAGCGTCGTCTAGGATACCTCGAGGCAGATGAAGACCTCAGCCTGGACTCTAGTGTCTCATTAGCCTATTCGACCCTTCAGGATGTTCGGACACGATGTTCTCTGGTTTCCGACGAAGCGATCGGTGCCGGTCGGAGGAAGGTGCACGCCATGGTCGAAACGCTGGAGGCGAGATACCAGGACGCTCTTGCAGCTGCCGACTCAATGACTGAGAAAGCCAAAATGGGGATTGAGATACTGGATGGCATGCTCTCCGACTTCGAAAGCCATGCGTACAAACTTAAGGAAAGCGGCTTGGCGAGGGCAACCGACGCGGCCGGTCATATCATGGATGAGAGTCGCCGTGTGGTAGACGAAGGTATCGAGCTGGCCAGCGAAGTGGTCAACGAGGGTATTAACCGTGCCAAACACGCCGCCGAGTCCCTGGAAGAGCATGTGCAATGGGCAATAGCTCGGGCGAAGGAGCACGGCCTCCTCACGTATGAGGATCTCCCGGCGCCATGGAGAGTCAATCCGCATATCCTTAAGGGCTATCGCTTCAACGACTCCAAGACTGGCCTCGTCCGGTCCGTCTTCGGCGTCCACAATGAGCTGGTCAACATCTGGTCCCACGCCCTGGGCTTGGTGCTCATCCTTGCTGTAGCTTTCTACTTTTACCCGACGAGCATCAACTTCTCTCAAAGCACCAAGGCTGATATGGTCATCGCTGGCGTGTTCTTCATTGCTGCCGCACAGTGCCTCGTCTGCAGTACGATATGGCACACGATGAATGCAGTGGCGGACGTAAAGTTGGTTTCTACATTTGCCTGCGTCGACTACACTGGCATCTCGTTGCTCATCGGCGCTTCGATTATCACAACCGAATACACGGCCTTTTACTGCGACCCCACGAGCCGTTGGGTCTACATGGCGGCTACTGCTCTGCTAGGAGTAGGCGGTGTCATCCTGCCGTGGCATCCCAAGTTCAACGGGCCGGATATGGCATGGGCGAGAGTGGCCTTCTACTGTGGCCTGGCGTTGTCCGGAGGCCTCCCGATACTGCAGTTATCCATAACACATGGCGCTGCCTTTATCTGGGAGTTCTATTCGCCAATCCTTAAATCCCTATCTGTTTATTTCTTGGGGGCCATGATTTACGCCACCAAGGTCCCGGAGCGATGGTTCCCAGGCATGTTTGACTACTGTGGCGGCAGTCATAACCTGTGGCATATCGCCGTGCTTGGAGGCATCCTATTCCACTACAACGCCATGCAAGCATTCTTCGCCACCGCCTACAGATTGGCCCCTGACGGCTGCCCTGTCAACTGAACAGGTGCGCTAAAAGAGAAGCAGCTGGTTCAGCGAAATGGCGTATTATATTAAGTATCTAATGGGGTATATCACTCCGCCGCCTCCTCGGCTGCCCTCCGGCGCTCACCAGAAAGCGCTTCTTCCCGCCGGAGGGGAAACCACCTAGGCATGCACTCCATCAGTCGCTGTATTCGGCGGCGTCACTATTTTGCTCGACTCAACACCTCCTGATTATCAACATATCGCCATGAACACAGCAATAGCGCCCATCGCCCAAGCCATTCTTGTCGACATCCACGGCTGTCTCCTGGCTGCTGATGCCTGCACGTACGGCACGCCGGTGCCCTGCACATAAGGAATACTCATGCTCGGCAAAGCCGTGATTCCGGTGTTGGAGTTTGAGCTCGAGTTGAAGCCAGAGCCACCCCACAGGTTCGAGGCCGTCATCGTTGCGTCAAGCAAGCAGGTTGTCGACGTGGATGTGAGGGTCCTAGTGATGTTGCCATGACTGTTTGGCGTCATTTGCAGCGAGGATGTGGTGGAGGTTCTTGACCGAGGTATCGTGACAGTTGTGGTTCGTGTCCAGGTCGTCGTCCAGGTTGAGGAGACACCGCTCGGCAGCTGGAAGCCAGAGTTGTCCGCGCATGTTCCGAAATCCTCGCTGTACAGACAGCAAAACCCTGCTACCGGGGCACAGTATGCGCCTGCATCACAATATCCGGCATCTTCGGGGCAACATGTCTGTGCGTTCGGTCAGTCCGACTGACATCGTGACCGGATAAATAGTGTTTTTTTTAAACAAAGAAAAACTTACCTGTCCTTCACTTGGGTTATAGCAAAAAGTGCTATCCGCTGCGCCGCACGGCGTCCATCCCGACCCATAGGTCTGCTCGCATGTCAACAGATCCCTTCTTCTCAGGTGTCCGTCCCCAGCCACAGGAGCATGTTTGGTTTCTGTTGCCACAGCTTGCTCCACCAACAGAGCACTGGTGAAGAGTAAAAGGAGGCTTGATAGGCGAGCCATGATGTTATGCTAACGGCTGAAGCAAGGGCTGGGTGTGGTATTGAAGTCAGGGAGTCGATTGAAGGGCGAAGGGCGGTATGGCTTCCCCTGGACACGGGGGTGTTCGCTCCTTATAACGTATGTTACCAAGGGAGGAGGGAGAGGAGGATGTACCAGAGCATGTTGTAAGGTGGATAGATGGTTAGCAGGCGGGCAACTGCCTAGTGCATACTGTTGCTTAGACTGTAGATATGAGCATCTTGCTAGAGTACATACACTATGGAATGGATGTCGCATCGTGATTCCAGAGGTCGGACATGAAATGTCTACAGCCATCATATGGTGACAAAGGCGTGGGGTCCTGGTTGGGACATATGTCCCAGACATCATGCTCTGGTGTTGGATATAACGACGTTTTGCATGCCGCAATAAGTGAGATGGGTGAAACCAGCGAACCACTACCCCATATATCCGTCCAGCAGTTACCACTCCCTTATTTCCAGCTGGTATACCGAGAACCATTGGCCTAAGCCGTGCACCAGGGGATGCCCGGGCTGATATGCACGAAGCCCAAAGCACTTCCTTGATGTGCAAGGCTTACTGTAGGGCAATGTTAATAGGGCTTCGAATTTCAACCATCCAAATCTTGGATCTTGTGCTTTTGCATCGCAATCACAATGGCCGACAACCATCGGCGGCAAATGCAGGACTTTCTGCACATACACGTGTAATTTGACGTGAGTATGTCAAGCGAATCTCCACGTGTACTGGTGAAGATGGTGGGTTACATCCCGTCTCCCGCCTGCCAAGGGATGGACCGACGTCCTGACACATTGCATGTTGAAGAAACGGCACGCATGCACGGTTCAAGGGGGGGACGTAATTGTCTTATTGATCCGTCTGGAATGAACCGTCGTTATAGTGACGTTGCAGGACGACTGATATTCTTGAGTCTATATATCATATACCTAGAGCCTTAGTCTAGGGATAAGCTGCTCGAGACAGTATTCAAATAGTTGCCAACTCCAGTTCCAGTGTGATCCCTCGGTAACTATCCCTCCATCCAACCCACAGACTCCTTCATCACGCGTTCGTGATCGTGTAGTACGTTAAGACCTCCAAAAACCCTTTCTCGAACCATTCATTATCCATAACTTCGTGTACTGTACAGTATTGAATCTCGTCCAGAATTGCCCGTCCTGCAATAGGCCCGCAAGTCCGATGGAAGAGAGCTTAATGCAACCTCGTCCATAACGCGTCAACACCTGCGCCTTATGCAATAATAACCCTCATAAATTTGGGGAACATTTCGGCAATCCCTGCTTGGGAAGCCGCAGCCTGCAGGATCCGGCAATACCAATGATGGCCTCGCCGTGATCGGCAGGTCGAGTTTGGCCTGGGACTTCCAGCTTCAGGTTGTAAGCTTGCGTTAAGGGTCGACAATTAGATCGTTTAGCCTGTAAGTCAAAGTCCCGGCGTAATGTATGGCTTCCTATAAACGCCAGAAACGGATGGGCAGAGATGACCGCCCTCAATGGCTCCTGGTGCCATTGTTTTCTAAGCCAACAATTCCAAGCACAATGTCCTCAACGACAGAAACCTTCCGAGTGTCATTGTGCATGGGTAACGATTTCCGAATATACATCATCCGGGATCATCTTGATGATAGCGAGTGTGGTGCGCTTAATCTGATCCGCCTGTAGCGCGGGGAATTTGCGTAGGAGTTCATTAGGGCTTTAAAAGGTCAGTTTCACCTACGGATACACACGTAGTAAACCTGTCAAGGTGGGACTTACTTGGGTGAGTTCATGATCTGTGTCCGAATCATGACCAGCTGTGCGACAATGCACAAAATGTTTAGATGCGGTCCGTACGCGAGCAAGAAGTCCCACAGCCGCAGGACTTCCGGTAGTGGTGGGGTGCATGCGCAGAGCGTGAGGACGGATGGGAAGGCATAGATCTCAGCCGAGAGGTTCTTGGAGAGCAGATACAAGCTGAGCTTGGGATCGACAATGGCAAGCACCTTGTCGACCAGTCCCAGGCCCTTGTGCACACCATCCATGGCTCCACGGATATACCCGGGAATCTCCAAGGTCAAAAACTGGTGAAATGCTACAAAGGCCTCGGCTTCGCTCCGGGCGGCGTAGAGGAAGGGTGCAGCGAGGACGTTCATGCCTTGGACGTAGGTGCCGGGTTCCGTAACGAAACTGCTCTCCGATCCCTCGGTCGTGAGGGTCAAGGCTCTAGCGCGACCCTTAGACGCAGGCGATGAGATAAGAGTGCTTCCGGTGGATCCTGGCTGCGTGTGAGAGCTGTTCGGTCTGTTGTCGTACGGCAGCGAATGTCTGCTCCCGGTGGTAGAGGAGCCGCTCTTGGCGCGCTGTTCCTCTCGGGCATCGTGCAGCTTCCATGCGATCGCGTTGAGCAGTCGAATAAGACTGGCTTCGCTGACGCGTCGGCGGAAGAGAACATCCGAGGTCAGAGTGCGGAAGGTGTCGTTGCGGATCTTGGAGTATGCCGGTGATGCGCCACGGTGGATGAGAGAAAGATACGCGTCCGTTTCCAAGATGGGCGCGTTAAGAAGTATGAGCCACACATATATTCTCAGAGATGACTAGATGAGGGCATCAGTATTCGCCCCGGTCCTTGATACGTGAGAAAAGACTGACCATGCCGTCACTGTCGGCTTTGATACCCTGGTCCAAGATTTTGAGGCGCACACTTTCCAGCGAGCCGACGATGTCACCGCTTGGAGGCCCATCTCGCAGTAAGCGATCCAGAGACATTCCATCAGCTGCGAGAGAACGCCTCCCTAATGCAGAGCGCTTGGTAGTGGAAGTCGCGGCCATTGAGGTGGTGTTCACGGGCAAGTGTTGTTGTTGAATGACGGGGACAGGAGGAGCATCGCTGTTGGCTCTGTGTCTTTGCGGCGAGCGGTTATTGCTATGACTGCTTGCATTTCTCCGGATTGGCGACCCGGAACCTTGCTGATAAGAAGTTGACACGTATGGCGCAGATGGGCCCTGCTGTGTCTGTGAATGATGATGATTTTGAAGCTGTAGTTGGTGTCGTTGTTGTGAGATGAGCGATGGCGGATTGGCGGCCTTGGCCCCAAGACTATGCGCGGACTGTAACCTTCGCAGTGCTCGGTGAGTGCCAGGTGAGGGCGGCGCATGGAGTTGCGTCCCCGCTTGAGGCTGAAACGAGGCCATCGTCTCCTTTACCGGGCTGGGCATTCTATGGCAGTTCTCGGGCAGTCTGCGAAATATACAACGAAAAGGAAATGTTTACAATCGTGCTAATATGTCATGATCTTCATTACTGAGCGTTGTAGCACATTGATGTTTGAATCTGCAATGACCATAAGGCTCCCTTAATTGCAATGTTGCGGGGTGTTTAGGGTCGACGGTCAACGCGTTCTAGGTTTCGCGTCACCGTGTTGCCCAGGACCGCTTACATAAGGCTTTGAAAGATGCTAGGTACCGCTATGATGTCCATAGCTTCTCTAGACATGCAATCTAGTTCAAGTATCAAATGACAATCAAGATCACGTCACTTCCTACTGAGAAAGTTGCAGAGTACAAGTAGCCAGCTCGATAATACTCGCGAGGTTCAGTTTGTCAAGCGACACAAAAGACAGATGCAGACTGCGGCTCCGGCACGGTCCCGATACATAAGTCCACGTACCCAGGTACACGCGTAACTCATAACTGAATAAAGCGGATTAAGATAGTGCACATTCCCCATTCAAATTCAAAAGTCCCTGAAATAACCTGGTAGTCACTTCTCCGTGTCCGCCAATTATTATTATGGACGGATTCGCATACGAGGGAAGCGACCGGCCAATTTGCTGCGGCGCTGGCTGCCAACAGGACAGCTTCATGTGGTTTAACATAAGCCCACAGCCGTTCATGATTGCTAGAACTGGAATGGGAAGGCTCTCATCTTTTAGGGTAAGCTTGGGGTTCCTGGGACACCTTAAAGTACTGACGTCAGCGTCCCCTTACGAATGAAAAGCGTGTGGAGTACCGGTAGTACGTACTGCGAAACTCTATCTTTCTACTGAGCCGGGATTTACCCGATGCGATGCAGCGACGAAACGGATTTCAATCTAGTGTAACAATTTTGGTCGACGGGTTGCCTTCCCGAGGAGATGGTTCCTCACGCAGAGCCAATTGAAACAGGGCTATTGAGCTAGTAGTTCCCAAAGGAGCTTACTCCGAAGCTGGGCCGCGTGTGGCATACAGAACTACACGTGTATGCTGCGTACATGTTGCGAGGCTGGCGCAGTAGTCGACAACAAAGCCAAACTTCAAGCTAGCCAAGGTCTTTGAATACGTTTTCGAGAGCTCCGAAGTTCGCTGTATCCACAGGAGAAGTACGTGGAGGTCGGATTGCCGATTTAGGGACCCTTTCCACGCTTGTTCCAGCATTCGTCACTGTACTGGATTATTTTATGCGGGGCGCGATCACATCATCGCTCAAGAATCTTTCACCACCGACCATTGCTTGCTGTGATTGGTCAGCTGGCGCCACTGTCTTCTCACGGCAGACAACCATAACCACTCAGAAATATTTCCCAAGGAGAGGGAGATATCAAGGCTGTCAATCAGTTTACTAAGACGTTGAGTCTTACTCGCGCAAATGCCTGCTTGCTCGAGCAGGTTGCGAGGTACCTAACAGAGGTACAGAGGACAATCAAGTCTCTTCCAGTCTGCGTCTCTGTTCAAGCATAACTGAATGCATGGCAGGCAACATGGTGAAGCTTCGCAGCCGCAAACTTTTCATGGGGAAACATCAGCACATTCCGTGCAGAGTATGTGGACGTCCCACGTTCAGCTCAGGGTCCAGAGATCTGAGACGGCCTGGGCTGGTATGTGCAGGGGAATGTAACCTGTCTTACGCCATTGTATTGCGGCCAGCTTACGGCATCTGCCACACAGAGACGTTCCGTTCCTGGAGCCCGTGGAGCCTTGGTGATCCCCGGTACCCCATACTTCTGCTTTTGCCATCGGATGTACCTCTGATAGGCATGGTTCCGATGGCGCCATCGAGTCTTTTCCACTAGGGAACGACACCCCCATGTTGATGGCATCAATGACCCAACGCCTCTCTTACACCGCGTTAGATAGGTATTAGCGTAGACTTCTTGCTCACACAAACAATAGTTGCTATTCAGCCTCTCTGGCATAATCTCCTGGACTTCTGTCACCATACATCCTGTCTCAAAAAGACACCCCTTTCAGCTGGACATTCTAGCAGGGATCTTCAAGTGGCGCCTTCATAGCTCCCACTCCCATCACTTGTCTTGCACGCAATACTGCGTAGTTTACTCCCACGTTCAGTTCTGGTTACGTATAAGCGCTCTTCACGAAGCTGGTCGCACGAGTGTTGAGAGCAGGCCTGAACTGGATCTGCCACGCCAAGAACTGGACTCAAGCATCATATCGGACGCCATCCACATCACAACCTGCGGCTAGCGATATTCCTCATTTCAGAGGCTTATTAGCGAGGACCCTTTGGAAAAAGTTTCCGTCATCCTCACAAGCAATAGACGGACCGCAACCCAATTGATCCAAAGGACCGGAGATCCAGACCTCAGCTTCCCGCGCTCGCTACCACACCCCCCGTCGAACGGACCACCAACCCCCTGCGGGTACATCCACATTCTTCTTTTTTAGCTCCTACCACGGCCTTGGTGTTCTGAAGTATAGACGGTGATATAGGGGTGTAGGGCAGCTGTCGACCTGGGACATATAAAGCCCGCTTCCTTGGCTTTCCCATCAGTGTGACAGTCTGTTGACCTCGATCTCTCTTGGCTCATACATTGCAACTTCCAATAGCATTGTAGGCCTCTGCCACGATGGCGACCCTTCGAACAAAGATTGGCCACGGCCTTGCCAAGGGTCTCGGCATCAAGCTCCAGAAAACCCAGCCTTACCAGGACGAACTCACACGAGGAGAATCCGTGTTCTCAGTACAGACCGGAGAGACCTTCATCGAGGAGGAACCAACGACAGCAGAGTTCATTCGCGAGGTTATACCCAACGGACAGCAAATTCGCGACTATTTCTGGTCGCTCTTTCCCTTTCTGCACTGGATAGGATTCTACAACGGGCAATGGCTTGCGGGAGACCTGGTTGCCGGTACGTCCCATGCTTCGTCACTCGACTTGGTGATTGTAACAAGCTGACAAGCGTCTTTCCCTGCAGGCATCACAGTTGGCGCTGTCGTCGTGCCGCAAGGCATGGCCTATGCCATTCTCGCCAACTTACCACCCCAGTTTGGCCTGTACTCATCATTCATGGGGGTCTTAATCTACTGGTTCTTTGCGACATCCAAAGACATTACCATCGGAGTACGTACCCATTGATTCTCCAAATCTTACTCTGTCGCTTGGCGTACTTGTGACTGACCTTCTTGAATAGCCTGTTGCCGTCATGTCCACTATCGTCGGTAACGTCGTGTCGAACGCGAAAGAAACCATTCCACATGTACCCAGCCATTACGTGGCTTCGGCTCTGGCCATCCTTGCTGGCTCCATCGTCCTGTTCATCGGTCTCATCCGGTGTGGATGGATTGTCAACCTGATCTCGCTCTCGGCCTTGTCAGCCTTCATGACCGGATCAGCCATCAACATTGCCGTTGGACAAGTACCGACCATGATGGGAATTACCGGGTTTTCGACCAGAGAGGCTAGTTACAAGGTTTTCATCCATACCCTGCAGGGTCTGCCCCGGACCAAGCTGGATGCCGCCATGGGCCTGACCACCCTCTTTATGCTCTACTCCATCCGGTCGCTCTGCAAGTATCTCGCGAAGAGGAATCCACAGAAGCAGAAGATGTTCTTCTTCCTCTCAACGCTGCGGACAGTGTTTGTCATTCTGCTTTACACCATGATTAGTTGGTTAGCCAACAGGGGTCGTGATTCCAAGCACACCCGGTTCAAGATTCTCTTGAACGTCCCCAGAGGTAAGCGTTCCGGACCCAGCACCTCTAACAACCACAGCACACGCTAACCCATGAGCAGGTTTCCAGAACGCGCACGTGCCGATGCTCAACTCGGAAATCGCGAGTGCTATCGCCAGTGACCTCCCTGCCAGTGTCATCGTCCTCCTCATCGAGCACATTGCTATCTCAAAGTCCTTCGGTCGTGTCAACAACTACACCATCAACCCGTCCCAGGAGATGGTTGCCATCGGTGTCACCAACCTCTTGGGTCCTTTTCTCGGCGGCTACCCTGCTACCGGGTCCTTCAGTCGCACAGCCATCAAGTCCAAGGCTGGCGTGCGTACTCCTTTTGCCGGTGTCATCACAGCCGTGGTTGTGCTCTTGGCCATCTACGCCTTACCGGCTGTGTTCTACTACATTCCGAGCGCCACTCTCTCTGCCGTCATCATCCACGCTGTGGGTGATCTGATCACCCCTCCAAACACCCTCTACCAGTTTTGGCGTGTGTCACCAATCGAGGTCCTCATCTTCTTCGTCGGTGTCTTTGTTACCGTATTCAGCTCGATTGAGAATGGCATCTACGCCACCATTTGCATCTCAGCAGCTGTGTTGCTCTTCCGCATCCTGCTCGGGAAGGGTACCTTCCTCGGAAGAGTCAAGGTGCACTCCGTGGTCGGTGACCAGGTCGTTGGCAGCGAAGGACGCCAGACACCGGCTGAGTATGGCACTTTCAACGGATCAGGTGAACCAGCTGCTCGCAATGTCTTCCTGCCCCTCGATCACAAGGACGGTACCAACCCAGGAATCGAGCTCGAGAACCCCTACCCAGGTGTCTTCATCTACCGCTTCTCCGAGGGCTTCAACTACCCCAACGCCAACCACACGCTCGACTACCTCACCGAATATATCTTCAAGCACACCCGCCGCACCAACCTCGCAACCTTTGAGCGTCCCGGAGACAGGCCCTGGAACGACCCGGGCCCGACCAAGAAGCAGCGCAAGGCCGCCAAAGCCGCTGGACTCAGCGAAGGTGCTGCCGGTGTGGACGTCAATCTTCCGACCCTCAAGGCCGTCATCCTCGACTTCTCCTCTGTCAACAACGTCGATGTCACCTCCGTGCAGCAACTCATCGACGTCCGCAACCAACTCGACCGATACGCCGCGCCCGACGTCGTCGACTGGCATCTCGCCTGCATCAACAACCGCTGGACCAAGCGTGCCCTCGTCTCAGCCGGTTTTGGGTACCCCACCGAGCGTCCCGATGGTCTCCATCGCCGGTGGCAGAGCATCTTCTCCGTTGCCGAGATTGGTGGCTCCGACAGTGCCGCGCAAGCCGCTGATGATGAGCTCAATGAAAAGACGTTTGGGCGTTCTCTCTCTAGGCCCGGCCCCAATGACATCGAAGCTGCTCCTAGTGAGGGTAGCAGTCAGGATGCGGAGATCCTCAAGCCTACGCAGAGGCAGGATATCAGACTCAGCAACAGGAAAGCGGTTGTTGTGCACGGCCTCAACAGGCCCCTGTTCCATGTTGACTTGACGAGTGCGCTGCAGAGTGCCATCCACAACATCGAGAACAGGGCGCACGTACAACGCGAGGATGCCGCGGTGCCTATTTCCCCAGATCCTAATCATTGATTGTTTGCTTTTCTTTGGGATAAAGATGATGGGTGTTTTGAGTGGAAAAGTATGAGCGCATTATTGGATGTGAACGGTGGTTTGGTTACTGCCTTGGGCTACATACATGTATCAGATACCCGAGCCATTTTCGGTTCTTGTTTTGTATTCTGCGCCTTGCGTTTGAGCTATTGCGATTAATATTATGGCGTATATCTATCTTATAAATACATGCTGACCCTAGTGCTATGCGAAAATGTCTCTATTCCTGTGCCAGACGCCAATTACCATGCTTAACTTCCAGTCCATAGGCAGAATCCATTATTGGATCTTGTAGAGTTCACTCGCAGCTTTAGCGTTGAGGATCTCCCACTCAAACTCCTTCAGTGCTTTCAGCTCGGTGTTGACGAACAATAATGCAATCAAGCCATCAATCGTTCCAGCCACTAGCCCAAGGCTGCTCACCAGCATTAATATGAACGAAACAAAGTTGCGCGGGCTGAACCACACGGCTACCAAGCACCCAACAGTGACGCCCACCGCTGCAAAGAAGTGTACACCCCTCCACTTCTGCTGAGCATGCTCTCTAACCACGTACTTCGTGATGATAGCAAGTATATCTTGGTAAGTTGAGGCCGGAAGTCCTGCCTGGCTGTCCAGACCGTCAAGTCGGGTTTCCAGCCCTGTCGTCTCCCCATTAAGACTAGCTGCCGGACTCTGTAAGCGCAAAAAGGCGCCATTCTGCAATGCTTCTTCTTCATCCTCGTTGGTGACGGTCAAGCTGCTTTGGAGGTCTCTCTGCCTTAGGCGTCGACTATACGCCTCTGACGATGCCGTAGCGGTATCTTTCCTAGCGTTCTCTTCTCTGGCATCATCGACTACTGAAGCAGGATGATAGGAAAGTGTTGCTTCCACGCCAAAATGATCGCTCAACGAGCAGCCCAGTTCAGGATGGCGCTCCGTCATGCACACACGCACGCTCTTAACCGTCCACACACCTTCATCCATGCTTTCATACCCAGCAAAGATATAATCCAGCCTCTTGCCCTTCGGATCTGGCACGTCGCCAGGTATCTCCACGGCCTCCCCCCCTGGTCCCAGTTTCTTCTGCTCCGTCTTGTTCCATCGCCAAGTATTGAAGACATTCCCGCTCGTGGCTCCATTGACCTCCAGGTTGAAATCTGCTGACGGCACCGGCAACCCCCTCGCCCTTTCCTTGGGATCACCCGCCATTCCCAATGAACTTTCCGGATGCACCACCCTCCAAGTATCCCTCACCATGCCATACCCCTCCACAATCTCGTGCCCCAGATCTGCAGGCACCATATTGAAATCCCCCGCTGCTACCACCAAATGCCCCCTCTCGTGCGCTCCTCTCAGTAACTTCGCCATCTCCCACGCCTGCGCGGTCTGATGGGCCACATAACTGTCATCTGTAGAGCTATACGTCGCATGAGTATGGGTGTTAAACACCTCGACTACATCCTTCCTCCCCGGCCCAAACCGTATCTTCGCCGCAGCTACACCTTTCCCAACGAAGAAATCACCTCGAAAGAAGGCAGTTGGTCGGCCGTTGAGAGGATAGCGGATCATGCTGGACTCCTCGATAGGCCATTTAGACAGGATGGCGAGACCGCCTCCAAACACGCCCGAGTGGTAGAATTTGCCATACGGAAGGATGCTGGAGGTCTGGGACCGGATGGAGAGGTAGTCTTCCTGGGTCCAGAGTTCTTGCAGGGCGACTATGTCTGGGGAGGGAGTGGTGAGGGCCAGACGGCGGCCGATTTCCTGGAGACGGGGTTGGCGGAGGGCGGAGAGGTATTTTAGTCCCCAGCAGTTGAGGGTTATGATCCTTACTTCGTCGGGCGGAGACATTGTGTAGGGTAGTTTGCGGGTGGTATCTTTTGAGGGGTGGATTGAGTGAGAGTGAGAGTAGCACGGGCTATTGTAGGGGAATGGCGGTATGCAAAATGGAGAGAAGTAGACTACCGTGAGAATAACAACCCACCACATCCCCTAAGCATGTAAAACCACGGCTTTGTAGAAATATGAGAGCCTCAAAATTTCCCGGTGAGCCGTAAGTGGCCAAGAGAGCCCCTATAGGCTATGAGACACTCGTGAGAGCAGGTCTTGGCTTCTGCGTCGAGTTAAAGTTGGGCCCCACTTGCCGGAGCTGGCCCCTGCGAATCACATGCAATCATTCCGTGACCCTTCAACGCGTTGGAAGATGAACTTTATGGAGCAGCCGCGTTTGCATCTGCAGTGGCATTGTGCCTTTATCTCCATCCCCATGCCAATTCCCACCACCAACCTACGAACTCGGACCAGTGCGATACGGAAGAGACGATGGATACCGACATGCCAGATCGTGACGCTAAGCGGAGGCGAGTGAGCAATGACGACGAGACTGATGAGAGGCCCTTGCGATACGTCTCCCCAAGCGAGGATAACAAGGGTCTACCACACTTGGAAGATCTCTCCATAAAACGAGGGCGACGATCCAGCCGAAGCTCACCCAGACGAGACACCGACCGCAGCAATGACAATCACTACAGAACTTCCAACTCGCCGACTTCCTCTCGGTCTCGCTCTCCGCGGCGCAACAGGTCATACTCCCGCTCCGACAGCCGTTCCCGCTCACGCTCACGCTCACGCTCGCGATCCCATACTCCAAGATCACAACGATCACGGTCACGATATGACAGCCGATCCCGTTCCCGCTCCCGCTCGCGATCGGGCTCCTCATCCTCCTCGTACAACCGCCAAACCCAACCACCGGACCAGCCCACCATCATAAAACCAAATTACACCCCGCACCTCCGTCTAGCAGGCCACACCGCCGCCATATCGCAAGTCCGCATTTCCCCCGACGGCCGCTGGATCGCTAGCGCCTCCGCAGACGGCACGGCCAAGATCTGGGATGCCTCTACAGGCGAGCACATGGATTCCCTGGTCGGCCACATGGCGGGCGTGTCCTGCATAGCCTGGGCGCCGGACAGCGAAGGCCTCGCGACGGGAGGCGATGATAAAGCTATTCGTCTATGGGACAGAGTCACAGCCAGCCCGGCACATGCGGTTGGCGAAGGGGCGGGGAGGGGTGAGGAGGGTGGGTACGGCTCTGTGCGAAGGGTGAAGGCTGGTGGTGGGTTTCTGCAGAAGGGGGCGGTGGGAAAGGGCGCTAGGGGGACGAGGAGTGGGAGGGGGCCGTTGTTGGGTCATCATAACTACGTCTACTGTCTTGCGTTCTCGCCCAAGGGGAATATTCTTGCGAGTGGGAGCTATGATGAGGCGGTGTTCTTGTGGGATGTGAGGGCGGGGAGGTTGATGAGGAGTCTGCCGGCGCATAGTGATCCTGTTAGTGGGATCGACTTCTCCAGGGATGGGACGTTGGTCGCTAGTTGTTCTACGGACGGGTTGATGTGAGTTTGTCATTCCGGTTCTCGGGAGAGAGACGGTCGCTAATGGTATAACAGCCGGATATGGGACACATCAACGGGCCAGTGTTTGCGGACGCTGGTGCATGAAGACAACCCGCCAGTTACCAATGTCTGCTTCAGCCCCAACGGTCGTTTCGTGCTGGCGTTCAACATGGACAACTGTATCCGCATGTGGGACTACGTGGCTGGATCGGTAAAGAAGACCTACCAGGGACATAAAAACAGCGGATATTCGATAGGCGGCAGCTTTGGTAAGCTGGAGACAGACGATGAGGATGCAGTAAGTGGCCGACGTGCGGAAGCATTTGTGGCATCGGCCAGCGAGGACGGAGATATTGTCATGTGGGACGTCAAGAGCAAGGAGATTGTGCAAAGGATACAGCATGCGCACAAGGGTGTGTGTTTTTGGGTTGACGTGCACGGCGATATACTTGTCAGCTGTGGTCAGGACGGTTTCATCAACGTCTTCAGGCATAGGCGGGAAGGACATGACAAGGTTCCAAATGGGATTGATGGAGGTGTTGACCACGAGGGCAATCACAGTATGAATGCTGATGAGGAGCTCCAGCGCCAGATCGAAGGCGAGACCACACCACAGGTCAAACGCGAGGAGTTCGAAGAGGAGGAACAGCTGTGAATAACTCCTGAGTGCGCTCTATGCCATCCACCAGCAGTAGGCAATTGGGCCCCAGATGGTCCAGCTGGCGTTACTTGTGCCTTCGCTGGGGAACGCTAGCGGAGTCCGCCATGGCTAATCTGATAGCTTCTTCCATGACAAGAGTGTCTCGTTGATCCCCACTACAACGTCTCTACCACCCCAGTGGTTCCAGTATCGCAAACGTGACCGGGCGCTAGGTCATTACGCCCGACTGTTCCGGGTATACGACGAAGCTGCTCTTGAGTCACGACACGATGGAACCCTCGAGTCATTCAGGAAAGTTCCTGAAGCGACGATGTACAGTCCAAGAGGTCTCTAATTCTTCAATCGGCAGTCTTCGCATTGCCTGCCGCCAGGACGTCGACGTCGAGCTGCTCCTGGACTTCCAAGACCAGTGCTAAACTATCCATGAAAGAGTTGACAGCAACTCTGAGCATCCGGTTTGTCGTAGCAACATATTTCGTCCTCAGTACCGACTCGTCTTGAAATCCTTCTGGCGCAACAGTCGATAAAGTCCGACGCACCAGTGGCGATAGCTCCTTGTCGACACCAAGGGCCTGAAGCGCAATGGATGCCAGTCTGGCAGTCGGGAATGGGATGTCGAGCGTGCTAACCATAGACCAATGTTAGCTTGCAGCCTAGTAGAACACAAGGGCACCATATGGCGTACAGCGAGCAAGGGAACTCCGCCCCGTCCGTGGCAGCCGCCATGTCTACCTAGTTGTTTTGTTATTATTATTGCTGTGGATTGGACAACGCTGCTGTCTGTCGCGATCACTGCGTCACAAATTCCAGACATCCCTCTTAGCGGGGCAGAAGCACGATAAGATAGCGCAAAGCAGGGACTGCTGCAGAAACCCTCCATGACGCTAGGGCCATGCGGCTCCTTGTTGTCGTGGTAACCGGGACCTAAACACACAGCAAGGGTATCCGATTGGTCGGCTATCGTGATGTTTGGACGTTATGCTATGCTTGCAGGGGCCGCTGCGATGGAAAGCCTAGCGCAAAACATAACAACACCACTGGTGACATAACATTACAAAACCTTTTGGTTGACCGGACTCGCGATCGCATGCTCTCCTTCCTCATTTTTACGTCTCGTCGGTATTTTTCATAGTACCATTTCGCTTCGAGCATCCTTACGGGAGTATCAGTTGGTTTTTGGTTCAAGCTATCATCAGCACTGTTGAAGAATCAGTAAACAACAATCCGGCGTTTCGCGCATGGGTCTTGACATCATCACAACAGAAGCATAACCGAGAAGCCTGAGAATCTGCGACTTCCTGGGCAGTATTGTTGCAAGTGAGGCGCATACCACAACCGCAACGCGACCACCACTCCTTGGTAGTTCTTGACCTTACCTTGAGTTTTCTGCATTACCTACTTAGCAGCCGTTGCTGCCGTCCAAGGTACAGGCATCATGAATCCTTCCACAAGATCTTCGAGGGCGCAACACTCTGCGCAACGCTCAGCGCAAGCGTATGAGACCGCTACTCAATCTGCAGCTGCCATGTCGAACGGCACGTCCAGGACAACCAAGGCCGCCTCACCCACACTCGGCCAGATCATCGAGTACATCCCAGGTATGTCATGCGCGCGCAGCACTAAGAAAGCCAAAGCACTGCCCTGAACATGGAGCGACACTATGGACAGCCGTATCCGCTCCATGTCTACCCCTATCTACAGATGCCGTATCATTTACTCTGTTATCCGTGGCCGGTAACCTTACTCAAATATACAGACCGGCTTTACCTTGCATCATACACCAGCCCGCCCAATGAAGACACCCTCTTCCCATATCCCGATCCACCCGCGCATATGTCGCCGTCGAAGCGCAGTGGTCGGTCGTCTCAACCGTCGCGGAAGAAGCAGCTGCAGCCTCCCTTCTACTTCACGGTCGACGACATGCTGCTGTACAATGCTTTCCACCACGACTTCGGCCCGCTGCATATCGGCCATCTCTACAGATTCGCCCTGATGTTTCACGAGATATTGTCCGAGGTCGGTTCCAGACCAATTGTGTTCTGGAGTGCTGCGGATCCTAGAAGTCAGTATCTTCCACCCGGGCTATATCTTGAGGCTGCATGCCAGGGTACAGTCAATAACTAAACAAGTGTGCGCAACACAGGTCGGGCCAATGCATCTTGTCTACTAGCCTGCTACATGGTCATGATCCAGTCCTGGCCACCACATCTCGCTCTTGCGCCTATTTCCCAGGTCGACCCACCGTTGATGCCCTTCCGCGACGCCGGATACAGTCAGGCCGACTACGGACTCACGGTCCAGGATGTTGTCTACGGAGTATGGAAAGCCAAGGAGGAGAAGTGCTGCGTGGTCGATAACTTTGACCTGGACGAGTACGAAAAGTATGAGCGGGTGGAGTCTGGCGACTTCAACTGGATCAGCCCTCACTTTCTTGCCTTTGCTTCGCCCATGCATCAGCCCATTGAGAGGATCAACGCCGACTCGGAGCTGTTTTCGCAGCTTCCCCGAACACTGGAGGCTATCGATACCCACCTGACTCTTCCCCAGCCATTCAAGGAGGTATTGAAGCACTTCAAGGAGAGGAACATCGGTTTAGTCGTCCGCTTGAACTCCCAGCTCTACTCTCCTTCCTATTTCGAGGCGCTGGGCATCCAACATCTGGACATGATCTTCGAGGACGGCACCTGCCCACCACTTACCACAGTCCGCAAGTTTATCCGTCTCGCCCGAGAGATGATTGACGTTCGAAAGAAGGGGATCGCAGTCCATTGCAAGGCTGGCCTAGGCCGAACAGGCTGCCTCATCGGCGCCTACCTGATCTACCGTCACGGCTTCACAGCAAACGAGTGTATAAGCTACATGCGTTTCATGCGCCCAGGCATGGTCGTTGGACCTCAACAGCATTGGCTTCACCTAAACCAAGGCGTGTTCCGCGAGTGGTGGCTAGAAGAGCGCATCGAGCGTCGTCTACGCAAGCAAATGAACGCCGCCGCCGCCTCCAACGGTAGCCAACCCATCCCCAGCACGCCCGTTCGCGCAATGCAACGCGCCAACATCCGCACCAGCAGCAAGACCTACACCCCTCCCCAACAAGGCCAACGAAGCGCGAGCAACCGCACCCCGCTGAGCGAGATGGACCAGGATCACGGCCGTGATAACACCATTGGCGTGGCCGAGGACTTCCTTCCTGCTCCCACACCGGGCCAACCGCGCAAGACGCAACGCATGGACCGCCACCACCCCTACAGCAGAGCTGCATCTGCCCAGCCCGCCCCAGTACCCGAGGAGCCATCATCGACATCCAAGACAACCGTCGAAGCCGTCTCCGTCCACCGCACCTCCTCCGACACCACGGCAGACGACGAATGGATCCTGCGCATGCGATCACAGCGGAAAGCATCCGCGCCTCTCTCACCAGAGCGCACAGAACGCTCGCAATCCGTCACCCAGACCACGACTACCACAACGGTATACCAAGTCATTGACAACGATCCCTCCAATGACATCGAGAACATGGGCACTGCGAAGATCAAGTCCGCCACGGAAGCCGCACGCTCTAGTTCCGTCTCGGGCGTCCTGGCCAAGGTGCGCAAGACCAGAGCTACCACCTCGGGTGGCAGTGTGCGCGAGGCCGGCATAAGGAAGACAAGTGGTCGGGTGGGTAGTGTGTCTGGGACCAGGAAGGTCAGCGGACTGTGATCAGTCCTCTCTGGTCGATGCTGTCATGAAAGTTTACGTCTACCGGCTTTTCTGGGGTTACATGCATCATGAATATGAATCACGCATCTGGGCGTTTTCTCAGGCATACCAATTCTCATACTGCCCTTCTTCCATCGAGAGGGTGATTCCTCGGTCTCGGACCTTACCGCCGACCTTGGTGTCGTCATCGGGCTGGCACTTTGCAACTGTTGTTTGGTGCTCGGCTCGAGCTCCCTGTTATGGGTACTTTGGAGGGGAAAACAGACTGTTGGAAGATTGGTAGTTGAGGACTCAGACATGGGCGTCTTGGAAGTCTTGAAACTGTCGGAGTTGGTAAATATCTGGGCGTTCTTGGGGTACTGGCGAAGATGGGTGTTGTTTGTCACTGTAATGTGGCTTGGAAGACTGGAGCATGGGTCAAATGCCTGTGTTGAATGATGTTATTTTCTGTCATTAGGTCTTGTTTGCAGCAATTTGAGCAAAATGAAAAAAGTCCATGAATCTTGGACCCTTCAGCATATATTTAGAACCATGGTAAGTTTAATCCGTTCAGTCTACGTATATACAATTTCCATCTGGGATGTTGACGATGTGTATTGCCCAATGCCTAAGCTACCCTGCATCTCGGTGCTATTCATGCTATGCCCCACAACAGTGACAAATTACCCATCTGTTTACACAATTGGCTGGATGGCCGAGCGGTCTAAGGCGCCAGACTCAAGCTTAACCCGCTTCCTGGTTCATCAAGAACCAGGCGTATTCTGGTCTCGCAAGAGGCGCGTGTTCGAATCACGCTTCAGTCAAACTCTTATTCTTTTGCTGGATCATGGTATTTCAATCTTTTGCCAGGCGTATCATGTGGCACCAATCGTTGACGGAAGCGTTTGCACAAGTGCTGCGAGAGAGGGGATACCTACTGACACGATTACTTGAGAGGTACAAGTCAGGCACTGTATGAAGTGGATGCAAACATGCCAGTTCACAAGCTCTACAAGAGACGGAGTATCGATCCCTTAAGTACACAAATTGGGAGGTTCATTCGCAAAATACCTCCTCCTAGAAAAGACTTTTCTTTGTCACCGTACGCCAGACAGAAATGCAAATGCAGACCTCCTCATCCCGTAGGACAGCGTCTGCTACCCATAAGCCCTATATCACAGACTCGAATCTTCGCAGGTCAGAGATTCCATCATCATGGCGTATCTGCGGAACCGAAGAAAACCGTAGAAAGTACAAATAAGTTGACTCGTACCAACAGCCACTCACACATCAAGCAGTTGCTCATTTGATCTCAAGAAGCTTGACATCGAACACCAGAGTGCTGTTGGCAGGGATGTCGGGAAGGGCCTTGGAGCCATAGGCGAGATGGGCAGGGATGGTAAGACGACGCTCACCACCAACGGCCATACCGGCAACACCAATGTCCCAGCCCTTGATGACCTCACCCTTGCCCAACTTGAAGGTGAACGGCGATCCCTTCTTGTTGGAGTCGAAGACCTTTCCGTTGGTCAGCTTGCCAATGTAGCGCATGCTGACCTTGTCGCCGGACTTGGCGGTGCGGCCAGCACCGATCTTGCGGTCATCGACAGTGACGCCGTTGACAACCTTGACACCGGGGGCGGCCTTGGACTTCTCGGCCTGCTTGGCCTTCTCGGCAGATCCGGTAGGACCCTGCTCGAGGTTCTTGGCGAACTGCACCTTCTTGTCGGACTTGGGAGTGGTCTCCGCCTTCTTCTCCTCAGCGGCCACAGCCTCACCCTTGTTGTTCTTGAGCTTCTTTTGCTGCTTTTTGCTGAGCTTGGGCTCATCCTTGGCAATCATCTCGTCGAGATCGGCCGCATCCTCAGCGGCACGCTTCTTGCCCTTCTTGCTCTTGGGGGCCTCCTCCTCGTCGGTGTCGATTTCCTTGACGCGCTCGGCACCATCAATGGTGTCAAGCTCATCGCTCATGTCGTCCGAATCGAGGACGTCCTCCATGTCCGGGGGGAGGTCGTACTCATCATCGTCCGAGTCGTCTTCGTCATCCTCCTCGTCAGAGGGATCGACAACGTAGTTGCCGGTGAGGTGGACGGTGTGAGTACCAGAGACCATGAAGAAAACCTTCTCGTTCTCGCCAACGGTGATATCGAGGGGTTGTTGGTAGTTCTGCGCATCGTTAGTCAATGTGCATGTTTGGCGCTGTGTGGCGACAGAAATATACTTACGCGCTCAGTGTCGAGGGTGCAAACAACGAAAGCCTCAAGGTCATCCATATCCTCATCATCTTCGTCCTCCTCGTCGGACTCCTCGTCATCATCAGCACTAGCCTTGGCCTTGCCCTTCTTGCTCTTGCCGTTGGGCGCATCCTCCATGTCCTCATCGTCATCAGAGACCTCACCCTTCTGGGCAGCCTCAATCAGCTTCTTGATAGCAGCCTCGGCCTGGGCCTTCTTGGACTTCGACTTGTCACTGGGACCACCGTTGGGCTCATCGTCATCGTCCGACTCATCCTCATCGCTGTAGTCGCCGGAGGCAAGACGATCGAGATAAGAGTCCTCGTCATCATCGCCGCCCATACGGGTCTTGATGATCTTGAGGGTGGCGCGGGGAACGGCGGGAATGTTGCCATCCTCATCGGCCTCAGGGGCCTCTGTAGGGTCGATAGCGGCCATGGTGATGCGGATCTTTTGCATGTTAGAGCCTGATTAAAGGTTGACGCCCAGCGACGTACAGAACATCACACCGAGGTGTAGGAATAACTTACAGTAGCCGGGAACTCGGCAGCGGCGGGAACCATGATCTCACCGACGGGCACCTCAAGCCCGTAGAGGGCAACAGGCAGAAGACCAGACATTGTGAGTGGAGCGATCGGTTATCTGGCAGGGGAAGTGTTAGTTCACAGATTGTAATTAGAATGCAAGACAGGGTTTACTTACATTACCAGGAGTGAATTGAGTGAACGCGCTCGTTGATGAAGAAGCTGTAAGGCGGTAAAAGATGGATGGTAAGAAATGAAAAGCAGAGTATAGACTGATTGCGATCTTCTGAAAGAGGCGGAAGGCTGGCCAGGCAGAAAAACAGTTTCTGGTCCCAAATTTTTCGAGCTCTGCGACCAAGGACCCCACCGCCTTTGCCTCGATAAGCTCTTATCGTGGAAAGTCAAGCCTCTCACTCACCGGGCCAACCAATGGCACCAGAAAACTGGTGTGCATAAGCGCTTGCTCATTATCTCACCAGACCCACCAGTGGAATGTCTTGCCTCAACACCAGATGGAATCCAGAGTACCCAGATCAGTATGTGGAAATAGCATCACTGCAGAATGTTTATGGCGTCGTGAATTATTCTCTTCGGACCTGTGACTTAATCTGAACCTCTTCAAAATCTAATAAAAAATATCAATAAGCAGAGTTCTTACATCAGGGATCTTGGACATCCGCTATACAACCTGTGAGGTTTTTGTTGGTGTTGAGTATGTGGCAGTTGGCAAGGACCCTGATGAGGGATAGAACTGCGGACGTCTCATCCCGCCTGACAAGGAGTTGGAAGGAGCGATGCCTTGCATGAATGAAGGTACCTAATCATAGTATGTTCGTCATGACTGTTCACTTGGGGGACACATGCTCTCAGGTTCTCTCAAGGGCAGGTTCCTACCATTCGTCCCTTCTCATGCAGACTGTTTGTGGGAGGGAGCCCTATAACTTCATACCTGAGCACATCCAAATTCTTGTGTATACCTACCTACCTTACCTTTTCATGGCCAATGATCTAGTTAGTACCATCAACTATAGCCACTCAGACTCGCTTCGCCAGTCATTCTTTCATTGGCGTTGGGCTACCCATATGTCACAGTTCAGCCGCTCTCCCACCCTGTCACCGACAGTCTAACCAGGGATTACGAGGTTTCATGATGACGAGGTCACAACCATTAGAGCAGCAGGAAGATGACGCTCCCGCACCAGCCCCTCCTAGCCCTCTAGGAGATGGTGATGACCTCCTGGAGAGCTCAAATCCTAGTACTGCTCTTCCCCAGGATGCGGGCGAGACGTCGCCCACCAAGATGCGCCGCCAGAACATGCTCGTGTCTGTTCTCAAGACTCTGGTTCCTGATGACAGCGGTAAGTGACCAAGTTTGGCCGTTTTCGTCTCCTGGACCAGCACCAGCTAAACTCGGCGCAGGTGACTCCGATGCCTCTGTCAGGGCAGCCGTTATGCCCGACACAGGCCTTCCCACTCCTCCAACAAGCCCCACGAAAAGTGTGAGCGGAAGTTCTACGATGAACCCTGGGCCCAAGCCCAAATCCGGCTTCAGTCATCGGCTGCACAAGATGAACAATCTTTTCCGCAAGGGTGGCAAGAGCAAAACCAAAGAGACGTTGAGAAGTGTGATGTCAGGAGACATGACGCAGAATAACCAAGTTGGCCTTGACGGACCGGATCAAGATGAATCTTCTCCACCTACGATTACAGACTCCAGCGTCAAGAGCAGCAGTAATAGTAATAGCCAGTCGGGCATATCTCCTAACTCAACGGGAAAGACGTCGATGGACTCCAAGTCCAACCCTTCGTCATCCGGAAAGGACAGGGATTACAACGAGCAGCAGCCCGACGCTCAGACTATCCGGAACCGTCGCAACCCATTCAGGACGCAATCGAGTATGGAAACCAGTCTGGCTCCCATCAAAGAGACTGCTTTTGACAGCGCCACAGCTACCATACTCACCGTTGAAAAGGCCGCAGCGGCCAAGATTTACTTCGAGACCTACTTCAACACATTATGGTCGTCGGAGCTTCCTCCCAGGGAAAAGCGACGGGAAAGACTGGAGAAGGATCTCCAAGAACGTATTGCGAATGAGGGCTGCACGATCGAGGAGCAGCAGCGGATGCGCAGAGACTTCTATGACCGCGAAAGCCAGCATCTCCGCGGGACCAGAGTTCTCAAGGGACGGAGCATTTTGGCCACAGCGGCCGAAAAGGGCAGTCCCAGGGCCAATGCTGTCGAGGATGATTACGAAGTGCTGAAAATACTTGGAAAGGGCAGCTTTGGCGTGGTGAGACTGGTGAAAGAAAAGGACCACGTGTGGCCAGACGTGAGACACGGCACTTTCGATCGTCCAAGACAGCAGGTATATGCCATGAAGGTGATTCGCAAATCGGACATGTTGCGTACATGCCAAGAAGGACATCTCAGGGCCGAGAGAGATTTCCTGGTGGCTTCTGAAGGCTCTGATTGGTATGTTTGTCAAAGAATGGGCAGCTAAGCATGAGCACTGATACGAAGCAGGATCGTACCTCTTGTGGCCAGCTTTGAAGACGTGGCAAACCTCTACCTAGTCATGGAATACATGCCTGGCGGTGATTTTCTGGGACTCCTGATTCGAGAGAACATCCTCCACGAGACTGTTGCTCGCTTTTACATCGCCGAGATGATCATCTGCATCGAAGAGGCCCACGCACTTCGGTGCATCCACCGAGATGTCAAGCCAGACAACTTTCTGATCTCGGCTTCTGGACATTTGAGGATCAGCGATTTTGGGCTCGCCTTTGATGGCCACTGGAGTCACGACATGGCTTACTACAACAGTCACCGGTACAGTCTCGTGCACAAGCTAGGCCTCAGCGTGGAAGGTGACAAACAAGACAAGCAGGAGGCCCGCAGCGTCCAGGCAACCTTGAGATGGACGAGCAGCATCATGGCCGGCATCGATAAGCACAACAAGAAGAGCGACGATGGTGAGTATCTGCTCAACTAGCGGAACAGATGTGGAAACCGCACGTCGGCGCTGAGTGTCGTCGGAACGAGCCAGTACATGGCCCCCGAAGTCGTCGCTGGCAAACCCTACGATGCACGGTGTGACTGGTGGAGCATTGGCATCATCCTGTACGAATGTCTGTACGGGCATACCCCATTTCTCTCAGAAGAGGGACGACATGTGACCAAATCCAATATCCTGGTGAGTTTCCCCTGTGTTCCATTCTGAGGCAAGAAAGATGTAACTTACCGTGACGGGTACAGAAACACAAAGAGCTGTTTGACTTCCCCTCACAACCAGTTGTGTCTCACAGGTGCAGGGATCTCATCAGGTCCTTGATCCAGGACCCAGAAGATCGGCTTAGCTCGAGGCGTTACAAGCTGAAAGACTTGGCAGCATCGTCGCCGTCTCTAGCGAGTCTTCCAAGAGCCGCAACCAGTAGCGTGGTGCCCACGATGTCTACCATGAATGCTGCTCATAAGCGTGCGCCCCGTGACCACACTGGTCGATATGTCTTTCCGCGCGACGCAGAGGATATCAAGTCGCACAAGTGGTTCAGGGGCATCCCGTAGGATCGGCTGCAACAGTTCGAGCCGCCTTTCGTGCCGCGCATACAGTCTGCTGACGACACGCACTACTTCGACGAGGAGGAAGAAATCAGTGACTGGAGCGAGAGCCACGAATCCGACGATGAGGACTCAGATGAGATGATGACGCCGACTCTGCCCTTGGACAGCGTCCAGAGACAGCAGCAGCAGCAACTGGTCATACCCAACTTTGGTGCTCTTGCAACAACACCATCTCATGCACACAAGGAGTCAACACCGTCCACCATGGGATACCTGTCACTGGGACACCGACACGCATATCCATTCAATTCTGCCACACCCGTCGCACCACAGTTACCGTTACAGATCCAGCAGCGTCTTGCCACGCTTCCCCAGAACTTCCTGACACCGCACAAATATGAAGCGATCATCCAGTTCCTGCGTCCGTTCCGTCGCAGCCTGCAGAAATGGGCCGTGGCCGCCATCTCAGTTCCCTATGACTCAGCTCGTCTCCACGCCCTCGACAGCCAGATCGAGGGGTTTCCAGGCGTAGACATGATGGAAAAGACCCGGTTGATGAGTTTCATCCGCGTGTTTGGCAAGCGCGACAGGAAGAGGCCTCGTGACAGACTCCTGCGGGACAAACATACCAAAGCCGTGGTGATGGATGTTAGAAAGAGGACTGCCTTCCTGGGATACACCTGGCGTAGGATGAGGCCGGTTGAGGAGCGGCCTACTATCATGCCAGCGGAGGTAGCGCGGCAGACACTGGCGACGTCTAGCGGCGTGGGCGTGTATGATGGTGGACATGGGGACCAGTGGCAGTACGGATACGGAGCACACTACGGAAGTGGGCCCCCAGGCCATTATAACTATGGTGCTGGCTGGTGGGGTGGTGGCGTTGGTGGTGGTGGTGGTGGGCACTGGGCGAACGTGAACGCGGGTACCTACAAGGCTGCCTACGGCCAAGGGAGGTTCAGCTGGCGTTGAGTGTCCGCGGTGGGCTTTGTTAATGAACAAACAATGACGGTGTTGCGGAGTTGACGGAACTGGGGAGTCATCAGTCTTACGCAGTATGAAAGATGTAGTTAGGAGGCGTGGAAAGGGGTCATGACGGAAAGGCGTCGAAACAGCTACATGCGAGCAGTATCAGTACTTAGAATTCCTAATATCAGCACTTCTCCTACTTTCTGAACACCCGTGACCAGGCTATGGTGATCAGTTTCAGGAGCTTTCTGCCCATGAAACATTATGAGGTGTCTGGTTGGTAAGAGCGTGTGCTGGCGACCACTGACCTTTCCCCGGGACTCTCCAACGCACACGGTACTCTTACATTCCTCGATATAGGAGCCGGCGTTGCTGTAACTGCCACGTACGACCATAGACATCAGAAAACTCGGGATCCCGTCCGCTCTCCCATAGATAAACTGGTGATCGCCAGAGTAGTACTCGGGTGGGTGACCACCGGGGAATTCCTGGTGTTGTACGTTTTCCTTTTTGCTGCTCTTCCCCCATCCCTCTCCGGTCATTGGTGACGTATGACTTCTGGTGGTCTCTATGGACGAATTACAGACATTAAAGTCCTCTCCTGAATCTTGACCTTAGCTCGAAGGCTAAACCCCACGGAAGCAATGGCACAATGGCATGGCCATGTAGCCTAGAACATTCGACGTCCTGGGAAACCCCGTTCTGACTGCCTCTGTCCCCGATATGCACTCCGTGTAACAGTGATATGATATGGTCGCAGTGTCTCTCGGGCCAACGGCTGTGCAGCCGGTGCTACTTGGGATCTGGATCCAGTTGGTGCCTGATCATTTTCAGTGTAGGGGTTTGTCCTCTCCCTGGCACGCAATACTGGCTTGTGATACAACCCTTTCCTTGGGAAAACGGTATTCCTCCCGTACACCGGCTTGTTCCACGGCGGAACCCATGGCACAGAAGTAGCCGAGGTCGGAGACGATGCATGCAACACGACATGTGTTATCTGCCTCCGGGCTCCGCGACGTGTCACCGCATCGACGGTGCGCTGCGGTTCGTAAAGCCATGCATCACGGCCACTTGCCTCGAAGACACGTTGTAAGAGTGCGCGCTGTGTTTGTGTTGCAAAGCAGGCGCATGCAGCGTCCCGTGGATGAGCAGGTTTGGAGCGGACATGTCGACGGCACGCGAGCTTGAGTTGCTGGCTGCAAACCTGTTTGTGGCTGAGCACAGAAGAGGAGGCGGGAAATGTTTGATAATGAAATATACGGAGAGTTTGGGCTGTGATTTGACAGTGTATTATGCTGGTTGAAATTGTAACAGAGAGCAAACTTGCGGAGAACGTCCTTTCAACTTCGAATAGGTGTGCTGTGTAAGTCGGCTAAGGGATGTAACCATAGCCATGCACATTCTATGATCGGTGGGCGACTCTATCATAGCCTGTCATGACAGAAGACTCCCGGTGGCGCCAACGCAGTTGCTCATCATGGTTCGTCCTATAAATCAGCTTCTGGCAGACGAAGCAAACAAATATCTTGCCAGCGAAGGCGAGTCCCCCTCGCAGATATTTCACACGTACTTCAGGAGTACCTTGAGGTACGATACTGATCCCAGGCTTCTGAAATTGAGCTGGCATTCTCGAACAGTGTGCTTCCGGAGCGAGAGAAGAACCTGAATGGACGGTGCTTTCCTGTTCGTGAGTCTCGCACGTTGCATCTGTTGGGTTCACCAATTACCCAAGCGTCCTGTCGATGGACGCCAGTGCTGCACAAACGTGAAAATATGAGTTCAAGCCCAACCCAGAATCGGAAGAGTACTGTCGGAAGGTCTAACGTACGAGACAAGTCTAGATACTGTTGAGGACCTGCCACGAGTATACCGTAGGGTAGACCAGTTTAGCATTTCTTGCACCTAAAGGTCTGTTTCACCTTGAGAATACCACATCTCAAGCACCGTATCCATGCTCTTTTAGTCACTCCCTGAGCGTGCCCTCAGCGTCAGCCAGCCGCTTCGCATTGTCCTCGTCCGAGTGTCGCTTTAGCATGACCTCACTGGCTAGGTCAAAGGGACACAGCAATTGCTCAAAAGTGCTGAGGGCCTGGACTTGACGGATCCCAGCGATGGAACTAGGTCGGATTGTCCCCTTCTTAGCCAGAGCCGTGTCCCAGGCTGTGGCAATCTCCCATGCCCTCATTTCCTCTGCCGGAGCACTATCTGTTGGAGGCGTGCTGAAGTCGCCTGACAGGATGTTAGGTAGGAGCTTGCCTACACGGTCAGAGGGTCCGCCTCCTATGTCCCATAGCCCGGCTAGAAACTCCTCAGAGGGATGCGATATGCACGACCAGTCAAAGTCCATCACGGCAGTGATACGCTTGGTTGCCATGTCGTAGAGCATGTTGTTCATGGCTAGGATGATCTCAGATTCGCAATTTTCAGTCGTGATCAGAGACCAAGTCCGACTGACTCAGGTCCCCGTGCACCAGCACCCGAGACTCGACGTCCACATCTGTGAGCATGTCAGATATGCCGCCGTTTTCGCTGAAACTTGTCGATTTGCTTCTGCAGGCCGCCATCGGTCCAGCCCTTGATGAGGGAGCTCTCAGTCGCCTCATTGGCCGTGCCCTCAGCTTTGCAGCCCATACTTCAACATAATCTTCCCATGGACCACCCTGAAGAACCGCCATCTGCCCACTCACAATCTTCGCGTCCGCAGTAATAGTAAGCCCACCAAAACCGGTCACCGTCGACGGAAGCGGCGTGCCATACCTGCGGCCGTAAGGGACTGACGTGTGAGAAACTGTGCCGCAACTTCATTTTCCACCCGATTTGCATTGTTGAGGCCCTCGGTAAGGGGGTTGCTAAGGCGTACGACAATTGTCGAGACGCCATCCAGCGGTGCCGGAATGGTGCATGGTTGCTGCCCGGAAAATGTAGCGGAAGTGGCGGCGGAGGCCAAGGTCGACGCGGTAGATGAAGTTGTAGAAGTGGAAGGAGCAGTGCTCAACGTAGGCCAGAGGCGTCACGTTTTTGGACTCCATGCCATGTTGATGAAGAACTCTGCTGAACGACTGCCAAACGGCTTTCAAAGCCTTCCTGGTTGACGTTCATAGTGTGAGCAGCGACCAAGTAGTATTTATGGTGCCCGGGTGTTTCTTGATGTCTTCTCCGTGGCTCAGAAGGATAATAGGATTTTCTAATAATTGTATGTCTGTCTGTTTGGGATGAGCTACAAGACAGCCATGAATAGCATCAATATTTCCAAGGCCAGGCTCCTATCAAAGAGATCGGTACCCGGCTTTCGATTGTGATCCTGTCACCAGAACGGAAGGTGAACACTGCTGCTTAATATCGGCAGTCTCTCTAGGTGTTCAGTCACCATCTGGTTGGAAACATGCCCGTGAGCCGACCAGAGCAGAACAGCACCAACATTGCACGATGTGCGATAACTGGTCTCTGGGAGGCTCACTCCGTATGGCCATCTCTTTTCTAACTTTGGTCCCCTGACAAAATCTCATGGGTTTGTAGTCCTTGGCAATACAGATGGTGAGTTTAGCGACGCCCACGTCCTCACCTTCCACTTTCGGCTGCTGCTTGCTTTACCCAGTAGATTAGCTGGCAAGACACGGGGTCTAGAAGAGGGGACAGTCTGTTGGTATACGAATACGAATAGCCTCCCCCAGCCTTAGTGACCCCACCCAGCTTGAGAGAAGAGAACCATGTTTCCCTTGGAGTTTGCAGTGTGAATGCTGTAACTGCTGTAACTGCTGGACATTGTCAAGAATTGCAAGCATCCATAGTCCAGCGTGTGAACCTATTCCTGACTGCTAGCGCTTCTTGTGCTAACATTCCGCTATTGTAGAGGCTTTTCAGAACAGATGTCCCAAGCCACCAACAAGCCATAACCCCGCAGGTGGTAATAAGGGGTCGTTGGAAATATCCTTTCGTGTGCATGTTCTCAGCTCATTGTCCCGGATATTCTCCGAAACAAACGTATCGGAAGCTGCAGTAGCTCATCCGCGTATAGGTAACTGCAGGACATCACCAGGCCCCTCACATCAATCAGCTGTTCATTTGATGCTTCCACCCATCAGAATAAATCTTCCGATCTCGTTCCCCGAAGCGATGCATAAGACCTGAAAGCCACGTCCACTGAAGCCGCTCTGGGGTCAGTTGTCTCATGATGTCTGACAAAACCCAACGCAAGCCTCAGCAGCAAGTCAGCGTAGCAATGCAGAAGGCGCAAGGCGCTTGACAGATGTAGGTACGCATGTGATAAGTCATTTGGAATGTACCTCCCTTCTCCTCGTTCTCTTCCTCGCTGAAAAGTTCGTTGAGGGCGATTGAGGTATGTGCATACCCATGCTGCAGCGAAAGAAGCAAACCGGGTTTTGCTCTTGAACCGGTTTCTATGCAAGCCCGCGTCGTTGGGAACGAGGGTGCTGCTTGTTGCGCTGGCCTCGCACAGCATCGGGATTCTGGTTGGACAGTTCCGGGCTCGACCTGTTCGGACCATGCATGACATACCGATACCCCTCACCCTTATCCGTGCGCAGGCGCAGGAAACTATCGAGCCACGCATTGCTTTCGCATGGTTACGGGAATTTTAGCTGGAGAAGAATGTGGAATAGGTGATCGGAGGAGTCGACATGCAGGCTCGGTGATCTTGGTCAATGTTGAAGATCACCGCGGGTCTCCCGGAATGAGACCCTGAAAATGGTGGAGAAAAGTGTCCACAGTTGTCACACGATTGGGCGGTGTGCGACACAATGTTGTCATTGGTCAATCCATATGTGCGTGGCTCGACCCCACCTTTAACCTCATGTCAACATCAGTAAGGGGCCAGCACGAGCACTGGAAGCTGGCAGGGACATCTGCCATTTGCAGACCATCGTGGCAGGGGATTGTATCTAGATCATCGGGATGGGGTCCCTCCAATGTTGTTCCCGCTCGGTGTATCCCGTGGTGTGTAGCAAACAGTCCGTTGAGCAGGACTCCATTACCTACGATGACACCACACCTCTCGTGCATATTTGTGCAGATCTGTAACCCAAAGATGATGGTGTACGCAAGGGGACTCCAATCAACCAATACTCACCATGATATGATGGTTTTGAGACGCTGCTGGGGTTGGTTGTGCCGCACCCTTGTACCAAGGGAAAGACCTAGTCCGGGCTGGTTCTGAAACAGCAACCGAGCTGAGTCTCGCCTGCAGGGATCAAGTTTTTTTGGTTCGCAGCAATAGCTGTTACGATTTAGGAGATTTGACAAGGGCTTCTCAAGATGATCACTTGAGGGAAGAAAAGCGACCCAAGGTACTTGGTCCCCTCGCGTTTGATATCCCCCTTGCCCAGTATTGCCTGCTTGCCCTTCCTAAAGAATAATGGGAGGTTGGATTCTGAGTACGGAGGTCGTGAAATGCACAGCCAAACCAACAAAGTAAATACAAAACGCCACCCATGCCGTTCCTGGCCCATTTTCTCTTTCCTGGTCACTGCAAATGCAGGCTTTTGGACGCCACGTTAGTAACCAATCCCTTCTGTTATACGTGTGTCGATTGAGTGACACAGCCCATAGCCATAATGCAGGTAGCTGTACTTGTACTCCGTACCCAAGGTCATGCGGTAGAGCATGCATTGTATTTCTGTTGTGGAGCTGCAGCTGTTGCGGCTGAGCTCCGAAGCAATTTAATTCGGGTACTTGCGAAGCGGGAAGAAAGCGTCGGGCATTGGCTCCAGGTGCCAAACCCTCTCCTTGTCCTCCTTGTCAAAGGCATCCTCCCACTCGCGCTTGAGATCATTGGGAATGATCCATCCGAGCTCGGGGTCCCGGAGACGCATGCGCACCAGATGCCGTTTGTCCATGGTGGATTCGCCGTCGACGAAGCCCTCGCGACGATGAAGAACGGCCAGGTTGTTGATGAAGTGCATATCTCCAGCCTGCGTCTGAATCTCCAGCTGCGTTGCCTTGGCAATAGCCTCAAGCGCATCCAGAGTCTCGACTTGGCGGGCCGTCAGAGATGGAAGGCGCGTAGGGCGAGGGTGTGTAGCACTTCCCAGCAGCGCAGCGCGGCCGAAGTTCATGATGAGCTGAGAGTTCTGATAAAAGAGAATCGGTCGGCACTGGAAACGAGGACTGGTTCTTCATTAGTCTTTTCCCATCCTCATCGAGGTAACGAGACTCCATTCAGTTCTTACAGGGCAAATGGCCAATCAGCCCTAGCCAGCGTACGGATCATGTCCGGCCGTTCAGTTGCAAGGATGTTGTAGGCAGTGTAGCAGGAAGCTATGATGCACTTGCCACCTGCAGCAGCCGTGCTTCTCGTAAGCCAGCTGACAACGTCTCCCGCCTCCTCGTTGTGGAAGCTCTGCGTCAACAATGTTTAGCCTTTGAAATAGTGTCGCCCCCAAGAGCAACGATGTGAACTCACGATGGACTTGTTCGAATGACGATGATGGTTATCACGCTCCGCGGTGCTGTTGTCAGCGACAATGTGAACTGATAACGGAGTTAGCACGTCGGAAGAACCCTATTTTGATTAGGTACGAACTGTATTGAGGTATACGTACCAAGCATATTACCTCGTTTGTCCTGACGGCCACGCTGCTTGGCCACGTACGCTTGTACTGCGAGATATACGAGAGTGAGATCTTCGACAGAGTAGCACCTGGGATCAATGCCTCTGACAACACAGAACCCTTTGCCTCGGTGCACGTCAAGGCTGAGAAGATTGAGCTTGAGGCCTAGGGTCGGAAGCGGAAAGTTCTCCCTGTCCAGATGATCACCATCTAGTTGGAGGCCTACAACCAGATTAGACAGGCAACCAGCAAACGGCAGTAAGGACCAACTGCAAACCTTTGAAATGTTTTAGACCCGCAGCGAGTTCCAGGATATCGGCGTCCGTCAAGTTGTAGACGTATGCCGATTCATCCGCAAAGCTCGAGCCAGTCCATGCAAGCTCCTCTTCCAGGCTCTGAGGAAATCCAACAGGAAGAGCCGGGGTTTCACTTCTGAGGCCGTCTAGAGACTTGAGCACTTCCAAATTCGAAGAATGAGGACATGGTACGGCCTCGAACACGCTAACAGGTCCAGTGCCAGTGCATGATGGAGACATGGTGCCACTCGCTGTAGGATGCTGTCGACCCTTTGCAAATGTTGATTAGCTATGCAGGCATACTGAACTCCAGCATAAACCACCCGGATCCAACCAAGACTTACCGTGCCGTCGTGTGAGAAACCGTCGGCGATACCGTATGTATGGTTCTGGCGGCTGGGTCAAGCGGAGCGAGATGACGGGATCTTGTCTCTTCGAGGCGAAATAATAGCGTGGTAGCGGACTGTGGGCAAAGAGACTGGAAAAGCTTCGTTCTGATGCCTTTATGCAAGGGATGTCAAGGTTGAAAGTTGGACAGAATATAGCAGCAAGAACTGTAGAGAAGGCAGAGAGACAGCTGTGTCATGTCGTGTACGGATGGCAAAGAGGTTGACAGTCGATGTAGTTATAGGCTCAGAACACGATCCGGGAAGATGTCGAAAGAGAATGCTTCCCACCGGTCAAGAAGCGAATGTGCGCGAGACACCATTTGCAGCAGAACTCGTGGCAACAAACAGTACGGATGAGCCACGACAGAAGTCGATGAAGAAGGGCGCCTGCTTTGAACCCCGGTTGTCCTGAGGCTGGCTGCCTCGCCGGTAGGTAGCCGTTCTTTCGGCCCACTAGAACGGGTAGTTCGTATGTCGTTGAATCGGATCTCAACAGGCGCCTCGCGATGAACAATCCCGGTGAAGCACATCGAAGCCCAAAGGTGGTATGGGGTTCACGAAGTAGAGAGTGCGTGTGTGGATGTGCAGCGAAGAGAAGAACACCCAAGCCATCGGGGTTGGTGCCAAGGTATGTCGATGCCCGTCCATGTTGTATGAACACAAGAACACGAACAAAACATCACTTAAGAAGGTATGCGTGACCGCTCACGAAGAGAGACCTGTAGGTAGACAGAGGGCAGGTGCCTATGCTAATAGGACCAGAAAGCCGGGAGAAGGTACTTCAGCTAGTGTATGCAGATTGGGGTAATATCTCATTGCTTCTGGAGCCGACAGAGGCGCGATAGTGTAGCATGAAACAATAATGCAACGAAACCCACAAAAGGCGGTGCGGCTTTAGACTTGACAGCTGTACCAAGACACTGTACAAGCCACGGCTGCATGTTGGAGACGGTGGGGGCGTGGATGAATGGGGTCTGAGATGCTCACAAATGATCGATCGATACCTTATGCTGTGCTCACACACCACTAGCATGTAGCGTGCCGCGGACTGCATCGAACCCAGCAGGAAAACAGACGGGGAGGAGATATGACGATCGGACTGTGGGCGATCAAACGACAAGGTACGATAACCCTCTAGAGGTTAAGAGCATGTGTCAATGGTTAGGTGGCCCGGCCACTGGAGGTTTGGTCCGGCTTGCTCACCGCTGACCTTTGGCTGTGAGTAGCCGCAAGCGAGCAATGCTAAGCAGCAAGTCAGTACTCGCCAGCAGGAAGTTCCAGGATAGCCATAGTGTTACACTCACACATGGTTCGAACTGGTTGCCGGTACGCAACATGTGAAGCCCGGGCCTTGGCGGTAAAGGCTTGACCACTAAAGGAAAGCGCAAGTCACCATCGGCTACTGAAGAGAAGACCGGTGTGCCTGCAAAATGTGTAACATTAACCGGGATAATGGTTACAATCTCCGTCAGGTACCGCTCAGAAGCACCCTTTCTCTGATGGTACGGTAAGATATATTGATCGACTGAGAAGCCGCGGCTTGGTGTGACCTGACCTCCCGTCAAGCGTGGAATGCCAGCTCGTTCCTTCAGGCCAGGGCTCGCGTCCGGCGAGTTTCCGGTCATCACATAGACAGATTGTCTGTGTAGCCAGTTGAGTCGTTGCACGAGGAGCCGCATTGCGCTCAACGATCACCAGAGTCGCTTCAAATGGGCACTTGGCCAGGGTTACTCTTCTCGGGAGGCATAAGTCGTGGACCGAACAGGGCCTGGTGGGGAAAAAATGAAGGAGACGTCGTGCGTACATAGAACCAAAGCTAACGAATCGTCAGAAGGGCTGTCCTTAACGAGGATTAGTGTTGTTGCAATGAGTGATATAATGGCCGAGATACTTGACGCGTACCCCCCGGTGGTCACCATCTTCAGCCCCCGGAGGCAGGTTGATCTCTCCCCGCTGGCACCAGACAATACATCACAACGCTTCGACATGCATGCAGAGGCTAAGTGAATAGGCAGGCGCCCATTTGTCAGGCTTACAAGCCAAAACGCCCACTAATCGAGGGTAGCCAGAGGGTTTGATCGGATTCATCACGCTTCCCACACTGGCAGGGGTCCCAGCCGCCGATCCCTTGACACCAAAGCTACGCTAGTTCATGCATAAGGGTCCAGAACATGTCTTGGCGTCTACCGGTCAAGACGGGCGCATACTGATCAATATCAGTATTTTTCTTGCTAATGGACATGACGACAATCACCTGCGCCATCCGAAATGAATAGATTGCCACAGTCGCCTCCATGCGGGACCTTCAAGTGGCGAAAAAGTACGATGGTAGTACCAGAGATCACCACGAACGTGGTTAACGCACGGGTATGGTAGGCGTGGATGTAAGCGTGGTGGGGGCATAGCTTCTGACGCTAGCGTGCCAAAGTCGCGTGCAGAATGGTGACTCTCTCCATTTCACTTGCTCTCGTTCGTTTCCCCTTGATGAACTTCCACAATCCAGAAATCTAGCAACTATCTGTTTTCGTGCTCCTGCATATGCACCCTGCATGCATGATGCGTACTTGTTAGAAAGGGACTTGGGGTTCCTCCCCGCTCATGTTCGTCGGGTGACCAGCCATCAGGCCATGACCCGAGGCTGCCAGTTTGGCTCGAAGAGCTGGCTGACATAGTAGTACTCGTCCTCATAGCTGTCGTGTTCCCATAACGTTTCCCAGTGTGTCTCTGCCGTTCGTTGTTAGCGCCTGCTCTGCTTCCTCTTCGTAAATGGTGGTGGCCAACTGAAACACAACCGGCCGAAACAATCGGCGCGCGCACTTACTGTGTTCAGCAACGCATGTGCGGGTTTCGTGGACAAACCGCATGCTAGATTCGTCCAATGAAGCCAGCGTCTGCAGATCCTGATCCCTGCACTCGGCGGTGAAGGGATAGATGCCCTTATTGACATAGTGGAAGTAGGCTAGGAGCGTGTTGGCACCTGTACCCAGCAAACGATGTTAGTGCCTCACTGACTGGCTTGAGGGACCGGGTTGGACCTCTTACCTGTGTTGTATTCCTTGACCTTGTCTTCTCGTGCAAATCGAGTCTAGGTCAAACTAGCGTCAGCAGGCGTCCTGTCCCCCTTGTACAAAGACTAGCAATTTCAAAACATTGTTAACTCCCCATTACGAAGACGAGGACACACCTTCATTCCGTGCTTCCTGGCATATTCCGCATCATGTTTGGTAATCAACGCAATGTTGTGCAACAAAATAAACGTCACAATGTACGTCGTGAGCCAAGTTTTTTGCTTCTTCTCCTGCGTCATTTTCTGCAACTCTTCCAGCGTCTTTCGCCGCAAGGCCGGCTGGATCTGGTGGATTAGGACTGCATCAATTTGTGCCCCCATGACTGGTGGAAGCGGAACCTTGCCATGGAGAGCGTTCTCCTCATCATCAATGATGTTGTGAGGCATTCCCAAAGTGTCGTTGCCCACAATCTCAAACGACTTGGTTGTCAGCCGGACTGACATCCACAGGATCAGCGTGCTGTGGATCAGCTCCTTCTCCTTTTCCTCTGTCAGAGGACTCGCCATCAGTTTCATGGCTTGGTCATACGTCCTCCAGAGCAATTTCTTGTTGCGGCCAACGAGCTTTTTGCAGCATCCCAGTAGCCCTTTCTTGATGTATTTCTCGAACGAGCTCTTTGCTGTTTCTAGATCCACGACGGCATATGGCGGAATAGTAATTGACTTCGACTCTCCGCGAGAAGTGACCCACGATCTCTGTAATTTGTCGCCTTCCTGTGGTTGGAATCGACGTACTCGAAGCTCGACAAACTGCCCCGTATAGCCTTCGGTCACTCGGATGGTTCTGATGTCGGAAGCGGACCAGCTGCCGATGTTGTCCACGACGCTGTCCCTCCACCGATTCGTCCACTCATGCCCTTTTACCTGGCCAGGCTTATATAATCTCACATCGGTGATCTTCCATCGGAGGCACGATAAGCGCCAGATCCGGTTTGTAGCCACCTTCTTGCAACCTTGACACGGTCCATCCTCGTTTTCAGCATCCAGTTTGCACTGCAAAATATGTGTTAGAGAGCTTTGACCCTGACTCCAACATGAACTGCTGGTGTCATGACTTACCCGTATGCGTTGCATTCGACATCTGATGCAACTACCAATGCGGCGTGTATATGCTGTTGCAAGGCGCTCGTCATGGTCTTTGAAGGGTCCTCGCTTAGTGGTTCGTGCGTGCAGCAAAGCACCCTCCGTTCTTGGTCCCTGCATGTTCGTCACTTGTTCGCCACCGGCCACAGCCAAGTTGGATGCTCCATAGCCATACGGCAGGTCATACTGCGCTAGCACGTCGACCGCTGGAGCCTGGCGATGTATAACAGGAGACTCGACTTTCACCGGCGGGGCGAGTTCCATTGGTGCGTTGCGTCCGTCAGCCGACGGCTTGCTAGTATCGGGGTCTCTCTTGATATTCGGTCCAACGACATTGTGGGTTGGAAAACTCCTTGACAGAGATGGATTGTGTGAGTCTGGTCCCGGATAAACCATTTCCTGGCCGTGGTTTGAGGGTTGGACACCGAGAAGATATGTAGGCTGAAGAGTATAATGACTTGACGAAAACTGCGTCATTAGAGATGGGTTATCAGAGGCCGCAAGCTCGGCCTGTACCCCCATCGTCTGTGTGAAATGAGGTAGGTTACCGGTTGTGTCCTGCAGTGGCCTTGTCGCTTGATTCATTGGAATGTCAGTACTAGGGTAATCTTGATATGGTGCGGTCGTGGTTGGCACAGAATAGTACCCTGAAGAAGCTGCGTCAGTAGTTGCTGGGGTAAATCAGCAATGAGTGCTCATGGCGGTGTGCTGATTGTCCACATACCTGGCTGAATCTCTTGTGGTGAGAAGGGCGGGCACATGGCAAAACATTCCGCCACGGTACTCGTCCAGCCAGACGGGGAACCCTCAACGCCGAAGCCCGCAGTTGAGCTCTGGTCATTGTCGGTAAAGTGTGACATGCCATAGCGCTCCAGCTTCTCTCGCTCGCTCGGCAAGCTAGGGCTCATACTGAAAGATAGCGGTGACATGCCGACGCTTGACTCCAGACGAGGTCTTTTGTGAGGCCGTTGTTGCTGTGGTGGGCCAAGGATTGGTTGATATAGTGATGGTCCAGGTATAGCATCGCAATCCTGGAACGAGAGGAGCGGCTGGTTGTGTTCGAAATTGAAGCCGTAGAGTGCGGGCAAGGGGACGTGGAGAAGAGAAGACGTATACTCCAGCATATATTGTTGTTGTGCGGACAGGGAGGGCGTGTCAAAAGCGGGAAGATCGGTGGACAAGGACGAGTTGTGAAGCACTGGCTCTCTCGCATCACCGTCCTCATGGCGGTATCCACGCCGCTTCCTTGCAATATCCTGGTCCTGATACAGGAGCGTTAATTCACCGCATCTCTACTGGAGAATCAAAGTGGGTAAGGCGTATGTGCCGGCGTCAAAGGCAAGGATGGATTACTGATGACAGGTCACAGGGAATACAACATCCGAAACAGGACTGAGCTGACCAGATGAAAGACAGAAGCTGAGGCTGGGGGTGGCAGGATCCCAGAGCGATGTAGGACGGGATGAAAACAAAGGAACAGCAAGCGAAGGGGGCAAAAGGCATGTAGGACGTGCTTGAATCGTCATGGACGTAACAAGCCTTTGACCGAGCCCAGCCATGCCATACGATGTTGACATAATGGGTAAGATCGGTGGCTACATGATATGCAGTCTGCCGCCGACCGGGGAAGGGGCAAAGCGAAAAGAAGTAACGACAGGGTCATAGAGAAAAGCAAGGTAGGCTTACCATGATTGTCGCTGTGATGGGTGTGTTGGACAGAGCCGACACACACTGTTGGAACCATGTGGATGTACTTTAGTCCCAATGTAGTTGATTCAACATGAACCTGGACTAGCCAAACTCAGATGGGCCTGCAGCCAAGCCGCAACAAGCCCGTCAAAGGATGGATCGAAAAAGTCAGGGAAAAGGGTACCGAATTAGCTAGCCCTTACTAGGTAGACGCGGAGGTTCTGGAGTACAGAAGTACGTCGTGTTCGGGTGACCTGAGGGGCCTGGAGGAAGAACCGTCTCAAGCGGACGCCAACAACGAACAGGATGAGGACGGGTGGGCTGGCCAAAAGAGGTAGTCCGGGTGGAGTATCGTAGTCGGTGAAGGGGCTCTCGAGAGGTGATGGAACAGGACAAATACAGCGATCCAGTATGTATCACCGCCCGGCCACACAACGGCATACAGCAAAGGCTTGGATAAGAATTGTGCTGATGCGCGTCAACAACCAGACCGAGTGGGGTGGTATACAACTAGCAGACCGGAAGCAGATTGGACAGGCCAGAAGTCGAGGATCAAGGCACACAATGAATTGCCAAGGGTATAAGAAAATATCGAGGTAGTACCGCTAGGGTCTGAAGGGGAACGACACTCCCAGGTTAGCAGTGAGCCCTGTGTAACTGAGGGGAAGGGGTAAGTGAAAGAATACCTTGGCAAAATGAACACGCCCCAGGCCACTGCGGCCGTTGACCGGTTCCGAAGATACACTGATGCTGTGCTGCTTCTTATGAGGCGTCTGAAAGAGTCCAATGGGGGTATACCGCATGACACTCGGCTTGCTTCCCCGTAATACCCCCGATGCAGGTGAGGCTGCCGCTTGTGACTTGTGTGCGTTGGTGCTTATAGTGCTCGAGTCTGTCGCTACCGGTGCTGTAACCCTGTTGTAACCCGCTTGTAGATCTCCCACTAGCCGTTTTCCCGGCTGGCAATATTGCACAAGCGAGACCGCTGAAGCAGCAAGTAGAGCTTAAGGTGCGTCGCATGAATTGGTGAGCGCACAATGATACCTCTAGACAAGTGTGCACAACACCACTTGATCGAGACGCTAGTGAGAGATGGCGGGCTGGGCGGCTCCGTTAGCCAGTCTGTTGGTCTTAAGGATATGCAAGAAAATGGGACAGATTTAATGCTTGGCTTCTACCCCAACACAACAGCTGCCACAGCGAAAGGCACAAGCCACAGAGAACGAAGCATCACACTCAGTTCAAGTATCCAACCATATACACATGAAAAACGCAGAACAGCAGTACAAGGAGAAGAGAGGGCGTACTTTGAGTATCACTCAGCTGGAATCAGTCGGTTGGTCTGACTTCCTCAGCCTGCTTCTTCTTCCACTCCGCAGGATTATGGTGTTGTGCGCCGTGCACTCCCTTTTGGTCCGGTCGCAGCGACGGATGCTGGGCTGGGAGCTTCTGGTTTCGTTGTCGATTCTTGAGGTGGGGAAGACGAGACAACCTGGCAAACAATGGTAACGGCAATCTGCTTCTCGATCTGAGAGTGGGTGCTTTCGTGTCGCCCAGTGGTCCTTGGTTGGATGCGCCAAAAATTGGCGATGCGCCAGAAATCTCGGTGAGGAGATCTAAGCAGCTTCCGCTCGCACTAGATTGCTGTGTCGCTCACCGGTCGGGCGCTGTGTGAGGGGAAGAGAACGCGAAATGCATAAAAGATTTCACAGGCGAGAGAACCTGGGAGGCAGCCACGTACTTCCATTTCTCCCCCTTGGATGCCTGATGCCTGATGCTTCCTGGTTCCTTCCCCTGGAGCCGAAGATTGATAAGCTCCTTCTGGAATCGGGTTGTTAATTTCTGCATGTGCCACTGTTTGGGCCGAGCGATAAGTCGGGGGAAGGAACCAGGGGGCAGATGACGGCAGGGGACTTCCATCTTCAACCCAGTTACTTCTTATGGAGAAGTCCTTACCTCGGCGATTTCAACGTTATTCAGAAATGACCACGTGCATCAAACCGCACCACGTTTATGTCTCGATAACAGTTGCTGTACCCTCTAACCTCTTTGCTATGGTTCCCTAGAATATCGTGTTTGATCCTAAGGCGGCAGGAAACCGGGCGGTTCATGCTGAAGAACAGGAAGACTTTGGCGGAAGTCTGACTGCATCTTGCCTAAAGCCGACCACCTTCTTGGGCTACCCTCCCTCCCATGTCGGGGCCCGTGAGTTTGGTGCGTCAAATAGCATGCCAGCTTGGACTCGGACAACTTCCTGGTTGGTCGTGCTGCAACAGGGCTTACTACAAACTTCAGCCGAATCGTCTGTATGTAAGGCAGATTTTGGCGTCATCACATGAAACGATAAGGTATCTTCATCTCCCCTGCTTGTGAGCTGACCTATTTGACGATTCTAGAGTGCAAGGACGCGCCATAATTGTCCAACGTCCAGCACGCTTGCCGATTGTCTCGTTGGTTCCGTGACCGTGCGCGACACTCCCTGGCTAATCCAACGTTTGGAACGCAGTAGTAGTATCACCCTGTCCGAATCGCGTTGTGGGTTAGGTAACAGAGGAGAAACACCCACGTCCGTTGCATCGGCCTCAAATGGAAGGTTGTTCTCGAAGCCTGGTGTGCAGGGTGTTGCTACACCGTCGCGAAAAGAGTGGTGTGATCGTGGATTTAGTTGGACAGGCAGGAAATCACGCTACGTAACCTGGGGTAAGAATCTTGCGGGTCACCCGATGTGCTTCCAGTGGAGGGTTACCACTGTATGTTTTGAACTGGGTTACTCTTTCACCACTCGTGAAAACAATCTTGTGTTTTTTTCAGTTCTCAAGGGGAAAATAATCGACCATGGTATGTCTGAGTATATGCCACGATTTCCAGCTCCCCTTGGATAGCCCATGGGGCAGCATTTGCATACACCGGTACTGCCCGGTACTGGCACGTGTTGATTGAGGCGCTAACGGTCCGGCGCGCATTCCATCCGTCAACTGCAACAGCCCAGAAGTCTGATTACTAATCAAAACTGGCTTTCTGCTCTGCCCACTGCTGAAATTGGCAGCCAGAATTGAGTTGTGATATACCGGTTTGATGGTTAGGCGTGTGCACCAAGATCTCGAATAAAGTGCCATGGGTAGTAAAGATGATGGCACGAAACTCTCCTCACCGGTTCGGCAACACGGATGATTATGACTAGTGATGATCAGCTATCCCGTATGCAGAGTTTGTACGATCCGAGCCGCGTGAATAAATGGCTGTCATAGCTGTCACCGCTAACCACACAGCTTTAGTGCGATCTCCATCACTGTTGAGCTCATGAAAGCGTACTTGGCCGATCGTTTCTGGACCAGGGACAATTATGTATTGTGCGCTCTGTGACGCGTTTTTCCCGCCTTTTCCGCAGAACATACCCCTGCCATGCGGAATTTCGCAAGATTGGCTTGATATAACCAGGGCCGACACTGATACCACCGAACTCGCTTCCCGCGGCGTCCTTTGCGGTATCCCGCCCAACCTACCGTGGCATTTCCTTTAACTCAACGGCTGTCACGACCGACTTGGTTCAAGCTCTCACCGGTTGCACCGCCAAAGTGTAACCAGCTTACTAAATACACATCACGACGATGCCGATACTTTGCAGCATCTGCTGTTTTTCTGTCAGGTTCGCGTCCCGGACGTACCTAGGACTTGGTATACCGCTCTCTTGCTGGATCACCGAGCCTCTCATTCAATCGAGCAATCCCTTGGTGCAACCCTGGGTCGGGAGTGACCGTCGTCACATCCAATGGGCCATGAACAGATACTGCTATTCCCACCCGCCCCCCTGAACCCCACACTCGACCATGGGACTTAGCAGCCGGTGAAGATGTGGGACGCGGGTTGATACCTTCAGTTTGCCTCTTCATTCGTCTGAACGTTGTAGGCCGCTGTGATGGGGGTTCGACAACCTGCTTATCCTCATCTATTTGGTACGGCTCGCGCGGATATCATGTTGATTATGCATAAAACCCCTTGATTCCAGGTCCCCCACGACGTACAGAGTGCCTCGAAAGCAAACAACAATATCACAATCCTCCTGCTGCCAACAGGGCCGTATGCACATGCAAGCAAGGACCATAACCCCGCCCATGCACATTCTCTTCGGTCTTTGCCAACTCGTGCTTCTCAGTAGGAGGAGACACGACCTGGAGCGGGACACGCCTTGATCTGAAGTACCTAATAGAATATACGTCTCTTGGCGTCAGTCGTCTGCTCAGTGCCGAGAGCTTCGACTCGCTTATAACTGGGACATCTGCTCGAGCCCGTGCTGGGTTTGAGGAGATTGTTCTGCTGGCATAGGAGGGTATCTCCTCGCCGCGATACACTCCGGCTCGTATGTCATCTGGCGCCACAGAACCAACCAGCCCCTGGTTTGATGGGCGAGGAGATGTGGGATCCGGGCGCAAGATCTTGAATATTCGAGCATTTGAGCGGACATGCTGCTTGTACACAGGAGTGCTTACAGAACTATCTGTCTAGACGTGTCGTTACCTCATGGGGATTACCTTGAAGACACCGCAATAAAGGACAAATGTATACCTTTTCTTCTTGGTGACATTGGCCGACGTCTATCACCACCAGCTGTAGCTGTGTCGAGACGGCCATACTAAGTGGTTGTGCTGTCACCTTCGAGGGCCCGAACAGGAGAGTCGATTTCTCAGAGAGGCCAAGTGGTTCTCTGCAGTCACATATTGCATGCCAGGCAGCTTGAACTTATGCTGCCGGGAACATCTGGTGCGGGTTGATCCCACAAGGTCGAGGGCTTCTTTCGGTGACAGAAGCACCATTTTCAACATGTCAAATGCTCCAAGTCGAACCCAGATATCGCTGCGTTATATTCTAGATGCTGTCCGCAGCTAATCATGGACACTACCTCTTCCTCTTTTTCAACAAGGGATTTTGTTATGGACCGAAGGGAGTATGATGCAAAACGGCGTATGAGTTGAAGTAGTGTGTAAGTGAGGCTGAACAGGAAGTGCTACGGAACAAAACATGGGCCAACTGGATGGCAGCCACAAGCAATGAAACTCCTAAGATCAGCAGACTCGAACAGCGACATGCCCACCTAGTTTCTAACCGCAGTGTGGGAGGATGCAGGTTCACGCCATTCACATTAGTGCTGAACCCTCAGAGGTTGGTACTAACTCATTGCGTACTGGCGTCCCTGCAACATCTGCAGCCTTCCTCAACAGGCAAGCAAACAAACTCTCACTGGCTGGATACGGTGGACGACTGAGCCCCGCCTCAGCTCCTGCTCCGCCGTGAACGCTGTCTTGTGGTGAAACATGGTCGTCGACAAGTTACGATCATGCCAGCCATTTGACGACACACAACTTTATCATTAACGGGATTCGGAACCTCCTCGTCAACAGACTTGCTTGCTACCCTGGTCGACGTATGCGACTTCCCGTAGAGAAGCACGACAACATCGAGTACAACTCGTGTTAGACCACCAGACGATTTATTATATGACTACTTCCGTTCCGAGTTCCAGAGGAGGTACTTGTCATGCCAAATCCGTTCATGACTTGCCCACATACGAGTTGATGTGTGTCCGTTGAAGTCATGGAACTGAACAGTCGGGCGATCCACGATGTTATCCATCCAACAGCAGCGTTTGCGATAAGCCACACGTACCATCGAGGCATCCAACTAGGTGAGCAGGAGATACCATGGTTGGAATCTCAGCTGAATCCCAAGAACCGCATCGATAGCCTGGAACCTTTGCCAAACCCTTTATGGCGGATTGACGGCTGTACTGGCCTCGGTACACAGTTCTACTCCGTGCCTCTTTTTCTCGAGAAGGCAAGCCCTATGCGCTTTGACGTCTTCGTCCCAGAAGAAACAGCCACCTCGCCCATCTTGCGAGAGCTGCTGGATCTCAATACCGCGTTTCATACCAAGGACGCAAGACGGGTCAGACGTTTGGGCATCGCCAGACACATCCTCCGTACATTGCAAGTCTGGACCGTGAAGACGGGCAGTAGCTCAGTTGCGAGCATGTACAGAAACCTCCCGTTTGGGTCACGGATCATCTTCCAGACCCTTGAGCTTGACATCCACAAGATCAACATCGTCGTGGCACCCATGCACAATCTCGAGCGCCAACTTATCACCACAACAACACTAGATCAGGTCCTGGGCGTACCCCAGACTCTCATTCCTCAGACCATAGACATCACACAACTGAGTTTCATCCAGCAACTCCACGACAGTGTCTGCCTTGTCTCCATCTCGGACCCCAACTGTCCCTCAACTCGTCTGACCTACATCTTCAAAGCCCTGACCAGCGGATCTAAGTACCTCTGTCACGAACTCAGAAACCTCCTCCTCCTCCCCCCTCACCCACATGTAACCTCCCCTCCCGACTACCTCGTAACCAAACGCTGTCGTTTCGGCGGCAAGACAGCAGTAGTGGGCATGCTCCTCCCCTACTACCGTTCCTCGGAGCCCGACAGTTTCCGCGACAGCCTTCCCAGATGGCGAATAAACAACCAACTCTCCCTTTTCCAGGTCCTGGATTGGGCAATCCAGCTTTCCTCCGCCGTCCTCCACGTCCGCGAAGAAGGCAAGCTCTTCTACCCCGACCTTCGCCTCGACAACGTCGTCCTTGACGCTGACCGGAAGATCAAGATGGTGGATTTCGAGCAACGAGGCGTTTGGTGTGAATTTGGCCCTCCGGAGGTCAACGCCATAGATTACATCCGCATCTTGGCGCAGGCGGAGCCCTTTCTTCCTGATGACTCTTCTGGTGGACCATGTATACCCGAGGAAGTACAACTCCGTTACGCTGGTATCCTGTCTCGTTTGCTCCCAGGCTGGGAGTCACTGGACAGCAAAGAGGAGTACACGCCACCATCCTCGAACCCTCACGGCTACGCAGGGTATAATCTAGCCTGGCTATGCCTCAATCTCATGGAACAGGAGGCTGCGGAGGTGTACATGCTTGGCCGAGTGCTATGGTGTCTGTTCGAGGGTCAGAGCGCGCCGCAGCCAGGGGCGGTGTGGCAGTCTTATGTCCGGGAACCAGACCTGGAGTTTCCTGCCTATCGTCGTACGCCGGAGGGAATGAAAGGTCTGATTGATCGTTGTACGAGGGGGAGGAGGAAGATGTTGAGTTCGCTGGTGGCGAGACGGGGCAGTAAACTTGTCTTGAGAAGACGGAAAGAGGCAGAGGATGCGGAGGACGTGGTGAATGTTGCTAGGCAGTGGTGGAGCGGAGAGATCAGAGCTGCGGAGGAGTTCTTGAGGATGAGAGAAGAGAGAAAGGAGAGGGGGGAGTGGGAGGGGAACTATTATGGAAGACCCATGTTGAGGGAGGTTTTGGCTGAGTTGGAAGATTACAGAGTAGAGGTCCTCATTGCTAGGAAGCCGTAAAGGCACTTATGGTACATATGGATGCAACGTGGTTCGCATAAGTACGGGTCTTAGTTCTATAGCAGCCGAGCTGCCATCAAGGGAGAACTAGAATAGAACAAACGATGATTGCTAGTATCTGATTAAGCTTGATGAATGGGAGGGTAGTTCTTGTCTAGACCAGCAGAGCAAGAAAAGCTAGTTGAAAAGAGTGTTTTGAAGAGAAACAGTAGAGAGTTATCAGGACTGACAGAACAGAAACGAACCAGCGTATTACCCAGTCGAGCAGCTCCAGGCTACTTCATAGAAGGCTTGCAGACTAAATGGAAGGAGACATTGACCGATTCAACGAGCTCTCTTGGCACCTCTCTCCGATGGCGTTCCGGCAGACCTTTTCGAACCAGCACCGCCAATGCTAGCACCTTCACCAGCAGGTCTTCGTTCTCCCCGTCCGCCACTGCGTCCACTTCGACTACCGCGGGAGGATACACCGGCTGTCTCCGGTGTTTCAGGCTCCATGAAGCGCACTCCGGACCTGGTTGTACCCACGGTAGCACCACCAGAGCCGCTACCGACCCCAAAAATACCGAGGCCTACACCACTGCTGCTTTGACCAGAGTCAGCATGGCCACTGCGCTCCAGGACGGGACTAGACACCCTCGCTTTTTCAGCTCGCCTGGCGCTACTCCTGGTTGTTGCAGCCGAGCGACGGCTGTTCCTCATCCGTGCGATGATGGCTTCCATCTTGGCAGCCCATGACGCCGACGCACCGCGGCTGCCTACGGCTGTCATTACATCCTGAATCTCATCGACGTACTGCGTCTGATCAACCAGCATCTCGAGAGTGTCTGCAACGAAGCCCTCATCCTGGCTAGGCAGAAGGTGGTTGTAGAGATCCTTGCGGTCTACCACGCCGCGTAAAATCCGAACCAGGGCACGGGCAGCGCTAGAGCGTTCTGGTGGCGACAACGGGCTTTCGGCATAGACGATGAGAGTGCGGACCTGGTTGACGCAACGTTTCAAGCTGGTTGCTGCCCACTCCAGGTCCCGGGGTCCCTCGGACATGTCACTGTCGGTGGACGAGAAGGAGGCATTGGCAAAGCCGTCGAAATCAGATAGAATATGTTGTGCGCGAGACTCTAGTTGACGGAATTGATCCAGAGGCGGGTCGGACGGACGGAGGTTGCTCCGTAGCCAGGTGGAAAGGCGATGTGAGGCGAGCAGCATGGAGAAAAGGGTAGCTTCTGCGTCTTTCCGGTGGACGATGCTGTCCCAGTCGAAGTCGGCAGAAGTTAGGTCCGACCGATATGAGTCAAAGACGTGCTCTTCTATATCCGCTACGGACGCAACAATGCCCCGGGCGTCTGCTACCCTATGCGACGTAGGTCCGGTTCGAGACAGAGGGTGGCCGACGTCGCAGTGAAGTCCGTTGGCTAGAATATCGAGACGCATGTCTGCAATGCTTCGGAAGAGGGGCTGACCGAGCTCTTCGGGGTAGCCATGTTCGTTGAGAGTCAAGGGTTCCCTTGGGTCATAGTCGTGTAGGACTTGTCTCGCAATGCAGTCTGACAGCCAGATCAAATGTTTGCATGGCTGAGGCCGGCCACACTGGCACTGTGGTTCCGAGTACTTGCTCTTCGGGGAACCTATGCGCACAGATCGTGGGACGACTTCATGAATCTGGAAAGCGTAAAAGTCGAGGTTCCCCTCTGAGTCCAGCATTCTGTCACACCACTGGAGAGCTATCCGGGGAGGTTCTTCGAAAGTTTCACCCCACAGCGAGCGGACCGATTTCTGTGTCTCTGGGGATAGGCGGTCAAGGCTGTACCTTAGCTTCGTTGGAGACTGAATTGTTGCTTCATACTCTTCCTCCTCCTCTTCCATGGAGTCGTCGTCACCGCCGTGTGCTTCGTACCTGGTGTTCAGTTCCTTTGAAGGATCCATCTGGTTGTGTGCCCTGGTCCTCAAGGGTAAGCTCTCTAGTGACAGCCTGCTGATTCCTGTGGTCGGAGATTGAGACATTGGGGCCAGTGCTGAGAAGTTCAAGTATTGGGAAGGAGCCGTTGGGTGTGGGGGCAGAGTTGGGTCAGTTGGTCTTATACACATCACAGGCCGGACTCCCTGTTGTTGACTCCGAAGAGGTCATGATAGGAGCGTATATCCAAGCTTGGTTCACCGTTAGTAACGAGAGGGTCGGAAGATCAGGCCGCTCTGCCTGTTGGAGCTTCGAACGATCACAATACTGAACAATCAAGGGCAAGTTTCCAAGGTAAAACCCATGTCGGCGTTGGAGGGCTGGTCATTTGACTGGCCGTCACCCTAGTCCAACCCTTCGGCCGCACAGGTTCAGTCATCTTCCATGACCTCAAGCAGTGTTACAAGACCGACTAAGGGGATGCATAGGGGCAGGCCGAGTCCCCGTCCGAGTGAAGAAAGACAGTGTAACCAAGAATAGCAGAGCCTAAACAGAAGGAGGTTGACACTGCCTTTCGAGTGGAGTGGAGCTCCGGAATCTGGAAGCCTGGCGTCGAACGGCAGACCAGTCCGTATGAGCGTCTGTTATGATGGATGGAGAGACCATAGCCACGATGAAGCGGGCAGGTGGGAAACCAAGGACGTGCACCCCGGGCATGGATAGTACGCTATCGGAACCGAAAGACCCAGCGGTGATCATGTCAACCCAAAGAAGTTGAAGCTGGCCGGCCGGCGTGAAACGGCCCCCTATTCATCAAGCCAGTGTATGTCTGCAACTCGTGCATGTCGACTCGGCGATGGCGGTGCCGAATGTGGTCCATCACCACCACACTTGGGCCAGGCCGCAGGCTTTGGCAAGTGAGAACTGGCATTTGACCTCGCCAGCAGGCCGAAGATTCTGCCGTCCTCCAGACTCCAAACGATAATGGAGACATGGTGTTGTCGTCGTGAGTAAGGTAGTTGACCGGGCATACCCGATAGCTTGGCAAGCTGCCCTGCACTCAGCCACGAGGATGAGGCTTGGGTTTAGCCGTTCTAGCGGCCAGTGTGGGGCTCCGAAAAATACCGTGGTTCCATTGGTTGATGCTTTCCTTAGCTCCAAGTCAGCTGCACTCATTCCACGCGTGCACATATCCCACAGTCACTACTTTCTCATTCAACGCACTGCCTGTATTCAGAAATGCAGCTCGGCGTCTGCCTTGCTCAACTTTCCCTGAGTTGCATATATACCTAGGTAGGCTTCCTGGTCGCCGTAATGCGGCCACGGACAGCCCGTTCTATAGCATTGCTCTTTCTGTTGAAGCGTTCCACTTCTCATTGTCCAACTCGTTACGTCTTTACGGTCTTTGTCACTTCTCCCAGCATCGGTTCCCATTTTGGTCACTTCACAGGCCGCTCAAGACACTTGGCCTTCAAGCTGGCCTGCCTTTCTATTGTCTATGATGCCATGCACACTTTCTTCGAAAGAAAGGCTGCCTTGTCCCTCCTACCCCTTTTCGATAACTCTTGGTTTGATCGAACCTGCTCGGAACTGCAGGCAGGAACGCTCAAGTGACTTTGATGTCGTGTGAGGCCTCATTCAAGCCCAACTTCCTCAGCATCGAGTTCACACAGTAACACTCGTCACGGGCTGTCCACCCGTCACGGTTTGAGATATCACTAGGCGGGGTCATCTGTCGGGCCTGCCAGATCAAATCCCTTGGGTGGCTGGCCTGTTGAAGACCAACTCTAGCAGGCACATCTCGAAGATGGTATCGGAGGCCTTCTCACATCTCCTATACTGCAGCAGCTGTCAACTCTGAAGTGTCACAATATGTCATCCCTGCGACCGTGTCAGTCGCCGACGGAGACGGTGATGCCAGCGAACATCTGCACATACTTCATGTCAAAATCAAGAGTATCTCTCAATAGACAACAGACACTCAGCCTGGCCTCAATCAGGTCTTCAGCGACCACTTGGTCTTCTTCCACCAGATCACAGTCTCATAAGGTCTTTGAAGTGGTCTATGGCGATTTCGATAGGTCTTGAGAGTCTGTCGGTAGTTTGTCCGGGTCGAGGCCCGGCGCTTAAGCACGCGACAGGCCCGCTGTTTGACCAACGTCCAAGCTGTTGGAAGAAGTGGAAGTCATGGAGATTGCGGCTAATGATAAGGTCCATAAGCGGTAAGGCTGACTTGGTGTAGCGAAGGCGTACTGGTTAAGTTATCTAAGTGTGCGATGGCATTGGTAAGTAGGTGAGATGTCAAGTGCCCACAGTAGTTGGTGGACTGTACCAACCTCATTAAAGTTGCAACATGCTCACGGTTTGTTCAAACTAGGCACAAATGCATTGTCCGGCAATGAGAAGGCAGGATGAGCAGAAGAGTCCAACTATTAGCCGGATAGTCTGAGCGCACTGAGCGGTAATCAGCCTGTTGCACGCCAGGCTCAGTTGAAGCTCCAATGTTGCAACCGTGACGCTGTCAAGCCTCCAACATGATCAACTGACAGTATATCTTGATTGACTCCCGCCCCAATCGTCTTCTCCTCAAGTGCATGGTAGCACAGCCGATGCAGTTCATTCAGGCACCGACATTTCCGGACCCGGCTGAGCGGTTCGTCTCCATGCAATTACGGAAGTAGGGTGGTTTATCCAGCACCACGTCCGAACACAGCTTCACTCTAGACTCACAGGTACAGGAAGGGAAACCTGCCGTTTTATGTCATCACCATCGGGAACGAAACAAGCTTCACGTTCTCTTACGTACGTACTTACACTTTATTCTTCAATCTATCAGTGTCGCCGTCTAGTGTCCTTACCTGTTGCCCAGGTTCCCCTTCCCGTTGGCGACGCCAACCAACTGAACATTCCATGTGAAAGTGATTATGGCTCAGTTCCAAACAAGTCCTCATCGTCATAACTCATCGGGGACGACGGTTCGCTTGTATCTTGAGGCGGCTCGGGTCCGAACAAATCTTCATCGTCAAACTCAATAGGAGACGGCGGCAGGGTTGTATCGTGAGGTGGCTCAGGTCCGAACAAGTCTTCATCGTCATAGCTCATTGGAGACAACGGTTCAGTCATGTCTTGATCTGAACCCCCGGAGGACTGACTCCCCTCCCCGCCGTCGAGTATACTCTCAACATCCAGCTGTTCCTTATAAGGATCGCCATTCTTATACTTCTCCTTAAACGCAATCTCACCTAGCTTCCCGTCCTCATGTTGCGGGTGCAACGCCGCGATATGCTCGCGTAGATCTGAAACTCCATACATACCGTTCTGATATTTGCTGTCCTCGATACATGACTGGGAGTCGCCCACGGGACAGGCTACGACAACTTTCTCCTTGTTATACCTGAACCATCGAATTTCCTGTTTGTAGAAGGCGTACTCGTCAGTCGTTCCAGGCAGATTGTACTTGGCTGCCAACTCACCGTATTTTATATAGCCGTCTGTATTGTCCCGATGCTTGATTCGCAGATGCGCCCTCCAGAAGAAGGGGTTGGTGAATAAGGGGCCCTCCTTGGCTGGGACGCAATGTGGACATTGGATTATGCAGGCTAGTGATGGTTGTAGACCAGGCTCTGAGGATGGTGCGCCCTTGTCTGTGCCAGATTTGATGGATGGCTGCAGCGTGTTTGATGCCTCCGGGTCCTGCTCTGCTGCCTCAGCATCCCGCACTCTTGGCTTCTGTTTTGCCATTTCAGCATGTTTGCGCTTGCGACCCGGCCGGGATGAATGTTTAGAAGGCCCAGTTCTCCCGGCAAGCTCGTCCGAACCGAGCTCATGATCCGGCGCGACCTTGCGCGTCGCAGTGAGACGTCGGTGCAGTGTCCGCAGTTTGTTGTGCTTGCTCTTTACCGCTGCTTCCGTGCGGCCTAGTGTTTGGGCAATGGCCGCCCAGGAGATCTTTCTGGAACGCATGTCGAGCAATTCCTGCTTATCGTCGTCGGTCCATCCACCGTTATGTTCGGGTGGACAAGGTGGATTCTTGTCTGTTGGTGGTGAAGTGGAGGCTGAACCGGCCTCTAACCCCAGAAGGTTAGCTTTATCATGGTATTTTCGAAGTGGTTGTGGTGCTGGTTGGGTGGAGGGGACCGGTCCAGGAACGCGGGCTGCTACGGAGTTGAGCCTGAAACCACCAAAGGCTTTGCAGACTGACCCGGTCACGCTGTAAGTGCGTGCCGCATCCTTAGAAGAGGTAGCAGAGGAGGTCATGGTGGTTAGCCACTCAAACTTTCTCCTACTCAAGGCACGGTGACCAAAAGCTGCCGCGGTTTGCTGGCGAGAGGACGCATGACCGACATCGTCCCGCGATGTGTTGCTATAGCCGCTCATCCTGTCACTAATTTCTCAGCGTCTCGAAAAGGGTCAAGTAGTGTATATACTGCGTCGAATGGTTGCAAGAGGGGATAACGAGGAGAATTCTAGAAGCACAGCAGGCAGAATAACATGGCTTTATATGTGTAAGGTAGCTATGCAAACCGGGCTGTTATTGTGACCCTTTATCATTTGAAGCCCTAACAAAGTCCATTGTGTAGGACAAGAAAACAATCCGGCGGCATTTGTGCTGGGGAAAAATGCCATTGTGGGAAGTGTCAAAGAAGCCCTTGGAACGGCGTCTCCCAACCTGTATAGCAGGATCGTGTTTGGTAGCCGCCGTCCTTTCTGCAAGGTAACTCAGAGAACTTACCTCATACCGGAGAGTATTCGGGATATCAAGAGTCTCCTCCCCGTGGAAAACAGACCGCTGCATTATGTTGCGCTAAACTCAGCTCTAACCATATGCTTAAGGCCCGAGTGTGAAAAATGACCAACCCCTGTAAGCAGTCCCTGTACGCGTCTCATAAACTCATAATACAGTGGGTATGGAGGCCCTCAGAAGACGTCCTCCTGAAATACAACCTAGTAAACGCCTTCCAAACGTTCGTGGTCCGAAGCCCTCACTGGCCAGGTTCTATAGGATCAACAACTCATCCGCATCGAGGCGGCGAGTGAGATCATACATCAATATGGTGTGATCCATATAATGCAGAATCAGCCGCCACATGTCACCTCGGCCCTTGCCCTTTTGCAGCTCCAGAGAGCCCGGCTTAGGTTGTGGTGCACGGCTGACCGCCATACCATGGAGCGCGACCCATGGACGCAGTCTATTCTCCTCGTCTGACTTTCGTGGTAGAATAGCTTCGACCTTGAATGCCCTAGGAATCGGACATCCATCAGTTCGGCCCCGAGTTCCGAATCTGTGACGCTCTGGAGGCTTGGTTAAAGACAAGAGCGCGACACGGCCGCTCAGGGAGCCGAGAACCACAAGACCGAGCTCAGGGATGTGGTGGAGCATGGAAATGCGCTCGCAAAGGTGGGTTGCCAGATCATACGGCGTGGGGCGGCGTTGGTGGTGGTTGTGCTGTGGAAGTACATCGCGGCAAAGGACGGAGGCTGAACCGGGATCGAGGGACTGCAGCTCGACGCCGGTACGAGTTGTGCGCAAGATAGAGAACCCATGGGCTACATCGGGATCGAAGCAAGCACTGCTCATGGGAACTGAGTGGGAACGGGTCTTCCGCTGCATTGACTGGGCATAAAAGTAGTGAAGCTCGTTATGGTTGGTAATGTTGAAAGTCTGTCCAAAAGTTGGAACGATGGTACGCGCAGGCAAGAATCCATACTTGTCCCTCTCGGCCTTAATGTCGATCTTCGCCCCCTCTGGTGGTTCATCTTTATACGAGGTTATAGGCGCCCACCGCCGAGTCAGGGTGTAGACTTCAGATCCTGGTACCGAGGATCCTGCAGAGGCGCTCTCGCTCGAAGGGCTGCCGAAAGGGCTGTGAAGAGTGAAGAGCTCAGCAACAGCCTGAAAGGTCGGAGGCATAACGGTGGGGGCAACGGGAGACGGTATAGAAGCAGGCATCTGAGTCAATCCAGACATTGGGTGATGTAAACTGGTATAACCTTTCCTGTACCGGAGGTCATACTTGTTTCCGTAGCGCGCGGTCAGGGTCGCTCTCACATCCGCCGCATTATCCCTGACCCTATAGAGGCTACACGTGACGTCCAGCCAGATGTCATTGCTTATCCCGTCACCGATCGATTGGTTAGTGCCAAACACTTCGCTCGCAGTCAGGCCCATGGCTGCTTCGTTGTTCGGCGCGCATCGGAAACTGCTGTCAGGCAAAACCAACACCCCCCAACCCATGTAGTCTCTGCCGCAACATGATTAGTACAGCGCATTTTGTTCACGAGTTAGCCAAGGAGAAGCAAGACATCGCATACCCATAGTCACTGCCTCTGCTCACGCTCGGTTGTGACACAGCCGGGAACCCCCCGATCTTCCAAATGTCGAGAATCCACGTGTTTCCACGCACATCGACAGCAACCACTTTGTCAGCATTGCCATCTGGCATGTCGCAGAACGCGATATTGGGGGAGTTGTGCCCCTCCAGGCCGAAAGGAAGAACAATTCTCCAGTTCCTCGTCCGAGACTGGAAGTGCCTCTCCAGCTCCAAGGCAGTCTGGCCCGACCACACTCTGGGCGAGTCGTCGTCCTTCCTTCTCTGTGCTGCCGTTTTCCACGAGTCGACTACCTCTGACGAGCTCAGCCCCCTCTCATTGTCACTTGTCGCAAACGCGAACACCGTCACTTCGTGCTTGTTAGAGCTCACAGCCACGAGGCGAGATTGTTTGTGGATGGCGAGACCCCACGCCGAGATGCCGACGTTGTCGTGAAAAAAAGGCCTCACATATGACGGTCTCGTGCCGGCCGCGGTTTGCGGGACACTTCCCTTCCTCGTTGCAACCGCGTGGGCGATCCAATGCGTGAAATATCCGATGACATCTCCGTCGTCATAAGCCAGGAGTAGAACCTCCAGACTCCCAAGGTCCCCCACAGTGATATGATTCATCATGTGCCCATTGTACCTGTCCAGTGTGCCTCTAACAACCTTCGCAGCCTTAGTGCGAGGTGGGTGCAAGATGAGCGACACGGCTGGCAAGATCGGCGGCGCTCTTTGTGGCTGGTAAACATATATCTTATCCTGGTAGGCCGCAAAGTAGAGGTTGTAGCGCTGAGACAGCACCGTGAGGTTGCTGCGCACACGGGCAACTTTTGGAAACCCAATGGATTCGTGGGTGGGATCTGTCTCCATGTTGCCATTCTCGAATGGTGGAGGCCCTGCGACGGTTGCGCCGCCCGGATTGTTAGCGAACCCTGCAGCCAAATCGGGATCACCGTCATTCCACAACGGCGGCGCCAGGCTGGCGTCCGAGTCGTCATCCGAATCGGTATCGTCATCTTCGTCCGAGTCCTGATCTCCAGGGGCAGTCATAGCCGGGCCGTCGTGGATCCAGTCACGGAGATCCGCCAGGACATGCCGTCCGAACTACAGAACCCACAAACAGTCATCAGCTATTATCTTGCAGACAGTACTGCGTACCTTAATTTCTAGCATAATCAATCGGCCAGTATGCCAGGTGATCAGACTCACACGCTTCTCCGCCGTCTGTACATGGCAAACAGGGCTTAGTTCAAAAGCCGCCGACGACCTTGTCTCCATCACGACTCAATGTAGCAATGTTGCGATAGACGATGAGATAGGCTCTGATCGAACATGACACCGACGAAGGCGACAGGTTGTGGCACGATATGGACTGTGTTACTGGAATCAAGCTCGGAGACTCGATTGTTGTTGTTATCTGGAGTCATCGGGCAAGAAGCTCGGGGTCGACTGGCTGAATTATTTGTTACATCGATTCACCAGGCTGGCACTTGGACAAGAACATGGAAGTTCAAATCAAGCACAAACGCAGGAAGGTAAGGTCCATACGTGTACGATGTCGGCGCGCTGGTTGGGGGTATGCCACAGCAGGAGCTCCCCCAGCCTGGAAGCCGGGCTTATCGATAAGATAAGATTGGGAGGGGTCCTAATTGCACCACAACTGATGACCACCACTGACCACCACTGACTACCACTGACCACCTGGTAAACACTTTACCTCTAGCTACCCTCTACGTATATCAACTTGTCGCTTGTCAATCGAAACACAAACCGCCGCCGAGCTCTAAACTAAAGCTACGTTAGATTCATGAGCTCCAAGTCCGTCAGTCCAGCACCCAATCTCGATTCCGGACTTTCGCTGGTGACGGTTTGTTGCCCATCCGTGGCTAGGCGCGTCCTTGCCTCGAGTGCGCCGGTCCAAGACATATGAAGGCAAACTCGGCCGCAACCAGAACGCTCTGACCTTCTTTCAAGTAGTCGGTTCAGCTAACCACCGACTTTCAATCTGCTCAACCATATATCTGGTTACGGGAGATAGTCATGGTAGAGGCTCCGTGATGATTTTATTCTCATCAGCTCTGACACCTTCAACCGATAGTGTAGCATGTGGGATGATGCACATCAAGTCAAACAATAATAGATCATGGTGGGCAAAGAAGGTGGTATCAATGATTCAAGCAGTCCTCTTCTGGGATTTTGAACCGGTGCTATCAAAGTGGTATAAGCTATACAACACGAAACGTGACTCACTCTGGCTGCTCCTGCTATCTGCAGGTTTTAACTCTTGCGAGACATCGTTCCTGTCATCCTCCCTATTACATGTAATTCTTCCATACGGCAGCCGCCTTGCGTGTCGGGGGACTCATGCTCGGCCCAAGGCGATGTTCGTATATTGCCGATCTGTCTTTTTTTTTTAAAGCGCTTCCCACAGAAGACTGGCGCATCGATAACGCCATGCCCAATGTTTACCCTAAACCGATAACTGGCCGAAGAAGAGAAGATAGTGGACACATGACTGTCGTCGCCCGCGGCTCGGCGACTAAAGAGCCAAGTGCTATGGCAGGCCGGATAATCGATTATGGACATCCGGACAGGACTGTGGGCTAGAACGCATATAGATTGCGTCGAGTTTTTGTAGGGTTCACCTCCCGAAATATGAATGGGCGCCGTGGTCGTACGTGATGCTTGCGTGGGGCATTGCCCGGGTATCTCTGTATAAATGGTCCTGTCACTTTCGGACTTTTCTTTCCTTCCCTCTCCCTCTGCTGCCTCCGTTCCATTGAACTGCAGTACTGTCCTCTCAAAACCGATTCATTCCTAGCGGATTGACATATTTGTTGTCGCCACCCTCAGCACCGGCTTCACCGCTCGGTGGATGCATTTCCCATGTGACCGTTTGTGGTGGTTTCGGGCTTGAGAATGATCGGGCTGGCGTGTGATATCTTGCCGTCTGGCCGAAGTAGTCTGGTGTGCGGCGGCCGTCGATGTTGCCGGCGATGCGGCTGTCTTGGCTGACGAGGGTATTGTAGTAGTCTGCGTAGTCCGTGTTGCCAGCAGCAGAAGGGCTTCTGGGACTTCTCAAGGCCGACTTCTGTGCTACGGGGGAGAGAGGCGTCACTACAGGACTGGTTACCATGTCGTCCACGTTCTTCCCGGAATCCCGGGACAGCATCTCGTACGAACGTGTGTCTTTCTTGAGATCATCTATCCGTGCGTCCACGGACACGAACTCCCTCTTGTTGCGGTTGGGCACGTGCATAAAGAGCTCGGCCCAGCCGGTTACCATACTCCATCGTCCAAGAAGGATGGCCAACCAGAGGCCATTCATCTGTTGTATTGTCAGCATTCATTGTACGTTTGTTTCCGAACAGCAAAGACTGGACTCACCGCCAAGAGCAGCAGCACGGCACCAACCGTGGCCTGCGCGACCACCATAACTCTGGCTTCCTTGAGGCATTTAGTCTTGTCACCGCCGGCAAAAGCGAGACACGTAACCCAATCGTCTGCCAGATGCGGGTTATTTGTCACCTGCTGTACAGTGTTGTCCTGGAAGACAAACACGACAGAGAAGAAGACGACATCAGTAACAATGATGAGCACGATAGCAATGCCACGCCACTGAAGCTGGATGACGCGCTTGACACGCCGGTAAGCCTGCCGAGGCGTCATGGTCTTGATGCTCTGGGCGTAGGAAGGGAGTCCGGAGCCTTCGGTCGACGCGGCGCCATCGGCAAGAGAGACCAGATACACCTTGATGCAGTAGGCAAAGGTCGCAAACTGGAGGATGATGGTGAAGCCGGCAAAGACCAGTAGCGGGATCCAGAGTGTGGCCAAACTGTTTTGGTGGTTGATGTGGCACGTCGAGCCGAACCGGAACGAGACTCCACTGAGGACCAAGGCGACGATGATACCGATGGCCGGAATGCCCCAGCCAGCGACCTGTGAGAACCACATGAAGTTCCTGCCCACGACAACCTGCCAGCAAATCTGGAGATGCAGAGACAGCGCCCGTAAGAAGATCCACATAACGCCACACCAACCTCCCAGTATGAGGAAAGACCCCGAGGCTGCACATACCGAGCTGGTATGCATAGAGTTGGGCGTGATGGCATCGTAGCACTCATTTGGTCGTGCTGCCAGTGGGATAACGAAGCCGAGCTTGAAGAGAAAATGTCAATGTCCATCCATCTCTGAAGGGTCAGTAACTGTTTTTGGTTGGCTAGGCCACTCACATTCATAAACGTAACGCCCACGGTGAGCGAGATACTCAAGTAATGCCTGCTCGTCTTCTCTATGGGAAGAACAATCCAGGACAGCAACAGAAAAACACAGCTTATGGTGCTCACCACGGCCACCCACTGTGCAGCGGTGCTCATGGTGTAGAAACTATCGGGATATGCGATGCGAGCTATCGGGCACGGCATACAGCAGGTAGCTCCGTTCGGGGCTATCTGGCATAATCGTCCGTCCACGACTAAAGAAATGTGTCAGCTCATGACGGCGCAGTGTAGACGCTGCTGGGGGCTAACCCACATCCTCCGTCCGTGAATAGTTTCTCTTCAAAGAAAGGAGAGGGGCAGTTGCCCCTGGCGACGGCCTCTAAGAGCGACATCTTCACGGTCGATACCCTCAAATGAATTCGATGCACGGCACGATGATGACCTTCGTTAGGCTGCCTCGGTTCTTGCCCGAAGGGTCACCCAATCTTTGCTCGATTTCCCCTCCAGCAGTTGACAGTCCGTCAAGAGCCTGAGTAAATCCGGACCTGGGTATCCGTTATATCCAAGCAAATTCGGCGGAGGAGGTGGTGGACGGGTCCGACTGTATGCGTCGTCCTGGTCGTTCCACGGAAAAAGAGTTTCAACGTTGATGAAAAGAGTCACGATAATTTCCTTGGTGGCAGAGTCGAACCTGTGTCGTACAAAAGGTTCCAAGTTTCCTCCAATCGTATATATTTCCAAGGTTGCAATTAGTGGTATCAAGGATTGTGCACTCAGGCACCGTGTGTGTATCACGAGTTCTTAGGAGTTATGGGCATAGAACAATGTTGCTTGTCGTAGCCTTGAGCGTCGAGTAAGATCTGTTAAGCTAAGGAGCGACTTTGATGCTTGCCAGTCATCGATAGAGCAAGGACCGTTACTAAAAGAAGAAAGAAAAGAAGAGCAAAGATAGTATCGTACAGCGTCCTAGGACGGGGGGGCTGCGGAGGAGAGTGGGACAATATGTATGTCCTGCTAAGAAGAAAGCGAGGGCAACCCGTGTGGTAGGGTCTGAATGATCCCACATCCATGACTTCTGAAGAAGCGGATTGGGTGAGTTTCTCTTTGCGCATTAGCACCGGCTGATGGGATGGGGTATCCAGTTGGTTCCCCCGGCTGGACAGCCCAGATCCTCACCATCAGGCCGGCCCCAAAGATTGGCGTCGGGTCAGTCGACGATTGGCTTTCTGCGGACTTGGGGAGGGGCAAAGCACGGAGATGCAAATTTCTGATTGGAGGATGACATTTGGATTTCCATTTGAGCAGGGGTTCCTCAATGAAGCCAGGGTCCAAGCCATGGTTCTTCGAAAGGGGGGCTTTTTTGCCAAGGGGTCATGCGCGGGCCACACTGAGGAGGTCGGCAAAATTACGCTAGCCAGGATCCCTGCCAGAAAGGGGTGCGCCTGCCTTTGTAGCCAGCAACTTTGCCCTAAATGGGGGAAAGCTTCATCGACAGGTCCCCACAAACGACAAACCTTCCAGACCCAGTTTAGTGTGTCGACCACCAAAAAGTATCGGTACGTTTCTTTATCACTGGCTTCATCCCACCACACCTCTGCTGCAAATTATTCAAACCATGCAGAGCTCTGGGCCGGTTCCATTTCGATATTTCGATGAAAACAGTCAAGCGGATAAAGTTGGTTGCACGGCAGTTTGCCCATGAGAGAGACAGTGATGCATCTGAAGATGGTTATGGATCAAACCATGCTCGAGGCATGTTGATCGAGGGCAATTCTGCTTCAAGGCTGACGTCTTTGTTGCTTCGCTAGCACAACGGAGTCCCATGTCTTCTTGGTGAAGAAGTTGATGACCGGGGTGGTGAGCACGATTGCAGGATCCAATTTCCCAGAACGTTGGGGGCTTGATAACGCCCCTGCATCACTAAATGACGCCCAGAGCGATGGCTTACCGGTGCGCTATGGTTTTCGAAAGAAAGTTCCCGATGAGGAAAACATTGTCTTCGAGGCCTTGTTACGAGCTGAATGCGATGCACTTCAACGGTTGCAACCCTCCGAGACTTCTGGGAAGAACTGCGTGCCTTTCCTCCTTGCCTGAATGCTGGAGATGATCCTTGCTGACAGATGGTCATGCTAGATGATACCCATCTAACCTAGACCTAGACGTCTGGATCTACGCGACCTAACTTCAAATGCGGTTCACGCATGTTCATATTGGGAAGAATTGACTCCGGTTTTGCCTCCGATCAGCCATACACGTGGGCTAGATCAAGCCTCACGGACTAGCGTCTCAGCTCGACGGTTCCCGGAAGGCAACGGCAATCCTTCTGGACCTGCGGGGTTGACCATGGTGTAGGACTAAACAGTTAACGCATAGACTAGTGAACACCAGATTTCATCGGGATTTCCTCAAGGTCAAGAATGGCCATCCATACCGTCGTCATTGACAAGTACGAAGTAGCCAGCAGGTGACGCTAGCATGCCTCCCTCTGGTCCAAGGGCTGAATGGCTCAGTCAGCTACAAGTATTGGCCTATGAGTGGTGCTAGCAACAGTTAGTCAGTGACCGCCAATCTGGTTCGCCGGGTAGCTTCCTCGAGTTTCATCAGCTAGCACGAATGCGATGCAGCACGCACCCGCCGATGGCTTCTTGCTTGGCCGTCCCGTGTTCCGTAGGTATGTAATGCATGTGGTTATGATCCATTGGCTTATCTCTTTTTTTCAGAGGCTAAAAGGCCAAGAGTTGCGGAGATTTAGCTAAACGTCGCAGAGTACGGTCTTTCCCAGTCAACAGCTGCATTGGCGAGTTTCGTGGTACGTGTCGGACACGCAACAAGGCACGTCGGTACCACGGAATACGAACCGCAGACCGTACTTTATGCTGTGCCACTCAAACAGCGGCCGCCAAATGTCAGATTCATCAAGGCAGGCATCCTACGATCTCACCAAGCCAATTGAACAACGCCCGGAACCCGAAAAATCCAGTGGCTTGTCGCTTGCGGCATGGTTATGCAATAGCTCGTGCTATTCCGGAGACGGGACAGTCGACATCTCCAGCCGCTGAGCTTCTAGAATAACGATTAGAAGACCCGTATTGTCTCACCTAGACTAGGATTGATTACATACCAGCTGCTCTGGAGTGACGTACGACCCCGTGAGTTTATTTTTACATACCTTCTTAGTCGGGTGATTTCTGACCTAAGTATAGAACTTTAGCCGCCCGAGTATAGTCCACCGCCCGCTAACCTTATAACGCCCCTCCCGGCTTACCTATACTTAAGTATAGCCCCTTTATAAGTTATAGGTATATTAATTATATAATACTATAATAACGTAGCCTTACCGTTATAATAGCGTTGTATTAAAAGAGATATTATATCCTAACGATATAAGTAAATTATTAAGAAGAGAAAGTCACCCTTAGCTTAGGGTTAGGAAGCTAAGTTTATATTATAGTATTAATAATATAATATAAAGAGGGAGGTGTAGTAGAATAAAATAAAGAGTATAAGGTAGAAAGCGTATTATTAGAAAACTAAAGACGAATTATAATACTAACGAGAATACGATAATATCAAAGAGGGAGCTTAATATATACCTAAAACTTAAGAAAAGCTAACTAACCGTTACTTATATAATAAGTTTATTTATATATCCTAAAGGGCTTTAAAACCCTTTATCCTTATATTATACCTTCGAATAAGTTAATAATTATTAGAGGATAAATATGAAATATTTATTCTAAGATAAGCTTATTAATAGATCGTACCCGGTAAAATAAAGCTACGCTTATTATATTAAAATTATAATAATAGGAAAGGCTTAAGATATAATTAAGTAACCTAAACTAATAATATTAGGAAAAAAACGGCTTAGCTATTATATTAATAATATATCGTTATTAAACCGCGACTAAAGGGAAATAATAAGATAGCTAAACGGGTATTATAAAATAAACCTAACTAAGTAATAAAAGCAAAACAAAACTAATAATTAAACGTTATATAATATAATTCTTACCTTTACATTTATTTCTTTTTCTTATTATAGTTATCGGCCGCTTAAGATAACGTAATTAAGTTATAAGGGTTATTTTTATCTATATACTCGGCTATATTTAAGTTATTAAGGCGCTTAAATAATATATATTAAATACTAATATTATTATATATTAAGAAGCTATATTAATAATATAATAATAAGATATTAGTAATAAGAGAATATACTAATTTAGTCTTTATAATAAATATAATATACGTTATTTTTAAGACGATACTTATATCGAGCTTCTACGAAGTCTACGACTTAGAAAGTAATACTTCTCTTATCTTTCTTTATTATAAGCTAACGATCTTTCTCTTCTCTTAATATATACTTTATAATATACTTTAAGAAGTATTAATAATAAAGTATTAAAAAGTTAGTACGAAACGACTTACCGTAAATCTTAGTACTTTACTATTCTAAAAGATAATTAATAATCTCTTATTATTTATATACGATTAAACGTACTAAAATAAGCTATATTAATAAGATAATAATAATATAATACCGTAATAACGATACGTATAAGTAAGAGAGGGACTTAAGCTAAGACTATAAGCTACTAATATATCTTCGCGACGAGCTTATAGTATAAGCTAAGAAGTTCCCGCTCGAATAAGAGAAAGAGCTAGACTTTAGACGGTAGAGAATTAACTACTAATTACGGAAGACGACTTATCCGAACCTAAATATTAATATATTAATAATATAAGTATAATAAGAGGATAACTTAACGTACCGATAAAAATAGGCTAATTAGGTCTATTATCCGTTAGAGTTAGGGTTTAAGGGGTATAATAATAACGTTTACTTTACGGAATATTCGGATCTAAATACCGTTATATTAATATTATAACGTTAAAGTAAGAATAAGATAACTTACGTTACTCGGTTATACGTTTTAATTATACGCCGGTTATAATAATAGTAATATTAGGCGTATAAGTTAAAGTAAAAGGAAGTAATACTTATATAAGAGTAAAGCCTAAATTAGATTATATTAATAATATAAGGGTAAGCTATTAGTAGTATAACTAACTACTAAGGGTAAGCTAATTCTTTCTAACTTCTTCGGCTATCTTACGGTTATATACGTTATACTAAGTCTCGTAAAAAGCTAATATATATATTAATTTAATAATTATAATTTAATATTACGATAAACTTATAATACGCCTCGGTAATTAAGTTATCCGGGAAAGTACGCTTATAAGACTTTTTACCGGGGGGTAGTACCGAAGGAGCAAAACCGTACTTCGACCTATAATATTAGTTTAAAGTACTTAGGGCTTTAAAGTATTAGGTATAAAAATACTTCGGGTATCGATAATAAATCTCGCTAAGATATACTTTAGTAATAAGATAATCTTTAAAATTGTTCGTCTTTTACTAAAATTAGTTATATTAATAAGTATAAAGGGGTCCTTATTTAAAGGCTAGGTAAGAGATATGATGCGGGAGGGCAACGGTTAGTATTTAGTACTATAAGAGTCCTATAGTCTATAGACTAATTCTTAAAGAGAGAAGAAACCTAAGACTATTAGCTTAAGGGGAGTCCTAAAACCCTATTTAGTTCTCGGACCCGTACTCGTACCCGTATAGGTATATAAGCTAGAAGTAGAGCGGGGTCAGCATCGAAACGGTATAGCTTTAGCTCTCCAACTCTAAGCCCTATTATAATTATTCCCCCTTTTATAATAGCTAACCTTAGCTATTAAGCGCTTCTAATTTTATTACGCTATAGCCGTTAACCCTAAACCTTATAGCTTTAGGCCCTATTATAAATCTACGATCTATAAGTCCTACTATAGTTCGGTCGGTCTCTATTATAAATCGTAGAGGGTATATTAAGCCGTTTAGTTTAGTAATAAACCTCTTCCTATTCTTTTCCTTTTCCTAAGCTTATTCGATTAGTAGCTTTATAACTCTTTTTCTTATAAATAGTTAATAGCCTTTAAACTCTCTTATCCTCCTTATTAATACTTTTCCGGCCCTAATCTATTATATCTACCGCTAACCCTAATCGTTAATCTAAAGGTAAAGGTAAGGTAATATCTCGGCCTTTAGCCCGTCGGTCGTCGTAAACCGATATTATTATACCCGATATTCCTACGTCGGATTAGCCTTTACCTACGGTAACGCTAACGTTCCTTACGATTATACCGGAGCTTACTTTAAAGACGCTTATAATATCTAAGAAAGATAAGGCGGCCCTAAAAGTTCGCTTACTAACGAAATACGTTTATATCTCCCTTAACCCGTATTTAACTTACTTATAGGTCTAATATACCTCGAATAACCTAAAGCGCTTCCGTAATAATATCCCGAATCCGAGTTATACTTAGGACGTTATCTCGTCTCGAATATATAAACGTTACTTCGGAAACGGCTCTCTTTATAATTAGGTTAGTCCCTTAATCCTCTTCGAGTCCGGAACCGGACCTATTTACTAACGTTTCGTAAGTACCGTTAAGTATATAAGGAGATTAAGAAGATATTAAAATAATCTTTAGCTAAGCCCGTAGGTTTTATAAAACCGATAAAGAGGGGTTTTACCTTTATTACCGGGAGGTTCGTTAATTAGTCGGTAATATTATAATTAATTTAATATATAATTTTATAAAGGCGGTCGGAGCTTATTCTTCGGTATAGAAGATTTCCGAGTCTAATAGAAAACTAAAGAAGTAAGGCTTAGTAAATCTCTTATATCCCTTTTATCGTAATTATTAGCTAATCTAATCTATTCTAAGAGCTATTTTATAAGTATTAACGTTATTATAATATACGTATAACGTTAGCTAATACCGACGGGAAATTATATCTACTCCTAAGCGAAGCGGGTTACCTTAGCTTCTAAATCGGGGAGGATTATTTAGTAATAGATTTATCTAATATCCGGGACCTAATAATTAACTTATATAAAGCTTAAGATTATCGGATACCGATTATTAAGGAGTACTCTACTTAGTATAAGTAGCTTATAATATATCGTCCTTAGTAGTAGTTTAGGAGTTTTTCGGGTCCGTTTTAGGGTCGGTGTTTAACGTTTTATAAGATAATCTTTATATTTTTAATAGCTTCTCTTAAAATTCACCTCTTACGAGGAATCTCCCTTCTTTATATTAATTCCCTTAGTTTATTTTTCTAAATCTTCCCCTCTTTCTCTTCGGAGTAAAGGTAGGCTTAACCCGTTCCGTCCCCGTATTAGACTATATTAGTAATTCCGTTTTATAAGAGGGTAATTTAGTCTTTATAACTTACTTCTTAAATTTTATAATAGCCTTTAGGGCTTATATATCCTCTTTATTAACTTATTAATTATATTCTAAAGGCTAACCTTCCTACTTTATATAGAATTACGTTTCACCGCCGATCCGACGCTTATCCTTAATCTCTTCTACTACTTATTAGTTATCGTCTTCTAACTTAGGTATCTAAAGGTAATTCTTTAGATACTCTCCTTCCCGTAGGTTCTAAGGTTCTAATAAACTAATAAGAAATACGTTATATAAACGTTTATATTATATTAGTAAGCTAATACGGTATACTTATAATCCGACTATTATAAAGACCTTAAAAGATCTAATAAACTTAGGGGCTAACTTCTTATTAGGTACTTTTAACCTCAAATTTCTAATCGAAAAAGCTACTAAACTACCTTCTTTTAATATCTTAGGTATATACTTCGCGTTATAATACTTCGCCTATCTTTCTATAGCAGTTCGTTAACGTTCTTATAGCTTACTCCTTAGTATTACTAGTTTCTCTAATCTATTTATTACTACTAACACCTCCCTCCGATTAGAACCGTCCTCGGTTCTAAAGTAAAAGTTAAGTATATAACTTAGTAATACTTTATTAATACTTAAGCCGATTATTATACTTTACGTATTATTATAAGTAAATTATACTAAGGGGAGTAGATTCGGCTATGTTAACTATTACGAATCGATAAATAACCTAAGGTAACTTTCGAGCGTTTAGTTTACTCTTTTAGTTTAGCCGTCGGTTTAAGGGTAATATATTATTAAGAAGCGTCGTTAAATCTTATTATAATAATAAAGGTTTATTTAGAACTAACTTATAAAGACGTTACCCCGGTCCGAAACCACTCCTTTAAAGGTACTATATCTAAGTTCTATTTTAGTATAAAAGAGTTTTGCTAATTCTACCGACGTAATCGTCGTACTAATAAATAAGAATAACGTATACTTAGTAAATCGGTCTACTATTATTAAGATTACGTCTATGTTTTCGCCTTTATACTAAACGGAGGGTAACCTTATAATAAAGTCTATCGAGACCTCTTTAAAAGGGCGTATAAGTATCGGGAGTAATTCGAGCTTACTATAAGGCTTATATCTTTTAGATACCGTTCCCTAACAAATAATATAGCTCGCGACGTATTTCTTAATATCGGTATATATACCGATCTAATAATATTTACGTTAGAGCAACTTTATAATACGGCCGACGCCGAAGTACTCTACGTCCGTTCCGTCGTAGTATAAGTATAATAGCTCTTATCTAAGTCCTTTTAACCCTAAGATATATAACCGGTCCTTAAACCGGACTATTCCGTCCTTATAAACGGTTTACACCGACTATAGTCGGGTTTATCTATTTTATAACGTTTTACTCTTAATACGTTATATCTCCGGATCTACTTCTTATAGCCGTATAATTAGATCTTTTAGATCTTTTATAATACCTATTTCTAAAGCCTATTCCCGGGAGCTCGTATTAAGTACTATTACCCTTAAGATATACTATTTTATAAATAATTAATATTATACCCGACGCTCTCTTAACGCCTTTTCTTAAAGCGTTTCTAGACCTTCTAAGTCTTCTAAGTCTTCTTAGTATTCTAAGTCGTTATCGACTAAACTATTCCCTACTAACTCTTCTAAATCGTCTTCGGGATATTCTTCGTATACGAGATTACCTTAATCCGGTACTAATTCTAAGCCTCTTTAGGTTAGATATCGGATCGTAAATACTTATACTCTTAGGCTCTTTATTTTCTCTTAGAATAGATTTAATAGTTCTATTTAAGCACCTAAGGAGCCCTCGTAATTAAGCCGTCTCGACGGTATATCGGCCGGGTTAGACTTCCTAAGCCGATATTTAATTAGAAACTTAAAAGACGCTAAGTATATATACTATTTAGCTTATCTTTTATTAAGTTTCGGCTATTTTATAAAAGTTTATAAGTTAATATAATCCGATAGTACTTCGATTACGAATCGGCTCCCTTCTAAATAATACTTCTAATATCGGAAAGACTCGATAATAATAAATAGTTCTTTATCTAAGATATTATAATTTAGCTCTAATCCGGTAAATTTATAGGACTAAAATGCTATAAAGTACTATTTACCTTTATCGTCTTATTAGGAGGTAATACTAAATATAGCTTAGTTAAAGGTATCCGTTTCTAATCGTATATAACGATCTAAGTCGAAGTACCGTAATAAGGGAGTTAACTAGAACGCTATCTTAAAGGTTATAAATACTTACTATTCCGGTATACCGAGGATTACTAATTCTAATTTCTTACCGTTCTTACTTCCTTTTAATAAAGAAGTTAAAGGTGAAACGAGGCCGGAATAGCCTTTAATAAAACGACGATAAAAATTATAAAACCTAAGGAAAACTTAAACGTTATAATAATTAATAAGTTCCGGCTATAAAACGATAGTATTTATACGGCTCGGATCTATAAAAACTTCTTTAGCCGATATAATATAGCTAAGAAATTCTACCTAATCTTAAAAGAAGATATATTTGTTAGGTTTAGCGTAAAGTTCCGTAGAATAAAGGCGATCTAAGACTTATCCGATATAATAAAGGTACGTATCTCGGTCCTTTAAAAAGATAAGGATATTATTAAGATAAGTTATATAAAAATCGTCGAGTAAACCTTATAAAGCTAAGTATATATAGTTCTAAAACGTTACCGAGGTATTAGTTAAGTTAAACGGTATAACTAAGAACTCGTAATAACCGTATCGCGTCCGAAAAGCTATCTTCTACTTATCCTTTTCCTTAATACGGATACGGTAATAAGCATCCTTAACATCAATTTTAGTAAAGAATTATACGCTTATAACGTAGTTTAAGATCTCGGATATAAGAGGTTGTTAAAATAATAGCTATAAGTAGCGGCAACACTTAGGGAGTTACCTTATACTAAGGGAACTCACTCTATACTTAGGAAGTTACCCTATATTAAGGGAACTTACCTTATAACTTAATTAGGGCCCAATCGGGGTGTAGAACTTACCCTATAGTTTAGGCTAAGAACTATTATAGGAATCTTCCTAAGATTCCCGAACTTACCCTATAGTTCCCGATGCTAAGAGCACTGCTACTAACGTAGGCTTTACCGGTCTACTAATCGCCTTATAAATTTAGGGTAATAGCCTTATATTCTAAGGCACTCCCCTTATATTATAATGTACTTACGTTACGCCGAACCTTCTAGAATCTAGAGGATTATAAATTAACCTAAGGCATAACGCTTATAAATATAAGCCCTCTACCCTCTTATAGATAAACTTTCTTTAAGTAAGTAAGTAGTCTAGTAAGTAAGAATATAAGCCTTATTCTTCTATATCTTCGCTTCCTTTAGCACTTTAGTAAGCTCTACTATCGTACCTAAGACTTACCGACCTCACTACTTTCGGCCGAGATTCCTTACGCTTCTACTCGCTACGCTACAACGATTATAGTTGTTACAGCCTTATATAAGTGCTATATTTAAGCCTATTAAGGTATACGGTGTAATAGGTTATAAGCCCGGAATTTTAATATTCCGGATCCGGCCGATATACCCCGAAACCTTCGGAATTCCACGGAAGTCTTTCCGAATCGGGTAGTACTCGATTCCCCCCGTAAGCCTTTATCTAATAGGCTTATTAGGCTTACGAATATTATTCTAAGCCTTATTTCTACCGCGGGAAAAGCCTTTAAGTAGTACTTTTAGGCTAGAAAATCGGCTAAAAATAGCTGATTTCGAGGCTAATTACGAGCCTCAAGGTCCTACCCTATAGGACCTTTAGGGCTAGGTAAATAGCCTAACGGCCCAACTTTAGTAAGTTATTAACTTATTGAACGAGCGTTATACGGCGCCGTAGGCGCCGTAAGAGGCTAATTTAGCCTCTAAACGCCCTATTCCTCCTACCCTTCCTAGCGATATTAGCGACCTAACGATGAAGGAACTCGCTAAACAATCGCTAAACCTTACGGAATCTAAACGCTTCTCGGGTCCTAAAAACTACTAATAATAATATTAGGCCTTATCGATCTAATTTCGAGCCCTACGAATCCTTGAATTTCTCGAGGACCCCGACGTTATTAATACTTAACTATCGGATCCTTAAAAGGCAGCCCTACTTCTTACGCTTCGAAATACGCTAAAAAGCGGCCCGAAGGCTATTATAGCCTACGAAACCGACCCGGCGATAGCTTATAAAAGGCTTAAGCTTTAATACGCGCCCGCCTAATAAACCCTTCGCGAGGAACTTTACGAAGAATTCTATAGCCTTCGATACGACGGAAGTATTAGTATCGTCGATTTTAACGCCAAATTTAATACCTTCGTTAGCCGGCTTCGCGGCTTAAGCGTTGAAATCGTTGAAATCGATTAAATTAACTACTATTTCCGGGTTCTCGAAGGCTACTTTCCCTAGTAGGCAGAGCGCTATAAAGGCTTACTACGCTAAGAACGGTGGCTTTATAACACCGAAGGAAAAGTCACCCGCCTAAACCTTTTATATTTTTAAGAGGATTTACTCGCCGAAACCCGAATTTCGAGCTCTTCGACTACCTAAAGGCTCTCAGCCTTATAGGCTTCTTATAAGAAGCCTAAGTCTTTCGAAAAGGATCCCAACGCTAAAAGCGTTCGAAAGGACTTCCAAAGTCCGAATAAGAGGTAAGAAAGGCCTAATTTTAGGCCTAATTTAAGGCCTAATCCGGGGCTAAAATCGAGGCCAAATTCGAGGCCTAATTCTAAGCCTAACTTTAGGAAAGAAAACGCTAAAAAGAGCGTTAAAGAGGAGGATCTAAGTACCGACGAAGCCTTTTCGATAAGTTATAATCTCGAAACCGGTATTATCTTCGGTTCTACCGAGGAAGAAGAAGTCGAAGAATCTACCGATATTATCGGTGATTTTTCCTACTCTAACGGCCTAAAAAACGGCTAGTGGCTCTTCGATATAAGGTCTACCGTTTATATTTGTAACGATAAAAGGCTATTTACAAGCCTTTCGAAGCCCGAGACCTTAGGAGTCGTACGAACCGGTGGAGGCCCTATTTACCCCGAGGGCTTAGGGACCGTTAAAATCGAATTCCTCTTAGGATTTAAGGAAAATAAGCCTATTTTCAGCCCTATTTCCTTAACGGATACCCTTTATATTCCCGACTTTCCGCTAAATATTGTCAGCGGGCACCGGCTCTACGCCTCCGGCGGCACCTTTATTAAGGATAAGATTTATACCGCCTCTCGAAGACTAATAGCCCTTCTAAATTTTTAGAAATTAGGCTTCTTCTTTACTACGAAAAGTGCTAAAAGCACTAATATTAGGCCTAAATTATAGGCCTACGGCGCTACTTAGCAGTGTTATAATACTACTAACCCTACCGACTAAATCGACGATCTCGCTAAAGGGCTCCCCGCTTACCCTATAAAAGATTCTATCGAGGATCTTAACGAGGATTCTACTAAAGATCCTAATCCTACCGCGGCATCGGAAAATTCACCGGAAAATTCTACGGACCCTACGCCTATTACGGCGTTAAAAACCCCTTCCGAAGCACTTATTCAAGCCGCTAAACTCTAACATATACGGCTAAGCTACGTAGGCTTAGACCTACTAAAAAAGACCGCCCTTATTACTAAAGGGATGCCAAATTTTCAGCGGGTTAGGCTTAGCGATATAGCTTATAAAAGCTATGACGCCGCTAAAATCCTTCGTCGACCTTCTCGAGAACCGGTCGAAGATCCGTCTTACGCGTTAAAGCGGATAGAGGGGGATATATTTATAATCCGCCCTACCCCTCTAAATAATAGGCCTTACGGGCTTATTCTCGTAGACCGAAAGACGCGCTTCCGAATCTTACGCTTACTAAAGTCTAAGGACGAGGCCGTTATAAAGGCTAAATTCGCGATCGAAAGCCTTTATAATACTTATAAGCGCTATCCGGCTTATTTTCACTACGACGGCGGCACCGAAATTCGAAGGCTACTACCCTATCTCTTAGAAAAGGGTATCAAATTTATAGAATTAAGCCCTTACGCTTATAATCAAAACGGCTTAGCCGAACGCTTTATTCGAGTTATTCTCGAACGTCTAAGGGCTACGATTATTACCTCTAGCCTTCCACCTACTCTTTAGGGCTATATTATAAGCCTTATAGTAGAAATTATTAACCGAACGGCAAATTCGACCATTAGCTTAACGCCTTATTAACTCTTCCTCGACGAACTACTTCTCGGCAAAGCCCCGCACGTTCCTAACCTCGATAATTATCGGGCTATAAGCTCTAAGTGCTTAGTACTTATTCCTCTTAAAAAACGGGCTATTACCGATAAATTAGTGCTTAAAGGTATTAAAGGGAGGCTTTTAGCCGTTTTAGGCTACTAAACTTACTTAGTTTAGCTCGGGCAACGAAGGGTTATCTAAACTAGCTTTCTAAAGCTATACGAAAATCCAACGGCCTATTTAGAAGGCTCTATTAGCCCTACCAACGCTTTAGACCTCCCTAACGTCGAAGAAAGTCTTGAAGAATCGTCCGAAACGGACAAAACGCCGTTTACGCCGCCGCCGGAACCTACCTTATAAGGGCAACCTACCCTATAAGAGCAACCTACCCTATAAGGGCAACCTACCTTATAAGGGCAACCTACCTTATAAGGGTAACAACGGTATATAACGCCTCCTACTTTCGAAATTCTACTCTCTCGAGCTCCGAAAAGCTACCGAGAAGAATACAAATTAGTAGATAACGAGGACCTAATGGATACTAATAATCTAGTACTCTACTTAGCTAATAAAGCCTTTTCCGCGGTCTATACGGCTAATAAAGCTAAAACCGCGAAGAATTCGGAGCCTAATATCTTTAAATAGGCTCTAAAATACCTTAAGAAGGAGGAGTGGCTCGAGGCTTCTTTTAAGGAGCTTAAGCAACTACTTACGACAAATACCTTCTTCTTTATCGATCGTTCGGAGGCTAAAAAGGCCCCTATTACTAGCCGTTGGGTTTATAAGGCTAAGAAGGACGATTCGGGCCAAATTTATAAATATAAGGCCCGATTAGTAGTCCGAGGCTTCTAATAAATCCCCGGAATCGATTTTACCGAGACTTACGCCGCTACCGCTACGCCGCCGACTTAGCGAGTATTACTCGCTATAGCGGCTATCGAGGACCTAGAAATCGAACAAATCGACTTCGTAGGTGCGTTTTTAAACGCCGGAGTCGATACGGACTTCTATATCGAACCCCTTAAAGGCCTATACGAATTCAGCCTTAGTAATACTACGGCTAAGGACCTTCTAAAGCGGCACGGTTAGGACCTTTTTAAGGACTAAGTTATTCTTCTAAAACGGTCGCTATACGGCCTAAAATAGGCCCCTTATCTCTAGTAATAGAAAGTAGTAAGCCTATTCTAAAGCCTAAGCTTTAAGTTTTTAACCTCGGATACGGCTACTTATTATAATAGTAAAGAAGGAATCTTTATTATTAGCTACGTCGACGACTACCTAATTATAGGCCCTTCGATTCGCCGAATTAACGCCTTAAAGAAGTAATTTGCTAAGACGTACGATATCGAGGACCTAGGACCTACTAAATTCTTTCTAAGGGTCTAAATCGATCGAAATAGGCCTAAAAAGAGCTTATAGATTCGCTAAACGGCTTATATTACTAAGGCCGTATAGTACTTCGGCTTAAGTACGAACGGGCCGAATATACCGCTTTCGCCGGGCTTAACGGGGCCTAATTCGCCTACTTCGCTACTAAATAACACCGAAAAACGCCTATTTTAGCAGCTAATCGGTACGGCGATGTACGCTATGACCTAAACTAGGTTAGATATTGCCTTCTCGGTTTAGTAGCTTTCCCGGCAACTCTAAACGCCTACTATAGCCTACTTAAAGGCTGCGAAACGGCTTATTAGCTATCTTTTCGCTACTCGGGACTTCGGAATTCACTATAGCGCTAAGGACAATAATATAGCGCCCGAGGGCTATACCGATAATGATTTCGTAGGCTGTAAAATAACGGCCCGGTCGACTTACGGCTACTTATTTAAAGTAAGGAACGGCCCTATTAGCTGGAAATCGAAACGAGCCTCGACCGTAGCTTATTCTACTCTCGAAGCCGAATATAACGGCCTTATAGAGGGAAACCGAGAAGCCCTCTAACTACGGGGTCTTTATAGCGAGATCTAACGCCTTATTACGGGCCCTACGCCTCTAAAAGGCGATAACAAAGGCGCGATCGATACCGCTTATAATCCTAAGTACTACAACCGTACGAAACATACCCTATTAAAATATTAGGGTATTAGGGAAAGCGTAGCCGCGGGTAATATTATCGTCACCTATATTCTTACCGAGGAAATGCCCGCCGACGGCCTTATTAAAGCCTTACTAGCCCCTAAATTCGAGTAATTCCTCGCCTTATTAAACCTCTCTAAGCCTTATTAAAAGGCTTATACTCTCTATAAGAATAAAGGGGGTTACCGTACTAATAGCTATAGAGGGGGTGTTAAAATAATAGTTATAAGTAGCGGCAACACTTAAGGAGTTACCCTATACTAAGGGAACTCACCCTATACTTAGGAAGTTACCTTATACTAAGGGAACTTACCTTATAACCTAATTAAGGCCTAATCGGGGTGTAGAACTTACCTTATAGTTTGGGCTAGGAACTGTCATAGGAATCTTCTTAAGATTCCCGAACTTACCCTATAGTTCCCGATACTAAGAGCACTGCTACTAATGTAGGCCTTACCGGTCTACTAATCGCCTTATAAATTTAAGGCAATAGCCTTATATTCTAGGGCACTCCCCTTATATTATAGTGTACTTACGTCACGCCGAACCCTCTAGAATCTAGAGGATTACAAATCAACTTAAGGCACAACGCTTATAAATATAGGCCCTTTACCCTCTTATAGATAGACTTTCTTTAAGCAAGTAAGTAGTCTAGCAAGTAAGAATACAAGCCTTATTCTTCTATATCTTCGCTTCTTTTAGCACCTTAGTAAGCTTTGCTATCGTACCTAAGACTTACCGACCTCACTACTTTCGGCCGAGATTCCTTACGCTTCCACTCGCTACGCTATAGCGATTATAGTTGTTATAACCTTATATAGGTGCTATATTTAGGCCTATTAAGGTATACGGTGTAATAGAGGTAAAGGATATCGGTTACGGACCGTAGCTTTATTAAGGCTATGGTAATTTATATAAAGACGTAGTAAACCGTCTTTTTTAGGGACGAATAAGATAAGCGCTCCGGCTAAGGACTTAGAAGAGCGTATACGGCTATTTACCAAATTTTTATTAAGGAATTTATAAAACTAAGCTAATTTACGTTAAGATAGTAAGTAAATCGGTTTATAAGGTAGTTCTTATCCCTTAATTAGGTTAATCGTATAGTTAATCTCTTTGGTTCGCGGTAAAATACTAGTATTAGAGGATTTAAAGATATCCTTCTAAAATAGTAGTTCGGCCGGTAAGTCTTCTAATCCCGATATAAAGCCGTTGATCTCCTCTTCGCTACCTAATAGGAATTGCTCCGATATATTCCGTATAACGTAGACTTTTATAACGTTACGAGTAACGCGTTTAAAGCTTCGTTCCGAAACGATTTAAAACGTACGCTTATTATACTCGAACTACTACTCCTTTCTCTATATAACTATATAAATATAATAGTCTTTTATTATCGTTATAAATAAAATAACGGAACTCCCGCTTAAGGCGTATTCTACTCCGACGTAAACCCGGATCACTTCCTTTATTATACCCCGAGAGTCTCGGAGGCGTATAAGAACGTTCTATACTTTATAAGTAAGGACTTTTATATACCTAATTACCTCGATAAAAAGTATAGTTAATTCTCCTTATTAAAAGTAGTATTACTTTACTACCGTAATATTAATCGTATCTACCTTAACCCTAATATCTAAGTTTATAAACGTATCTAATATAAGCTAAGAAAGGATATAAATAAGGATATAAAAGCGGTTAGTAGTATCTACGGTTTTCTAATCGGAAGAGCTTATAGGCTCTACTCTTCCGGTTTCGCTTTTAAGCTTACGAGGGTATTATTAGGGCTTAACCCGTAGTAACCTCGTCCTTAGCTACCTCCTCGGCCCTAGCTTCGAATAAAGCCGCCTCGGGTATAGATTACTAATCCTATTATTATATATTATTTATTAAAATAATCTAAAGTATAATACTTAATATTATCGTAGATATAATACCGATTTTATTTTCTATTTTCTTTAATAAGATTACCTCCGGTTAAGGGCGGATCCTAACTTTTATTACCTATTCTCCTACGATTAGTACTTCTATAGCTACGCTCTATACTACGTCCCCGAAATCCTCGGCCTTTATCTCGAGAGGGGGTGCTACGGAACACACCTTTACCGAACGAGGGATATTTCGTAGCTAAACCCTCTTTATAATCTTTATATTCTCTTTTACGCTTTAGGCTCGGTATAACTTTTAAGGTAAACCTAGCCGCTAAAGCTATTATACCGTCTCGGGTCTAAGGCAAAACCGTAATAGTCTTTTTAATATATATACGTAAATCGGGTTATAATTTCGTAAAGAAGATATTAGCCCTCTATTTATCGTCTTATCGTTTAAAGTTACTTTTAAGCGAATTAAAGTAAACGTCGAAAGCTTAAGGGGTCTAATTCGGGAGTTATTTAGTATCGTTTAAGGACTATATTAGCTTAGTATCGAGATTCTTATAATTTTATAAGAGGGTAACGGTCTATTCTTCGAACGTATCTTAATCGGTTTCGTTAAAGTCGGGATTAATTTCCTATTAGTTTTATATATAACGATCTTAATAAGACTAATAGTTAGGTTATAACTAATTAAAAGCTTTAAAGATACGACTCTCCTTTATACGATATTTACGTTTTACGCTTCTAAATCTCTTCTTAAAGGCGCGGAGCTAATCTTAACGTTATTAGACCGTATAGTTAAACTTTAATTCGGGAATATTCTTAATCTTAATCTCTAATCTACGGGGGGGATCCGAGTCCGATTCCTTATCCGTACGTTTATAAATCGCCCGTTATAATTTACGGATCTCCTCTTAAGCCGAAATATAGGCCGTAAAGATCTTACGCTACTCCTCTACGTATTAGAAGTCCTTAATAATAATAATATCCGCCTTAAGTCCCGTAGTAATAAGGAGTACCGTAGTAATAAAGGGATTTAGGCGGGCCGCCGTCTTAGACCGTCCCGGTATAAGATCGGGGACGAACTCGACTTCTTCCTCTTCTAACTATAGTTCGTCTTCGAAGTCGTTATCTAAGGGTATCGTTCCGGAACTCTAACCCGAACCCCTTAGGTAAGCCGGTTGCTTACCGGTAGCCTTTCCGCTACGAATTATACGGGTGCTACTTAGGTTAGATATCGTATCTCCTAAGTAGCCTAAACGGATAAAAGAATTAGAAGAATTAGAAATATAAAGGGGTCCTTATTTAAAGGCTAGGTAAGAGATATGATATAGGAGGGTAATAGCTAGTATTTAGTACTATAAGGGTCTTATAATCTATAGACTAATTCTTAAAGAGAGAAGAAACCTAAGACTATCAGCTTAGGGGGAGTCTTAGAACCCTATTTAGTTCTCGGACCCGTACTCGTACCCGTATAGGTATATAGGCTAGAAGCAAAGCGGGGTTAGCACCGGAACGGTGCAACCTTAGCTCTCCAACTCTAAGCTCTATTATAATAAGGTAATAAGTTAGAAGTATAGTCTAACTATTACTTATAAATTAAAAGGGTTTATACCCGATAACTTCGACGGGTTAGTAACTATTTAGGCGGATAATTTATCGTAAATACTAATTAGTATTAGCGGTTTAGAAAAATATATTAATAATATAATAGTTTTAAGATAGTAACGAAAGGAGGGTATAACTTATATAACTAACTATAATATCGACCTTAGCCGTAGCCGAGGGCGGGTAGTCGTTACTTATAAGTATAAGTAGGATTTATATTAATTATATATATTAATAGGTATATAAGTAATTATATTAATAAGTAAGTAGTAGGGAATTTTTAGGGTTAGCGGCGATAGAATTTATAAGGTTAACGGTTATTATTAGTAATTAAAAAGTAGAGAAGGAGGAGGCCGCTATAAGGATTATAGTTACGTAAACTAGTACGTTTACGTAAATAGGTCTACTTATAAAAGTAAGAGTACTTTCTAAAGTTATTAATAATATTAGAGTTAAACTTTTTAGTAAGAGAAAGTATTAATAACGAAATATTAGCGTAATATTAGTCTAATAATAAGGTATAATATAAAAAATATAACGAAACTCTTTTAATAAGTATTATATAAATATATTAATAAAGTAGTAGGAAAGGTGTTATAATAAAATATAATTATAATAAACGTACGTTATTATTAGTATAATCTCGTTAAATTACTATTTTATTAGGATAAAATATACTTATCCCTTATTATAATCTCTTCTCGTATTTATATTAAAAGCTTTTTAAATCTACTTTAAAAACGCTTTAAGTATTCTAAAAATAAGATAATCTTCTACTTATATTATTATTTTGTTTTATTATTAATACGGATATTATTTTGATCTTTATTTTAATATCTTATTTATATTTATATTTAACGCTTTTTATATCTACTTTGAAAGGGCTTTGAAAGGGCTTTGAAAGGGCTTTGAAAAGGCTTTCGATTAGCCTTTATAATAAAGATACGTTAAAAGTATTCTCAAAATAAGATAGTCTTCTTCCTACGTTATTATCTTATTATATTATTAACACGGATACTATTTTGATCTTTATTTTAATATCTTATTTATATTTATATTCAACGCCTTTTATATCTACTTTGAAAGGGCTTTGAAAAGGCTTTAAAAGGACTTTCGATTAGCCTTTATAATAAAGATACGTTAAAAGTATTCTCAAAATAAGATAGTCTTCTTCCTACGTTATTATTTTGTTATATTATTAACACGGATACTATTTTGATCTTTATTTTAATATCTTATTTATATTTATATTCAACGCCTTTTATATCTACTTTGAAAGGGCTTTGAAAGGGCTTTGAAAGGGCTTTCGATTAGCCTCTATAATAAAGATACGTTAAAAGTATTCTTAAAATAAGATAGTCTTCTTCCTACGTTATTATCTTATTATATTATTAATACGGATACTATTTTAATCTTTATTTTAATATCTTATTTATATTTATATTCAACGCCTTTTATATCTACTTTGAAAGAGCTTTGAAAGCGCTTTGAAAGGGCTTTGAAAAGGCTTTGAAAGGGCTTTCGATTAGCCTTTATAATAAAGATACGTTAAAAGTATTCTCAAAATAAGATAGTCTTCTTCCTACGTTATTATCTTATTATATTATTAATACGGATACTATTTTAATCTTTATTTTAATATCTTATTTATATTTATATTCAATGCCTTTTATATCTACTTTGAAAGGGCTTTAAAAGCGCTTTAAATATTCTAAAAATAAGATAATCTTATACCTACGTTATTATTTTGTTTTATTATTAACACGGATACTATTTTGATCTTTATTTTAATATCTTATTTATATTTATATTCAACGCCTTTTGTATCTACTTTGAAAAGGCTTTGAAAAAGCTTTGAAAGGGCTTTGAAAGGGCTTTCGATTAACCTCTATAATAAAGATACGTTAAAAGTATTCTCAAAATAAGATAGTCTTCTTCCTATATTATTATTTTGTTATATTATTAACACGGATATTATTTTGATCTTTATTTTAATATCTTATTTATATTTATATTCAACGCCTTTTATATCTACTTTGAAAGGGCTTTGAAAGAGCTTTGAAAGGGCTTTCGATTAGCTTCTATAATAAAGATACGTTAAAAGTATTCTCAAAATAAGATAGTCTTCTTCCTACGTTATTATCTTATTATATTATTAATACGGATACTATTTTAATCTTTATTTTAATATCTTATTTATATTTATATTTAACGCTTTTTATATCTACTTTGAAAGGGCTTTGAAAGCGCTTTAAGTATTCTAAAAATAAGATAATCTTCTACCTACGTTATTATTTTGTTTTATTATTAATACGGATACTATTTTAATCTTTATTTTAATATCTTATTTATATTTATATTCAACGCCTTTTATATCTACTTTGAAAGGGCTTTAAAAGCGCTTTAAGTATTCTAAAAATAAGATAATCTTCTACCTACGTTATTATTTTGTTTTATTATTAATACGGATACTATTTTGATCTTTATTTTAATATCTTATTTATATTTATATTTAACGCCTTTTGTATCTACTTTGAAAGGGCTTTGAAAGGGCTTTGAAAGGGCTTTCGATTAGCCTTTATAATAAAGATACGTTAAAAGTATTCTCAAAATAAGATAGTCTTCTTCCTACGTTATTATTTTGTTATATTATTAATACGGATACTATTTTGATCTTTATTTTAATATCTTATTTATATTTATATTTAACGTCTTTTGTATCTACTTTAAAAAGGCTTTGAAAAGGCTTTGAAAGGGCTTTCGATTAGCTTCTATAATAAAGATACGTTAAAAGTATTCTCAAAATAAGATAGTCTTCTTCCTACGTTATTATCTTATTATATTATTAATACGGATACTATTTTAATCTTTATTTTAATATCTTATTTATATTTATATTTAACGCTTTTTATATCTACTTTGAAAGGGCTTTGAAAGCGCTTTAAGTATTCTAAAAATAAGATAATCTTCTACCTACGTTATTATTTTGTTTTATTATTAATACGGATACTATTTTAATCTTTATTTTAATATCTTATTTATATTTATATTCAACGCCTTTTATATCTACTTTGAAAACGCTTTAAAAGAGCTTTAAAATATATATATATATAATATTATATTAATAACCTAATATTATCCTACGAGGTTAATAATTTTATACGCTCTTTATATTACCTTCGTCCGAATAATATCTAATAACTTTCGTATTATAATATATATAATATAATAATAACTTTATATTTATAAAGTAAAAAATATATAATAATATTAATATTTATATATATAACTATCGATAATCTAATTTTAAATATAATTACTAAGTTTAAGTAGAGACTAGTAAGACCTACCTTACGTAAGTCAAGTTGCTTAGTTAGCGATTAAAGCTGGATTCCTTAGCTATTTTAAGCGTAATTATAAACCGCTATAAACCCCGCTTAACCTAGCTATAAACCTAAACCTATTATTACATTAGAAACCGAAACCAACTATAAATTATCGTTATACCTTATCGAAATATCTTATTAGTAATCGTATATCCCGGTACTATACCGCTAAAAGAATTATATCTCGCTAAATCACTATTATCTTACGTAAGTTATCGTAATATTCTACTATTAATATAGCTAACATTTGCTATAATAGCTTATATATATAAACTAATATACGAATCTACTTACCCGGCCTAAACCTTACTTATTAATCGAAGTAACGGGTAAGATCGTAGTAAAAGATATAAGTATATACCTTACTTATTCCGTACGATTATATTATTAATATAACGTTATAAAATAAAATATAATAGGATTAGATTAAGTATATTTATAAGATATTCCTAAGCGAGAGATTTTACCGTAAAAAGAGCTATATTAGTACTACTATATATAAACGTATTACTTATCTAACTTAATATTACCGCCGGAAGTATAATAGCGTTAGTAATATCCCGGAGGGTAAGTAGATAATTAGTTACCCTCCTAATAATTTAGATATCTAAGTAGCTTTAGGTTAGTACTAACTTATACCTAACAAATTATTATTATATTAATATAACTTAGAGTTTTATATAACTTAGTATAGTACCTTCTTAAATAACGGTTAACTAGCGAATTACGTATAAGACGATATCGCTTTTATATTAGACTAAGGCGGAAGTAAGCGTAGTATAACTATATTTTATCGCTAAGTTAATATTATTATATTAATATATTATTATAAAGAAGATATCTAAGCTAATCGAGCAACTTATTAATACCTACGGCTACTTAGCTTTAAGTATATCCTTATCTTATTATACTATTATTTTATAGTTATATTATTAATATAATTTAGAAAAAGTCAAATCCTATTAGCTTCTCCCTAATAATAACCGTTAGCCGATAATAAAAGAAGATAATATATAAATTATTAACCTCGACGTAGCTAAGAGAAGTATATCCTTAACTAAAAGTTATAATAACTATAAGATAATTAAAGGTAATTATCCTCTATTATTATTATACCGTTATATTATTAATACTTCGTTTTAGTTCCTTATAATAGTACTTAGGAGGAGTATACCTTATACTTACGTTACGGTAACTTATTATTAACCGAATAGATTAAGGGTAATTATAATCTAAAAGCTTTATAATTATATCTTAACGAGTTCGAGTAATTCTTTTAGGTTACTTAAAAATATAACTAACGTTTATTTAGTATATATTTAGGCCCGTTTTACGATAACTTTATTATTATATATTAGTCTTTCGGTATTAGTTTATTATAACTACTTTAAAGTTATTCTACTAATCTAACGTCTTTATTATATTATTACTCTATTAATATATTAACGTTATTATTAGTTACTTAAATATCTCGTATCTTTTCTTTTTCTTTACTTATAAATTAACTATCGGCTCGTAATTAAGCTTAATAATAACTCGTTACTATCCTTATAATAACTCTATTATAACTTCTTATTATTATATAATTTATATAATATAATTATAATAATATATTCCGCCCCTTAATTCGCTAATAAGATATTAATACGGTAATATTATATTATTAATATAATATAAGTTTATAAGATTTGACTCCGGGTCCCGTCTTAGTTTCTAATTAACTCTAAAAACTTATCTACCCCGCCTTTACCCGGGTCTCCTTATAACTTATCGGGAAGGGTCCTTCTAAATCCCTTTTAAAGCCTTTTCAAAGCCTTTTCAAAGCCCTTTGAAAGTCTTTTCAAAGTCTTTTTAAAAGACTTTATATATTATACTACTAATACGTTCGTATCTAAATATTATTATATAAATATATTATTCTTACTATAATATTACCGAATTAATATTATCTTATCTTTATAGCTCTTTTTTATTTATATTTTTATAGCTAACTCTTTTTAAGGTTATCTAAAGGAAACGAATAACGGTAATAATTTAACGAGATTCGAATCGATATTTACTCGATCGATATTAATATCATATTATTTTCTATAAGGTATATATTATTAAGAATTATCGTATTTATATTTTTAAAGCTTATAACTACCTCTAAGAAGTCTTAATTATAATAGCCGTTTATAACGGATTATATAAGTTTTATATTTATTATTAATTTAGCCGAGCTAACCGGAGATAAGCTCGAAGAAATCTAAAAAGAAGATCGTACTTATACCTTTAAAGCTTATAACTATCTCTAAAAAGTCTTAATTATAATAACCGTTTATAACGGATTATACGAGTTCTACCCTTATTATTAGTTTAGTTAGGCTAACCGGAGATAAGCTCGAAAAAATCTAGAAAAAAGATCGTATTTATACTTTTAAAGCTTATAACTACCTTTGAGAAGTCTTAACTATAATAGCCGTTTATAACGGATTATACGAGTTCTACTCTTATTACTAATTTAATTAGGCTAACCGGAGATAAGCTCGAAGAAATCTAGAAAGAAGATCGTACTTATATCTTTAAAGCTTATAACTACCTCCGAAAGGTCTTAACTATAATAACCGTTTATAACGGATTATATAAGTTCTACTTATACTATTAGTTTAACCGAGTTAACCGGAGATAAGCTCGAAGAAATATAAAAAGAAGATCGTATTTATACCTTTAAAGCTTATAACTACCTCTAAGAGGTCTTAATTATAATAGCCGTTTATAACGGATTATACGAATTCTACTTATACTACTAATTTAGCTAAGCTAACCGGAGATAAGCTCGAAGAAATATAAAAAGAAGATTAGGTATAAGGTTATTAATAGTTTGATCTTATTAACTAATTATTTAAATATATTTTTAAAGCGTACGTAGCTAAGATAACTTAATAATAATATCTTAAAACAATATTCTTATATTAAGTGTAGCCGACTATTTAAGCTTAGTTATCGTATTAATACGTTAGATATTTTTATTTTAATTTCCCCTCGTTTAAAAGTTAGATATACGAATCTATATTAGAACCTTCTCCTAAAGCCTTATCGTTATTATTACGTCTTAAAATTTACGATATTAAGAATAAATATTAATAAGATACTCTCTTATCAAAAGTATACTAAACCTAAACTAAGACCTAACTCTTACCCGCCGTAATATTTCTATATTAGTATCGTAACCGCGTTATAATATCTTATAATTAATATAAGGCTTTTAGAACACTTACCTTATTATCCCTTATAACGAGTTATATTACCGTTAGCTATCTAATAATAATAATACTAAATACTATAATACTCTTATTAATATTATTTTATTAATAACCTTTTATAAGCCTCTAATTAAATCCTTATAGTAACGGTTTACTCGCTTAGATAACGTAATATAATATATTACCTACGACTACGACTTTATTTTCCCGAAGCGTTTAAAGTAATATCAACTACGGAAAGCGAACCTAAATAACGATTAACTTTATAATATTATCTAAAATAACGTAAAAGGTATATCTTTAAGTACTCTCTTATTCTTATCTATTTTTATATATTAATAACTTAGAAATATAATATTTTATAACCGTTTATAATAGAAGTATTTCTTAGAGTTATTATTTCTATATCTTAAATATAATAGCGCCCGACTTATTAATATCTTAGAAAGGTATCGACTTAAGCCCGAGTCGTTACCGTTATCTAAGCAACGACGAACGTATTTTAAAAGTATATTAGCTCTTTATAAAAATATAGTTATATAACTAATATATTTCTATAATAAACGTTATCTTAGAAAGCCTTATCTTATCTAACGATATATAAGTAGCGGAAAGTAAACTAAGAGGCGAATAATATAAGGCCTTCGTACTCCCTTCTTATTTTTAACTTACCTTTATAACTTCGAGTCTATAATTATATTTTATTATCTAAGTATAAGATAAGCGCCGTTATTATACTAACGATATACCTAAGCTACGTAAGTAATATTCTATTATATTATTAATATATTAATATTTTATATAAGCCTAACTTTATCTAACCCGGAAACGTCTACGCCGACGACTACCTTCTTATAGCCTTATATCGGAGCTAAGATTTGAAGTTTCTTTATAACGCTAAGGATCGAATAACGAAGATATTAATTTTAATATACGTCTAAATACCGGCGTAGTAAGTCTATTAAACGGATAAAGAATACCGGGATAAGTAAATAACGAATTATTTAAGCCGTATATTAATATTATAAGCTTACTTTAGTATTAGTTTATTAATATATTATTAGAGCCGCCTTAATAAAATCCCGAGTATAAGACGTTACCCTCTTTTCCGATATATAACGGTTAGCTAAGAGAAAAAGAGATAAAAACAACTAAGATAATAACTAAGGAGGAGGCGCTTCTTATTATAATAAACGACGGTTAGCCTTTTACCGTAATAGACGACGGTTAGCCTCTTATTATAATAAACGACGGTTAGCCTTTTACCGTAATAAACGACGGTTAACCTCTTACCGTAATAGACGATAGTTAGCCTCTTATTATAATAAACGACGGTTAGCCTCTTATTATAATAAACGACGGTTAACCTCTTATTATAATAAACGACGGTTAGCTTTTTATTATAATAAACGACGGTTAGCCTCTTACCGTAATAGATAACGGTTAACTTTTTATTATAATAAACGACGGTTAGCTTCTTACCGTAATAGAAGAGTAGCTTCTTATTATAATAAAGGAGTAGCCTCTTATTATAATAAACGACGGTTAACCTCTTACCGTAATAAACGACGGTTAGCTTCTTATTATAATAAACGACGGTTAACCTCTTACCGTAATAAAGGAGTAGCTTTTTACCGTAATAAACGATAGTTAGCCTCTTATTATAATAAAGGAGTAGCCTCTTACCGTAATAGACGACGGTTAGCCTTTTATTATAATAGAAGAGTAGCCTCTTACCGTAGTAAAGAAGTAACCTTTTACCGTAGTAAACGACGGTTAACCTCCTATTATAATAAATAACGGTTAGCCTCTTATTATAATAAAGGAGTAGCCTCTTACCGTAGTAGACGACGGTTAACCTCTTCGTAAATAAAATCTTAGACGGGAGTAATATCCTTTTAATAACGGAAAAGTAATAATATATTATTATAATATTAATACGTTAAGCTAACTTATTAATAGTTATAATAATATATCCTAAAGTTACTAATATTAAGTAACGATAATCTTAAGGTTAAGTATATTAGATATCGGGAATCGAAGATCCGTTTATACTTACCTAAGACGAATTAGTATATAAGCGAACGAGATATATAATATAATATAATATTTTTCTAAGAGAAAGAGCTTATAAAAGGATAGAAATAAGAAGGGACGCCTCTTCTAATATAATATTAATAACTTAGTAGTTTCCCGTTATTACTCTAACTACTTAGCTAGACCTTCTTTTTATTAATATTATATCGTTATATTAATATCGTAATATTCGTAAAGTAAAAATATATTATTTAATCTAACGTATACTTAATATTATTAGAAATCCCCGTCCTTATTTAGCTTTTTTTTACCGGAGCTTTACTAGCTTTATCTAATAATATAAAGTCTTAAGATAGAGTTAAATAACTTCTTCTAACTCGGATTTAGACCCTTAATCCTCTTACCCGTCTAATACCGCTTACGTATCTTTAATACGCTCTTTGTCTTTATTTAGTATAAGAGAGATATATCGAAGTAATACCTCTTTCTTATAATTATAACCTCCTTAATATATTATTAGTTTATTAATACGAAGGATATATATATTATCCGTAACCTCTTTAATAAGCTAAGTATCTTTATAAGACTTATTATATTTATATTATATAACTCGTACGGAACTTTACCCGAAAAGTTACTAAGTATACCGGGTATAAGAAGGGGGCTTATAGCCTTCCTCTTTAGAAGAGACGCTTAATAATATTAGTATAAATAAATCGATATAAAGAGAGATAAGTTAACTTACCCGATACCTTCTTAACCTTACTTATATATAAGCGTATAAATAATAAACTCCGGCCTTTTATTAACTTATCGATATAACTAATCGTAATACCCTTCTTTAAGTTAAAATATTAAAGTAGAATATTCTTATCGACCCGTTTTCCCTTATATACGTTAGATACGTTTAAGTAATATTAATTAGGTATAATTTATTAGATAATAGCTTATTAAAGCGACTATTTCTTATTAAAAGTATAAGAGATTATATAAATAAACTCGATACCGTTAGTATAATACTTAACCCTTTCCTTTATTTAATTAGGAATTTACGACGTTACTAAACAATATCCTTATATTACGTTCTTATATAACTTATTCTTTACCTAAGCTTTAATATTATCGGTCGTACCTTTATAAGCTAATATCGTTAGTACCGTATTATTATAAGAGTAGTATATTAATATATATATTTTATTATCGTAATCTTAACTTTATACTCGAACTTATCTTTATAATTACGGAATAATAATATTAGTTTAAATAATAGTTTAGTCTTATATACGAGTTTATCGATACCTCGTAAAAAATAAATACGGTAAAAGATAATAATACGAGGGAAGTACTATTACTAAAAACGATTATAAGGGTCTACCTTTTCTAAAAGATATTTACAAAGACTTAATTATATTAGAATACCGTTATAAATATAAATATACCTCGTTATACTTACTTATATATTATTTTGTATCTTAATCTAATATTATTTAACGTTATTTGTTATCTCTTATATTATTATCTTTATAGATATAATACTACTTATTAGGAAAGTTAAACTTTTTATATAAGAGTAAGAAGAAACGGTCGAAAAAATAATAATAGCTTATCGTTATATCCGATATAATATATAAACGGGCGAAGATATAAGCTAAGGTTCTATAAGCTAATATTCTTATTATAATAATATAATATTATTAATACTTACCTTTACGTTATATTTTATCGAATATATTAATCTTAATTTTAAAAACCGAGGAACTTTGGATACGCTTATAACTTATATCTATCTCAAAGCCTTTATATCGCCTTAAAGGTTCGAGTTATTATCGGAAGAAGCAAATAAGGAAATAGATATCTCCTTTATAAAAGAAATCTTATAAGTATTATAATCTCTTAATAAGGAATTTATATTAATAGTATATTAACGTACTACGTCTTCGCCTTTATTAATACGTATTTGCTAAAGAGACGTTATAATAGCCTTAGGTTAGCTATATCTCGTAATAATCCGGTTTCGGATCTATCGTTATAACCGATAGATTAAGCTAAAAGTCCGGTGAATATCACCTAAAATATAACCGTTATATTTATAATATAGCTTATAAATAATAAGGTTAGCGATAAGATTAGAACTTAGCTTTAAGTTAGTATATATTAATTATTTAGGAGCTTACTAATCTTACTCGAGTAGCTTATTATTAATATTATCTTCTTTAGTACCTCGACGATCTCTTCTACGAGAATAATCGGGATAAAATCTAATATAAGTAATAGATAATAATAGTTATTAAAAACGTATATAATAAGGAATAGAATAATATTAAGGTTATAAAGAATAATCATCTCTTATATAACAAAGTATTTATAATATAAAAATCGTCTTTAACTATTAAGATAATCTTAACTTAATATATATTAATAAGATACTAATACGTTATTTATATAATATTCGTATTATATATTTTCGCTATTTTCCTTATATAAAAGACTTAGCTATAAGCTATAAAGATAGCTTTAAAGAGGTTCCGTTATTATCGTATAAAGTTATTTAACGTATTAAATTAGGTTAATAATATAAGGTCGATAAACCGAAAATAATAGCCTTTAAGGTTAAATCGAGTCTATTATATATACCTTAAGATATATATTATTATATTATCCTCTAAAATATTAGTATTATAACGTTATAAGGTTATTATCTTATTAATATACCGAATAATAGGAAATAAAGAAAGTAAGACGATATCCGGTATCTTTATCCTTATAAATTATCTTTAAAGTAAAGGCCTTAATAGAAGCCTTATATAATAATAAGGTATTACGCTCGACGTTAATAACTCGGTCTTCGTTCCGGATATAATCTATAAGCTCTTAGTACTCGTCTAATAGCTTTATAAATACTTAAAGTCTCGGATTTAAATACTTATATACCTTTACCCCTAAGTATTTATAAGTAATCTTCTTCGCTAAGATATTATTAAAGTATAAGTATCGGTACTTTATTACTTACGTTTAGTAGTAATTATATTATATTTACGTATTATTAATATAAAGTCTTATTATTAATACCGTCTTAGTAATATATAAAACCGAATATTTTCTATAACGAGTACGCTTTCTTTTCCTAATTTACGATATAACTAATACCGTTAAAGGATAACTCGGGGAATTTAAGTATTACTAAGGTATATATAATCCGTTTAACGGTTAAGGGCGTCGATTAGTTCTTATCTAACGAGAAAAGGAATCGGTCGAGCTATAAGTCGGGCTATCTTTATAGCTCGTATATTTCGGTAATCTAACTCGCCTTAAGTTAAGCTATTAGCTTTACGATATCTAGATCTAAGTTTATAAAGGGCTTTATAATATAAGCTTATATATATAATATTAATTAAATAATATAGTTTCTTTACCCGGCTAATAATTTCCTCTTCTTCGAATATATCTATCTTAATAACGGGGGTAGGCTCTAATAATCCTAAGGCTTAATCCGAGAACCGTTAAATATCCGAATATATATTACGATCGGCGAATTTAAAAATTACGGTATCGTTTATAATATTAATATTATACGAATAAGCTACGATTACTACGATAATCCTAAAGATAATAGCGCTAAGTAGTTATATTAATTCTACGTTATTAATATAATCTTATATTAATATAGTATCTTTATTAGTACCGTTATAAGGTCTTTCTTTACTAATACCCTCGATATATAGCTAAGGTACCGCGCTAATATATTATAATAGTACTAAGTAACGTAGCTGGAAATATAGTGGATTTTAGTAGCCGAACTTTTGCCGTATATATAACAAAGCTGCTCTATACTCTAGCTAATATTTGCCCACACTCAGCCGATGTACTAACCGCCTTCTTAGTCCAGCAACTATAGAAAGGCTATGGACGGAAACCCTAGGTTTCACGGCTCGTCCCTCCTAGAACTCATTCCAGTGGCAGCGCGGCATTCCTGTGCAAGCAGCTACTAGTACTACATCCAGTACCAAGTTCTTTTTACACAACTAAACTGCTCAGCTGCCGTGTCTCCTGTCCTCCAACCTTAAGCTGGCCCAAACGTGTGATGGTGGCCTCGATACGACCATGAATAACACTTGCACAAAGACAAGTTAGAGGTTGCAGGAAATAAGGGATGATCGTACAATGAATCCATTGTCAGCTTGCAAGCCAACCCCCTCTCTATACAGACAGATGTGGACAGCATTCTCCCTTCACCAGCCACATCTTATTCACTCGAGGCGACCATCGAGATATCCCAGCCGCTTACGAAGGACGACAGTAACTGGAGGTGGCACGCAGGCAACCAAGATGCAACACGTACTTCGTACCGCTACAAGGTGGATTTACGGTTATGCACGGATATCCCAACGTCAACTAGCCAGATTCGGCTGGCCTCCGAATCCATCGAAGTGTTTCCGAAGCTGATCCTTGCCATCTTAGCACGGGACCGGTTAGTACACCGGCTAAGTGTGGGCAAATATTGGCTAGAGTGTGGAGCAGCTTTGTTGTATATGCGGCAAAAGTTCGGCTACTAAAATCTACTATATTTCTAGCCACGTTACTTAATACTATCATAGCATATTAGCGCGGTACCTTAGCTATATATCGAGGGTATTAGTAAAGAAAGACTTTATAGCGGTGCTAGTAAAGCTATTATATTAATATAAGATTATATTAACAACGTAGAATTAATATAACTACTTAGCGCCGTTATCTTTAGGATTATCGTAGTAATCGTAGCTTATTCGTATAATATTAATATTATAGACGATATTATAATTCTTAAATTCGCCGATCGTAATATATATTCGGATACCTAACGGTTCTCGGATTAAGCCTTAGGACTACTAGAGCTTACCCTTATTATTAAGACGGATATATTCGAAGAGGAGGAAATTATTAGCCGGGTAAAGAAACTATATTATTTAATTAATATTATATATATAAGCTTATGTTACAAAGCCCTTTATAAACCCAAATCTAGATATCGTAGAGCTAGTAGCTTAATTTAAGGCGAGCCGGATTACCGAAATATACGAGCTATAAAGATAGCCCGACTTATAGCCCGACCGATTCCTTCTCTCGTTAAATAAGAATTAATCGACGCCCTTAACCGTTAAACGGATTATATATACCTTAGTAATATTTAAATTCCCTAAGTTATCCTTTAATAGTATTAGCTATATCGTAGACTAGGAAAAGAAAGCGTATTCGCTATAAAAAGTATTCGGCTTTGTATATTACTAAGGCGGTATTAATAATAAGACTTTATATTAATAATACGTAGATATAATATAGCTACTACTAAACGTAAGTAACGGAGTACCGATACTTATACTTTAATAATATCTTAGCGAAGAAGATTATTTATAAGTACTTAAGGGTAAAGGTATATAAGTATTTAGACCTAAGACTCTAAGTATTTATAGAGTTATCGGACGAGTATTAGGAGCTTATAAATTATATCCGGAACGAAGACCGAGTTATTAGCATCGAGCGTAATACCTTATTATTATACGAGGCTTCCGTTAAGGCTTTTACTTTAAGGATAGCTTATAAGGATAAGGATACCGGATATCGTCTTACCTCTTTTATTTCCCACCGTTCGGTATATTAATAAGATAGCAACCTTATAATATTATAGTACTAATATTTTAAAGGATAGTATAATGATATATACTTTAAGGTATACGTAATAGACTCGATCTAACCTTAAAGGCTATTATTTTCGGTCTATCGACCTTATATTATTAACTTAGTTTAATACGTTAAATAACTTTATACGATAATAACGGAATCTTTTTAGGGCTATCTTTATAGCTTATAGCTAAGTCTTTTATATAAGGAAAATAACGAAGATATATAATACGAATATTATATAAACAACGTATTAGTATCTTATTAATATATATTAGGTTAGGACTATCTTAGTAGCTAAAGACGACTTCTATATTATAAATACTCCGTTATATAAGAGGTAATTATTCCTTATAACCTTAACGCTACTTTATTCCTTATTATATATGCTTTTAGCAACTACTACTACCTATTACCTATATTAGATTCTATCCCGACTATTCTCGTAGAAGAGATCGTCGAGGTACTAAAGAAGGTAGTATTAATAATAGGTTACTCGAGTAAGATTAATAAGCTCCTAAATAATTAATATATATTAACTTAAAGCTAAGTTCTAATCTTATCGTTAACCCTATTATCTATAAGCTATACCGTAAATATAACGGTTATATTTTAGGTGATATTTACCGGACTTTTAGCTTAATTTATCGGTTATAACGATAGATCCGAAACCGGATTATTACGAGATATAACTAACCTAAGGCTATTATAACGTCTCTTTAGTAAATACGTATTAGTAAAGGCGAAGACGTAGTACGTTAATATATTATTAATATAAATTCCCTACTAAGAGATTATAATACTTATAGGACTTTTTCTATAAAAGAGATATCTATTTCCTTATTTGCTTCTTCCGATAACAACTCGAACCTCTAAGACGATATAGAGGCTTCGAGATAAATATAAGCTATAAGCGTATCTAAGGCTCCTCGGTTTTTAAAGTTAAGATTAGTATATTCGATAAAGTATAACGTAAAGGTGAGTATTAATAATACTATATTATTATAATAAGAATACTAACTTATAAAACCTTAGCTTATATCTTCGCCCGCTTATATATTATATCGGATATAACGATAGGCTATTATTATTTTTTCGACCGCTTCTTCTTACTTTTATATGAAAAGTTTAACTTTCCTAATAAGTAGTATTATATCTATAAGGATAATAGCGTAGGGGATAACAAATAGCGTTAGATAATATTAGATTAAGATACGAAATAGTATATAGATAAGTATAACGAAGTGTATTTATATTTGTAACGATATTCTAATATAGCTAAGTCTTTATAAATATCTTTCGGAGAAGGTAGACCCTTATAATCGCTCTTAATAATAGTACTTCCCTCGTATTATTATCTTCTACTATATTTATTTTTTACGAGGTATCGATAAACTCGTATATAAGACTAAACTATTATTTAAACTAATATTATTACTCCGTAATTATAAAGACGAGTTCGAGTATAAAGTTAAGATTACGATAATAAAATATATATATTAATATACTACTCTTATAATAATACGGTACTAACGATATTAGCTTATAAAAGTACGACCGATAATATTAAGGCTTAGGTAGAGAATAAGCTATATAAGAACGTAATATAGGGATATTATTTAGCAACGTCGTAGATTCTTAGCTAGATAAAGGAAAGGGTTAAGTATTATATTAATAGTATCGAGTCTATTTATATAGTTTCTTATACTTCTAATAAGAAATAGTCGCTTTAATAGGCTATCATCTAATAAGTTATACCTAATTAATACTACTTAAACGTACTTAACGTATATAAGGGAAAACGGGTCGATAGGAATATTCTATTTTAATATCTTAACTCGAAGAAGGGTATTACGACTAGCTATATCGATAAGTTAATAGAAGGCCGGAGTCTATTATCTATACGCTTATATATAAGTAAAGCTAAGAAGGTATCGGGTAAGTTAACTTATCTCTCTTTATATCGATTTATTTATACTAATATTACTAAGTATCCCCTCTAAAAAGGAAAGCTATAAGCCCCCCTCTTATACCCGGTATACTTAATAGCTCTTCGGGTAAGGTTCCGTACGAGTTATATAATATAAGTATAATAAGTCTTATAAAGATACTTAACTTATTAAAGAGGTTATAAATAATATATATATCCTTCGTATTAATAGACTAATAATATACTAAGGAGGTTATAGTTATAAGGAAGAGGTATTACCTTGATATATCTCTCTTACGCTAAATAAGGGTAAAGAGCGTATTAAGGATACGTAAACGGTATTAGATAGGTAAGAGGATTAAGGGTCTAAATCCGAGTTAGAAGAAGTTATCCGGCTTTATCTTAAGATTTTACGTTATTAGATAAAGCTAACAAAGCTCCGGTAAAAGAAGGCTAAATAAGGACGGAGATCTCTAATAATACTAAGTATACGTTAGATTAAATAATATATTTTTACTTTACGAATATTACGATATTAATATAACGATATAATACCGATAAAAGGAAGGTCTAGCTAAGTAGCTAAAGTAATAACGGGAAACTACTAAGTTATTAATATTATATTAGAAGAGGCGTCCCTTCTTATTTCTATCCTTTTATAAGCTCTTTCTCCTAGAAAAATATTATATTATATTATATATCTCGTTCGCTTATATACTAATTCGTCTTAGGTAGGTATAAACGGATCTTCGATTCCCGATATCTAATATACTTAGCTTTAAGATTATCGTTACCTAATACTAATAACTTTAAGATATACTATTATAACTATTAATAAGTTAGCTTAGCGTATTAATACTATAATAATATATTATTACTTTTCCGTTATTAAAAAGATATTACTCCCGTCTAAGATTTTGTTTATAAGGAGGTTAACCCTCGTTTACTACGATAAGAGGCTGCTCCTCTACTACGGTAAGAGGCTGACCGTCGTCTATTATAATAGGAGGCTAACCGTCGTCTACTACGGTAGAAGGCTAACCGTCGTCTATTATAATAAGAGGCTAACCGTCGTCTACTACGGTAAGAGGCTAACCGTCGTCTACTACGGTAGGAGGCTGACCGTCGTCTACTACGGTAGGAGGCTACTCCTCTACTACGGTAAGAGGCTAACCGTCGTCTACTACGGTAGGAGGCTGCTCCTTTACTACGGTAGGAGGCTACTCTTCTACTACGGTAGGAGGCTGACCGTCGTCTACTACGGTAAGAGGCTAACCGTCGTCTACTACGGTAGGAGGCTGACCGTCGTCTACTACGATAAGAGGCTAACCGTCGTCTACTATAGTAGGAGGCTGACCGTCGTCTACTACGATAGGAGGCTACTCCTCTACTACGGTAGGAGGCTGCTCCTCTACCATAGTAAGAGGCTGCTCCTCTACCACGGCAAAAGGCTACTCCTCTACCACGGTAGGAGGCTGCTCCTCTACCACGGTAGGAGGCTGACCGTCGTCTACTACGGTAGGAGGCTGACCATCGTCTACTATAGTAGGAGGCTAACCGTCGTCTACTATAGTAGGAGGCTAACCGTCGTCTATTACGGTAAGAGGCGCCTCCTCCTTAGCTATTATCTTAATTATTTCTATCTCTTTCTCTCTTAGCTAACCGTTATATATCGGAGAAGGGGGTAACGTCTCGTACTCGGGACTCTATTAAAGCGGCTCTAATAATATACTAATAAACTAATATTAAAGTAAGCTTATAATATTAATATACGGCTTAAATAGTTCGTTATTTACTTATCCCGGTATTCTTTATCCGTCTAATAAACCTATTACGCCGGTATCTAAACGTATACTAAGGTTAATATCTTCGTTATTCGATCTTTAGCGTTATAAAGAGACTTCGAATCTTAACTCCGGTATAAGGCTATAAGAAGGTAATCGTCGGCGTAGACGTTTCCGGGCTAGATAAGGTTAAGCCTATATAAAATACTAATATATTAATAGTATAATAAAGTATTATTTATATAACTTAGGTACGTCGTTAGTATAATAACGGTGCTTATCTTATATTTAGATAATAAAATATAACCGTAGACTCGAAGCTACGAGGGTAAGTTAAGAATAAGAAGGGAGTACGAGGGCCTTATATTATTCGCCTCTTAGTTTACTTTCCGCTACTTATATATTATTAGATAAGATAAAGTTTTCTAAGATAACGCTTATTATAGAAATATATTAACTATATAACTATATTCTTATAAAGAGCTAATATACCTTTAGAGTACGCTCGTCGTTACTTAGATAACGGTAGCGACTCGGGCTTAGGTCGATATCTTTCTAAGATATTAATAAGTCGGGCGCTATTATATTTAAGATACGGAAATAGTAACTTTAGGAAATACTTTTATTATAAACGGTTATAAAATATTATATTTCTAAGTTATTAATATATAAAAATAAATAAGAGTAAGAGAGTACTTAGGGATATACTTTTTACGTTATTTTAGATAATATTATAAAGCTAATCGTTATCTAAGTTCGCTTTCCGTAGTTAATACTACTTTAAACGCTTCGGGAGAGTAAGGTCGTAATCGTAGGTAATATATTATATTATATTATCTAAGCGAGTAAACCGTTATTATAAGGGTTTAATTAGAGGCTTATAGAAGGTTATTAATAAAATAATACTAATAAGAGTACTATAGTATTTGGTATTATTATTATTAGACGGCTAACGGTAATATAACTCGCCGTAAGGGATAATAAGGTAAGCGTTCTAAAAGCCTTATATTAATTATAAGATATTATAACGCGGTTACGATACTAATATAGAAATACTACGGCGGGTAAGAATTAGGTCTTAGTTTAAATTTAATATACTTTTGATAAGAGAATATCTTATTAATATTTATTCTTAGTATCGTAGATTTTAAGACGTAATAGTAGCGATAAGGCTTTAAGAGAAGGTTCTAATATAGATTCGTATATCTAACTTTCAAATAAGGGGAAGTTAGAATAAAATTATCTAATATATTAATACGATAACTAAGCTTAGACGGTCGGCTATACTTAGTATAAGAATATTATTTTAAGATATTATTACTAAGTTATCTTAGCTACGTACGTTCTAAAAATATATTTAAATAATTAGTTAATAAGATTAAACTATTAATAACCTTATACCTAATCTTCTTTCTATATTTCTTCGAGCTTATCTCCGATTAGCCCGACTAAATTAGTAGTATAAGTAGAACTCGTATAATCCGTTATAAACGGCTATTATAGTTAAGACTTCTCGGAGGTAGTTATAAGCTTTAAAGATATAAGTACGATCTTCTTTTTATATTTCTTCGAGCTTATCTCCGGCTAGCCCGGCTAAACTAGTAGTATAAGTAAAACTCGTATAATCCGTTATAAACGGTTATTATAATTAAGACCTCTTAGAGGTAGTTATAAGCCTTAAAGGTATAAGTACGATCTTCTTTTTAGATTTCTTCGAGCTTATCTCCGGTTAGCTTAGCTAAATTAGTAGTAAGGGTAAAACTCGTATAATCCGTTATAGACGGCTATTATAGTTAAGACCTTTCGGAGGTGGTTATAAGCCTTAAAGATATAAGTACGATCTTCTTTTTAGATTTCTTCGAGCTTATCTCCGGTTAGCTCGGCTAAACTAATAATAAGGGTAGAACTCGTATAATCCGTTATAAATAGTTATTATAATTAAGACTTCTCGGAGGTAGTTATAAGCCTTAAAGGTATAAGTACGATCTTTTTTCTAAATTTCTTCGAGCTTATCTCCGGTTAGCCCGGCTAAACTAGTAATAAGTATAAAACTCGTATAATCCGTTATAAACGGCTATTATAATTAAGACTTCTTAAAGGTAGTTATAAGCCTTAAAAGTATAGGTACGATAGTTCTTAATAGTATATACCCCGTAGAAAATAGTACGATACTAATATCGATCGAGTAAATATCGACTCGAATCTCGTTGAACTATTACCGTCGTTCGTTTCCCTTAGATAACTTTAAAAAGAGTTAGCCGTTAAAGTATAAACGGAAAAGAGCTATAAAGATAAGATAATATTAATTCGGTAATATTATAGTAAAAGTAATATACTTATATAATAATATCTAGATACGAACGTATTAGTAGTATAGTATATAAAGTCCTTTGAAAGGACTTTAAAAGGACTTTCAAAGGGCTTTGAAAGGGCTTTGAAAGGGCTTTAAAAGGGATTTAGAAGGACCCTTCCCGATAAGTTATAAGGAGACCCGGGTAAAGGCGGGGTAGATAAGTTTTTAAAGTTAATTAGAAACTAAGACGGGACCCGGAGTCAAATCTTATAGACTTATATTATATTAATAGTATAGTATTACCGTACTAATATCCTATTAGCGAATTAAGGGGCGGAATATATTATTATAGTTATATTATATAAATTATATAATAATAAGAAGTTATAATAGAGTTATTATAAAGATAGTAACGAGTTATTATTAAGCTTAGTTACGAGCCGATAGTTAATTTATAAGTAAAGAAAAAGAAAAGACGCGAGATACTTAAGTAACTAGTAATAACGTTAATATATTAATAGAGTAATAATATAGTAAAGACGCTAAACTAATAGAATAACTCTAAAGTAGTTATAATAGACTAATACCGAAAGACTAGCATATAATAGTAAAGTTATCGCAAAACCGGCCCTAAATATATACTAAATAAACGTTAACTATATTTCTAAGTAGCCTAAAAAAATTACTCGAACTCGTTAAAACGTAATTATAAAGCCTTTAGATTATAATCACCCTTAATCTATTCGGCTAATAATAGGTCACCGTAACGTAGATATAAGGTATACTCCTCCTAAGTACTATTATAAGGAATTAGAGCGAAGTATTAATAGTATAACGGTATAATAATAATAGAGGATAGTTACCTTTAATTATCTTATAGTTATTATAACTTTTAGTTAGGGATATACTTCTCTTAGCTATATCGAAGTTAATAATCTATATATTATCTTCTTCTATTATCGGCTAACGGTTATTATTAGGGAGAAGCTAGTAGGATTTGACTTTTTCTAAATTATATTAATAATATAACTATAAAGTAGTAGTATAGTAAAATAAGGATATACTTAGAGCTAAGTAGCTATAGGTGTTAATAAGTTGCTCGACTAACTTAGATATCTTCTCTATAATAATATATTAATATAGTAATATTAACTTAGCGATAAAATATAATTATACTACGTTTACTTCCGCCTTAGTCTAGTATAAAAGCGATATCGTCTTATACGTAATTCGCTAACTAACCGTTATCTAAGAAGGTACTACGCTAAGTTATATAGAACTCTAAGTTATATTAATATAATAATGATTTGTTGGGTATAAGTTAGTACTAACCTAAGGCTACTTAGATATCTAAGTTATTAAGAGGGTGACTAATTATCTACTTACCCTCTAAGATATTATTAGCACTATTATACTTCCGGCGGTAATACTAAGTCAAATAAGTAGTACGTTTATATATAATAGTACTAACATAGCCCTCTTTACGGTAGAATCTCTCGCTTAAGAATATCTTATAAATATACTTAATCTAGTCCTATTATATTTTATTTTATAACGTTATATTAATAATATAATCGTACGGAATAAGTAAGGTATATACTTATATCTTTTACTACGATCTTACCCGTTACTTCGACTAATAGGTAAGGTTTAAGCCGGGTAGGTAGATTCGTATACTAGTTTATATATATAAGCTATTATAGTAAATGTTAACTATGTTAATAGTAGAATATTACGATAACTTACGTAGGATAGTAGTAATTTAACGAGATACGGTTCTTTTAGCGGTATAGTGCCGGGATATACGATTATTAATAGGATATTTCGATGAGGTATAACGATAATTTATAGTTAGTTTCGGTTTTTAGCGTAATAACGGGTTTAGGTTTATAGTTAGGTTAGGCGGGGTTTATAGCGGTTTGCAATTACGTTTAAAATAACTAAGGAATCTAGCTTTAATCGCTAACTAAGTAACTTAACTTACGTAAGGTGGGTCCTACTAGTCTTTACTTAAACTTAGTAATTATATTTAAAATTAGATTATCGATGGTTATATATATAAATATTAATATTATTATATGTCTTTTACTTTATAAATATAAAGTTATTATTATATTATATATATTATAATACGAAAGTTATTAGATATTATTCGGACGAAGGTAATATAGAGAGCGTATAAAATTATCAACCTCGTAGGATGATGTTAGGTTATTAATATAATATTATATATATATATATTTTAAAGCTCTTTTAAAGCGCTTTCAAAGTAGATACAAAATGCGTTGAATATAAATATAAATAAGATATTAAAATAAAGATTAAAATAGTATCCGTGTTAATAATATAACAAGATAATAACGTAGGAAGAAGACTATCTTATTTTGAGAATACTTTTAACGTATCTTTATTATAGAGGCTAATCGAAAGCCCTTTCAAAGCCCTTTCAAAGCCCTTTCAAAGTAGATACAAAAGGCGTTGAATATAAATATAAATAAGATATTAAAATAAAGATTAAAATAGTATCCGTGTTAATAATATAACAAGATAATAACGTAGGAAGAAGACTATCTTATTTTGAGAATACTTTTAACGTATCTTTATTATAGAGGCTAATCGAAAGCCCTTTCAAAGCCCTTTCAAAGCCCTTTCAAAGTAGATACAAAAGGCGTT
>QVQW01000051.1:0-204397 GCA_003635345.1 Coniochaeta pulveracea | reverse complement strand
GCACTTTTATGATGTGACCCTGTCGCAACCAAGTTGGCACGCCGGCATGGGCAGGTAAGATTTAGGGCTGCATGCTCGCGCTTCCACGTAAGGCGAGGGCTCCTGTTGCAGTTCACTGCCAGTCAGTGCACACATGAACGAATCGCAGTGCGTAAAGGTGAATACCAAGTCAAGAAGCACGGTACCACCATGGCAGGAGATGAATAGCCAGGTCCTGCGCCCATGGACAAATCATAGGTGGTAGATGCCAAGCATGGTGCTCCGCGATCAACAACGAAGCTATGGTACCGTCCATCGAGACTGGGAAAGGTACATCGACACTCCACAGCTGTCGCGTTGGTGGTTGGGTCCCTGCACGGTACTTCTTTAGCAAGATCACCTCGACAGGGATAACGTCTTGCCTCTGCCATTCCCACCAGATAAACGTACAAGTGCTGTGAAATCACGTGCAGCCAATAGTGCTGCTGTCAAGACGATCTGCTTTGGTTGTATGGTTCGGACTGAGCATTGTAGCCACATGGAAGTGCGAGGAAATGACAAGAGACACAGCGATGGGATTCTTTCCTCGCAGCACGCCTCTTCAGCGCCTGTGGACGGGAACAATGTGCACGTCCCTAGAGGTAGGTACCTGACGTAGGTACAGGTAGTTTTGCGTGCCTGTAACGCACGAAGCTACGAATAGTAATGGCGTCCACAGCCAAGAGCTCGGACTTACTAGCGTGTCTCGCACTCACAAGTACTGATACCTGATTGGCTGGCTCTCATCATAGCGCGTCAAGAGCCGATGCAAGTGTAGCACGACGTCTGACAAACACTCCCACTTCCCACATCGATCGCAGAAGCAATTCATCCACCACTAAAGAGACTTCTTGACCGTTCAAGTAACGGCGGGAATGTATATCGAGATGGCGCGGGATTGGTTCCTGGGGGGCGGTTGCATAACGAGGATATTCACCTCGTCAGCACTAACCCAAGACTTGAATAGCCTACCTAGGCATCTACACGTACTTGGACATTACATTCCCGGAAAAGTGATTCTAGAAATAGCCCTTCTTTCTCTCCGCCCCATCTGGCTCACATGAGACTCTGTCTCAGAACAGGGCACCATAAAACGGCGGTGCATAAGCGACTGTGAGGGAAGAGACTGGGCGCCAAGTTTTCACAAGAATTGAAGCGGCAGGGCGCCAAGTCGTTAATGTGCCATAATCCGCTAGCGGTGCTCTGTGCCGGCTTACCAGAACCAGCACACATGCTCGTCACCTTTGGTAAGTGGGCAGAATGGCCCATTTGTGCGACATTGAACGGGAGGAGGGCCGGTTCCGTTTGGTCGGCAGGGACTTGATGTAGTATAACATCAAGACATAATGGTCCACTTACCCGCCTGCCCCAAAGACGGGACTGACATGGTGGCGCCGTGGTCACGTCCCTCATGGGACTGTTGTGGCATACCATGCGTACTGATTGCTTCTAGATCTTTGTCTTCTGTCTGCGGTTACTGGTGTCTGATGCTGTTCCCTTGCTGCGCCACGGCTGGCGTTATCTCGTTGTTCATGGCTGCGTGCCATTATAGCCACCACGAAGAACTACACTTGAGACCAAGGCAGATCATACCGGGATATCTGGTAATCCACGAGTTGTCCAGTCACCTGTTCGGCTATACTGTTACAAGTCTCACCAGGGACCCTCTATGGCAGTCTGTGATGTTCCTTTCTTCACACATGCTGTCACCGTAACGTGCACTTTGCAGCCACAACTGACATTCTTAGATACTCGCCTGCCAACCCTAGGCGTCCTGGGGCACTAGTATCACCTAACACAAAGCAAGCAACTTTGCAGGGGCCTCACCAGTCACTGAAACTGAGCTACCCTTTTTGACCTTCTAGAAAGACCGTCTCAGCCTTCTCATGGTATATAAGTTGACTCAGATTGTGGCTTGCCATTAAGACTACTCCATCGAAGCTGATGTCCTGTAGATCTCGACTGGTCGCTCCGTCTCATCTTTGTCTAAGGGAGCCGGGATTCACCCTCGTAACTGTCCCTAACTGGCATCAGTCAAAAAGCATGGAAAAGAAAAGCTTCTTGATAGGAACAGACACTGTTGTATGCCTAGCGTCTGCCGGTCATTGACATTGCATCCACGTCTAAAGTCATCCGTGCTATTATTGTAAGCGCATAACTGAACGCATGCCTACCTTACCCGACCAAACTAGGTAGGTACCAAGGTAAATGGTCCAAATACGCGCCGGAGCAAGATAAAAGTAGCAATTCCCTCTCGCTCGCTAGTTCGATCCTTCTCGTTTTTGTTACCCATAGTATGTCGGCTACTATCTCATTACCAGGTACCTTGGCTTTTTATCGTCAGCAGGCAAGATATCTGGGGACACATCAGATAGGTACCTGTAGGTACCTGTATGGTTGTTCCGGGTGAACGAGCAGCGGACGGGGCCATGTCTTGACTGGGGTTCATAGAAGAGGAAGGCGCCACTGATGGCTTTGAGATCATAGTAGTATTTGCGAGACCAGGCGCTGACCAGAGAAACCCAAGATCAACGATGAGATGACTGGGCCACGAATGCCTTGTATACAACGTCAGATCTGATGGAGTGTAGGAGTGTAGGCTACGTTGGGAGGTGCATACCACCAGCTTTGAGTCCTGGGCCGTAGACATCGGGTGTTTTAACGAGCAATATAGTCCCTACACCGCTCGGATCAAGTGGTCTTGGAGTTCAAGGTAATCCATTTACACGACTGGCTGAAGGGAAAGACGGTATGTGGCGGCCCATGCTGTTGGTACTGCTTCTGACACTTCTCTCGCCGTCAGGACCTGGATGAGCGTAAGCGCCGCATCCTCAGCAAACTCGATGGGATCTAAATTGTCACAAGTTCCCTGCAGTGGTTGGAGCCAATCGACAAACAGCCTCGTTCCAGCATGTCGGTAATGTCTGCGTCGTGAGCGTCACCCCCACGTGGAAGGACTCATGGAGGCGAAGCTCGGTTTCAGGAGTACCTCTAGAGGTAGTGCTTCTTGTAGGTTTGTTGTTGCACGGCATATAATCTTCCTGATAAGCTTACCGGTACGGAAGTGGTTGTACAGGACGTGGTCCCAATCCGGAGCACCGGTAAGGCGCCCGCACGTGCATCGATATGAACACAACCAACCAGCTCGCTGCTATCTCTTCTCCATCCAGGGACCGTATCCCCCCAAAACACCGCCCATGCATGGCTGATTCTCGGACTATAAGCCACTTAACCATGCCTAGCGACCACCTGGGAAGAGGCCAAGGGTGCAATCTTCCGCAGCGGAACGTGGAGGCAAGCAGCGTTTTGACTTTTGAGTGTATGCGGTCATCAGAAGGAACTTGTGCATATGACTATCCAAAGAACGGATCCGAGCATCTCGGACCTTGGACGTCACTTTTTGACATCCCTGACCATTCATGCAGAGGTAAGACATGATGCTTATTATGGTCTAGAGACGCTTGCTCTGGTTCGTCTTTATGCCACGAGAAGGACTGCTTAGTGACGTGTAGTATCATCGCCGACAACTCTGAGATACTTGCAAGTCAACATGGCCGAGGGCTGATGCAATGGTATCTATGTTGAGCACTGTGATGACCTGATTTCGCTGTGATCAGATGAGTAGAATTGGGTGCTAACGGTGTTGTACGCGACAGTTCCTCTTCACCCCTATCTCATGTAGTTGTACAGACAGCACCGGAAATGAAATACGCCAGTTATAGCATATTGTCTGCGCTTAATCCATCCGACGCCGACGAACAGGCACGGCATCTTCGGTGTACGCTGCCTGACTTCAGACCGGGCATATGAAGCATGCCATCCCCTCCCCGCTCCCGCTGGACGGCCCCAATTGCCCCATGGAGACACGGAAGGCCTTCCTCCGCCCACCGCACGACAACCTTGAGCAAGACGAGACTTACTTATTGTTACATGTTACAATGCTGGGTGGGACCAGAGACGCAGAATACAGCATTAAGTATGGGGTTGTCCTAGTCAACAGGCATTCTGGCATGACTTGCCGGGCTTCTACCCCTCATCACGAAGCACTCGTGGGGACGATGATGAACGGTGAAACATCTCATATATATCAAACAGGCCAACGACCTGTGAATAGCGAATGGGATGTAGGTAGGTGGGTGTTGACTGTAGTTCTCAGTGGAGCTTTGTGCATGTCCAGATTCACTTAGCCTTCTCTATCTCCAACAACCACAACTACACGCCGGCAAGATGAAGCCTACCATCCTCTTGCTAGCAGCAGCAGTTCTAGCCACTCCCGGTCATTCCCCTAGAAGCTCCTGTCGAGACATCAGAGATGCCCACGTAATCCGACAAGGCTCTTCCCTCCTGCTGGCTGGTAAATCGTGGAGAGCAGTAGGGGCGAACGTCTACTGGCTTGGTCTCGATGAAAATGTCCTTCCACCACCAGGAGAACCCTACTACGTTCCTTTAAAAGCCAGCTACCCTACCAGAGGCCGTATCACGGAAATCATGGCTATTGTGAAAGCCCTGGGCGGCACCATGATTCGTGCTCATACACTCGGCGTCAGCACCGGCAATCCGCTCAGCGTCATGCCTAGCCTGGGCGTGGTGAATCAGCAGGCGTTTGAGAGTATTGACTGGGCTGTCTATCAGGCTAGGCAATACGGACTTCGGTTGATGGTACCTCTGACCGACAACTACGACTACTACCATGGCGGGAAATATGACTTTCTGAGATGGAACGGCTGGAACCTCACGCAATCGGTGGACGCGAACAATCTGTTGGTTCAGCAGTTCTACACCAACCATACTGTTGTGGAGAGCTTCAAGGGGTATATCCATACTTTGTTGACCCACGTGAACCGCTATACCGGCCTGTCGTACGCAGAGGATCCGACGATCTTTGCGTACGAGACGGGCAATGAGCTATCTGGTCCTGTGTGGGGGGATATGGATGTGCCTGCGGACTGGCTGAGGGACATTTCGAGCTACGTGAAGGAGTTGGCGCCGCGAAAGTTGGTGGTTGACGGAACTTACGGAGTCAACAGGACGCACCTGGGAGTGGAAGAGGTGGATGTTTTCTCCGACCACTACTATCCCATCAGTCTGTCGAAGTTGAAAGAGGATCTGGCACTTGGTAAGTGCAATTCTGTACCAAAACCGATGGCTGCCTCAGGCTCGAGACTGGCGCTCACAATGCCGGTAGTGGCCGGTGTAAACAAGACGTATTTTGCGGGCGAGTATGACTGGGTTGGACAGACCAGTTCCGGTGCGAGTAACGGGGATTCGTTGAGCGAGTGGTACAGTGTCATCGAGCAGACGCCTGGAGCGGTAGGAGATGCGTTCTGGAGTCTGTTTGGTCACAATGTCCCGGATTGCAGCGTAAGTTTCCATGAACAGACTAGCACGACACGGATCGAGAAGACGTGTAGCCCTTCTAACCCTGTACCTGCCATACAGACCTTTGTCAACCACATCGACGGCTTCACCCTGCAATACAATAACCCAGCAAACTCTGCGTACACGGACAGCAGGATCGAGTTGATCCGACAACATCTCGTAAAGATGAGCGAGGGTGTCTCGATCAGTGCGGACGCAGCGCTCCCGGCTGTGACATGTCCGGCCTCCACGATGGTGTCGACGCCTTAGAATGCTTTGTCGATTCCATTAGGAAAGAGTGAGCCGCAAACACTGTGACAATGAACAGCATTCTTCTGAAGAAGTCCTATGTAAGGAAGAGCCGACAACAGTGCCAGGTAAACGAACTGCCAGGAAGAAGATCATCATGCCCTCCTAATGTGTTGGGTAAAGATTGCTGGCTCATGACGGGATGCCGGCCTGAGCGCCATAACCAAGTCGACTACTTCTTCTTGCCAGTTTGGACACATATCCGTTATCGCCATCGATTGTTGGCCAATCTTTTATCAAGGCATGAACTGCCAGTGATTGATGGTGTTTGTGGTTGAGATCAATCTGCTAATCAGGAGAGCCAAGGAAATGCCGAGTCGGGAGCCGGGACCGGTCTTGGCTCCACCTGCCCTCGGCCGCAGTCGGTCCCGATATGGGCAGGTACTAGAGAAGTCTAACTTACGAAGACGTAGCCGGAGAAAGAAACAGGTGGCGGGGAGAAATGGACATGAGTGGTAGGTCGCTTCAATTGATCCTCGATAGTATTCACGAGAATCATGCATCCAATGCTGTACAAGTATCGAAATTTCCTGTCCAGATCAGTCCCCTACAGGCATCCTCGTGTACTTGAACCCCACCTGCACGGGGTGTCTTGCCAGTCCGGCGAGGCCACTTTTGGCAATTGCTGTGGGTTGCATTGAAGGCGCAAACTCCCTCCAACCAGCAGGATATTGTCATTTTTAAAGGCGCCTTTGAACATTGTGGTTGTGCCATTGGTTCTTGTTAGGCGTTATCTCCTCACCGTAAGGAAGGGTTATGCGCCTGCCTCTTTGTGTTGCCCGCCGTGGAATTGAGGGGTCTCTTCCGGGAAGAAGAGCGGCGACATTGACATTTCACCTTCGCCACCAGGTTCACTCCTTTTCATCGACTTCCAGACTCTCAAAGATGAAGAAAGTCACGATTGAGCAGAACGGCACGACCGAGACGGTTGGTGCTCACAATGCATGGATTGGCTATGCTGGCGCGGCCGGCACTGACCTTCGGAGTGAGTTCGCCCCTTCACTGACCAGAAATGTGAGGGCAGTGCTGATCAGGCCCAGGTGATACCATGACTACTCCAACAGCGTCTATGCTTGCAGCTGTTCAGTCATGTACTCTCCTGGACGACGTGTTTATGGAGGATCCGACGACGATGGAGCTGGAGGCCCACTGCGCTGCCCTAGCCGGCAAGGAAGCCGGGCTGTTCGTACTGTCTGGAACCATGGGCAACCAGCTGGCCATGAGGTCGCTACTGGTGCAGCCCCCTTACGAGGTGTTGACCGATCACCGGTCTCATATTGTCAAGTATGAAGCAGGAGGGTAAGCATCCCATACGAGGCGAACCCCACAAGGAAGGGCCTCGACACTAACGATGACATGTCCCCAGCGTGTCTTCTCTGACCGGTGCGATGCTCAACACGGTTGTACCAAAGAATGGACGGTACCTGACCCTGGAAGACATCAAGGCGAAGATTCACCTTGATGACGATGTTCACACCTGCCCGACACGGGTTATTGAGCTGGAGAACACTCTAAATGGCATGATCATGCCGCTCGAGGAGTGCAAGAGGATATCAGTCTTTGCCAGGGAGCACGCTATCAAGCTTCACTGTGACGGGGCTCGACTCTGGGAGGCCGTGGCTTCGGGTGCTGGCAGTCTGACCGAGTTCGCCGCGTGCTTCGACACCGTAAGCCTGTGCTTCTCCAAGGGGCTCGGCGCCCCAGTCGGCAGCGTTCTTGTTGGCAGTAAGGAGGTGATCAAGCACGCCCGGTGGGTGAGAAAGTCGATTGGAGGCGGGCTGCGGCAGCCTGGCGTCGTCACTGCCGCGGCGCGGGTCGGCGTGGATGAGACGTTTGGCAAAGGCCCGAATGGCGAGGGAGGCTTGCTGAAGGAGACGCACGTTCTTGCCAAGGAGATTGAGAAGCTTTGGACTGATCTTGGAGGCAAGTTTGCTCACCCAGTCGAGACGAACATGGTCTGGCTGGATCTGGATGATGCGGGCTGTCCTGCCGCTCGAATCACCGAGCTAGGTAAAGAAGAAGGCCTCAAGCTGGCCGGTAACAGGCTGGTGATTCACTACCAGATCTACCAGAACAGAGACTATGTGATGCCCCGGCTGGAGCGCATCTTCAAGAAGGTGTTTCAGGAGAAAGGGGCGGCGCCCAACGGTGCTGCGGCCGAGAAGATTGGGGAAGCCTCACAATATCAGTCCCACTGATGGCTCGTCGAATAGGACAGATTATGGAGAAATACCCCCGAGCCTTGGGGTTGTGGCACGCGAAGTACACGAAGCTGTTGGTCCTGCTCTCTTGTGCACAGTTAAGCGTAAGCCCAAATCAACTCACCGATGCCATTGATAGCAGTCATGCAGGGCTCGGGGCTCAGAGTGAACAACGACGACGGTAGTACCATGCTAGTTCATTCCCAAAGAGTGGCTGTAAGACGGGCAGGATGTCAAGTCGTCCCGACTATCCAGCCGAATCCAGCTGCGGTCCTCCGGGCGCAGCGTTGCGCAGATCACCTGTAGACAAAAAGAGATTATGTCGGGCATGCAGTCTGTGTGGCTTTTCAGCTCAAAGCAGGCTCCCATGGCTGCAGTCGGTTAGCAAATCGAAATGGCACAAGCTGGTCACGCGTAACCAAACAAAGGGCAGGCCAAGAGGTCGGTTACGCCGCTGACACGGTATGTTCACTCTTATTCTCTTGTACCGAATGCACTCGCTGCATCATGGTACGTGCTCATCAGCGAACGAGATCTCGACGACATGCATCATCAGGCATCATCCAGTTCCTTGTCCGGTAAGCTACCCCGCCTTGGCCCTGGTGGAAGTTGGAGATTTACTGACGTCAGGGGCTGCAGCTGCATGCTTTGGACGCCATTAACCAATGAGCATGTCCTCAGTCATCCACTTATTCCTGTGCACGGCACTATTCCGGCAGCTCCAAGTCCTGTGAATGCGGGGAACAATAGCCCAGCTCGACTTGCGATCGGGAGCCTGGGGTACTATGTAGTAGGAGGTGAAGCGGCCAGCCAATAGACTTACACCATCGTCACCAGTTCCTGGCTTGTAGAGGTGACATTGACCCTCCAATCCACCAGTGTCTCCAGCCTTCGACTCCCACATCTGCTGCCGCGCGGATCTTCTACTTCGAGGGTGAATAGAACAAACCTGGGTCCTCGTGAAAATGGAGAAATACAAGACCTGCCCCGGGACCTCCTTCCCTTTCTTTTCGTTGCAAGCGCAGTCCGTCCCAATCTCGCCGCTGTTTCGACGTGCCTCAAAAGCATTGGTCGTTCAACAAACTACCTACTTCCCAGAATGACACTCACCAGACGGCTGGTAGCCGCTTTGGCTGCTTCGGCGTCCCTCGTGCATGCTCTTTACGTCAATGGCTCGGTCACGGCGCCCTGCGACTCCCCTCTTTACTGCCAGGGCGATATCCTGAAGGCCATTGAGTTGGCCCAGCCCTTTGCAGATTCCAAGACTTTCGTTGACATGTAAGTTATCTGCATTGCTGCTGCATCTTGGGCTGCGAGATCCGATCCGATCGTCCCGGAAGCGGGCAGATGCGAAAGAGATCAACCTTCCTTGGTGCTGACGTCTTCTGCAGGCCTACCACTAGACCACTGGAAGAAGTCATTGCTGCATTTAACAATCTCACCAAGCCGATCACGAACAACACGGCGCTTAACGATTTCTTGTCTACCTATTTCGCACAGGCTGGAGGCGAGCTTGAGGCGGTACCCAAGGGCCAGTTGGGGACCAATGCCACCTTCTTGGACAATCTGAACGATACCGTCATCAAAGAGTTTGCCCAGGCTGTTATCAACATCTGGCCCGATCTCACACGGAAGTATGCTGGGCCTGGTAACTGCTCGGATTGTGTGAACAGCTTCATCCCCGTCAACCGCACCTTTGTTGTGGCTGGTGGTCGTTTCCGTGAACCCTACTACTGGGACAGCTTCTGGATCATCGAAGGTCTGTTGCGGACTGGAGGCGCTTTCACCCAGATTGCCAGAAACACTATCGAGAACTTCCTCGATTTCGTTGAGACCATCGGGTTCATCCCCAACGGAGCCCGCCTGTACTACCTCAATCGATCACAACCCCCCCTTCTGTCGCAGATGGTGCGCACCTATGTCGACTACACCAATGACACCAGCATTCTCGAGAGGGCCATCCCTCTACTGATCAAGGAGCACAGCTTTTGGCAGACCAACCGGACGATCCAGGTCACGGCTGCCGATGGAAAGAACTACACTTTGAACCGGTAGGTATTCATGCGTTGTTTGGGGTGTACTAGGTAGACGCTGACTTGCATCGCAGCTATCATGTGGAAAATAACCAGCCGAGACCGGAGTCCTTTAGAGAGGACTATGTTACCGCCAACAACCACTCGTACTATGCCGCCTCGGGTATAATCTACCCCGAGACAAGCCCGCTCAATGAGACAGAGAAGGAGACCCTCTACGCCAACCTAGCCACAGGTGCCGAGTCAGGCTGGGACTACGGCACCAGATGGCTTGGACGTCCCAATGACGCCGCCAGGGACGTCTACTTCCCGCTCCGATCGTTGAACGTTCGCGATATGGTGCCGGTCGACCTTAACTCGATCCTTTACCAGGCTGAGAACAACATTGGGTTCTTCCTCAACCAGACCGGCAACTCGACCGAGGCAGCCAAGTGGGCTACCCTCGCGGCTCAGCGCAGCGAGGCCATGTATGCTCTACTGTGGAACTCCACTCTCTGGAGTTACTTCGACTACAACTTGACGAGCAATTCCCAGTACCGCTACGTACCCGTTGATGACGACACTAACACCACCGAGAGCTCAACTGCCCCAACCGGCTACCAAGTTCTCTTCGACGTTGCACAGCTGTACCCGTTCTGGACCGGTGCGGCCCCTGACCAGCTCAAGGACAATCCCCTCGCCGTGAAGATGGCCTATTCGCGCGTGTCTGATATGCTGAACCGCAAAGCCGGCGGTATCCCGGCCACCAACGTCAAGACTGGCCAGCAATGGGATCAACCCAACGTCTGGCCGCCGCTCATGTACATCGTCATGCGGGGCCTTCTGAACACGCCCGCAACCTTTGGCGAGGATGACCCGGCCTATACCGACGTCCAGAACACGGCTCTCCGCCTTGGACAGCGGTATCTGGACTCGACTTTCTGCACCTGGTATGCCACCGGCGGCTCTACCAGCGCCACGCCCAAGCTCCAGGGCCTCTCCAATGATGCCGTTGGCACCATGTTCGAGAAGTACGCTGACAACTCTACCAATGTTGCCGGCGGCGGTGGCGAGTACACGGTCGTCGAGGGTTTCGGATGGACCAACGGTGTGTTGCTTTGGACGGCTGAAACCTTTGGAAACGATCTGAAGAGGCCGGACTGCGGCGACATCACTGCTGCTCACGTCAACCCTGGTAAGAGGAGTGCTGTCGAGTTGCACAGCAGCGATGCCAGGCGGGTGAAAATGTTTGGCAGCGTGGCGAAGAGGGAGGCGGAAAAGAGAAAGAGAGAAGCGAAGCTCTGAAGTAGTCGGAAGTTGAGAGGTGATGAACTTGGGAGGAGGTAATTTGAGGAGATCGAGTATATTTTGATCTTTGCCCGTCGATACCATGAAAGCTAACGAAGTTACGTGTCGCGTGTCTTGTTGACCTTGATATAACCAGAGTACTAGATCATCCGAGGTTTGAGAAGCCTGTACGTCGTGGCCGGCCACCTTTCTCATCCCCACGCCTCGGAGTTTCTAACTTCTGATCCCCTCCTTCGCCTCCTTCGCCATCCAATCCTCCCTCAAGAACCCAAATACCAACACATCCCTGTCCACCCCATGCTTCCTCACCGCTTTCCTCCTCACCCCCTCAAGGATAAAGCCAGACTTCTCCAACACCCTCCTACTTGCCTCATTACCCCCGAACACCAGCCCCTCGAACCTGCCCAACCACTCAAACTCCTTGAAGGCCCATCTGCACACCTCCTCAACCGCCGCCGTCGCTATCCCCCTTCCCCAGGCGCTCTGACCGATCCAATACCCGATCTCAACAGCGTGACTCTCCACGTCAGTTCGTGGCATGAGGCCGACGCCACCGTAGAAGTGGGTGTTGTCAGGGGAGAAGATGCCGTAGTGGAGGATGGTGGAGTAGACGGGGGAAGGCGTGTTGGCTATGGTGATCCAGTCTTGGGCGGCTTTCAAGGTATATGGCGAGGGGAAAGTGTTGCGCATGTTGGCGGCTATCAGAGGGCTGTCGGCGGCCAGGGAGACGGCGGGGGCATCGGCGGGTATGTACGGCCGGATGAGGATCTGGGGCGTGATGACGATTGGAAGGGGGATGGTGGCGGGAGGATTGGCGACGGGGACGGGGAGAGGCTGCGTTGGTGGAAGGGTTGATGGTTGTATTGTTGGGAGGATTTGCTCTGCTGGCAGGACCCTTGGTTGTTGCTCTTGTCCTGAAGCCATTCTCGACAGTCCTGGTGTGTGATAAACCGGCAGGATCTCTGTTGCGGGCTCAAAACCGTTTCAATGTGATATTATCGGTAGTGCTGCCGGGGTAAGGGGAGGGCGAGCTTGGGTCGATCGCCTGTCGCAAAAATGTGAGATATAATTCAACGACAAGAGCATCTGTGCCTAGGAACCTCGGGTTGAGGGCCGTCTTTTTATCTTGACCGACATCTGCGTGGACGAGCAAGTGACTCAGATATCCTTGTGAGATTACCGGTTACTAGTATACGAATAAGACAGCGACCTACCACTTTGGGCAAGATACCTTGGTTTGTTAGGGTATGTTGCTACGAATACGGCACAAATGCTGTCCAGTAATAGCTCAGGCACCGAGTCAGATTGCTGTTCAAAGGATATGTCCTGCAGTAGTCAATGCACCAGTGCTTTCCATGAAACTCCTGCCATAGAAAGGTACAGGTTTGAACGCTCTTGTGCCGAATGGACAACAGGGACAGCTTCCCGGATCGGTGGATTAGGAAGGGCCTGGATCCGCATTCCCGCTTATCCCAGCAGCTAACGGAGCTCTATCGGCCGACTTGGTGCACGGTTCCCTACTTCAGCTTGCTGGACCCCTGATTGGGCCCTGTAAAAGGTGAATTGTGGCCTTTCCGTCAGGTACATGCATCGATAGTGTCGCGACAGTGCTGATGCCAGCCCTCGATTGACAAGCAGCATCTCTCGCTGTTTGGATGTACTAGTAGTTCCAGTTCTGTCGTGACTTTTCCGGCTTCCATATTTGCCAATTCGTCGTAATTCGGCCCTTTATTGTATCGCTCTGTGCTTCGACGCGCCACGTGGAGAGAGAGACTGTGGAACCGTGAACTCTCCGTGGAGGGAGTTGTGGACACGGAACACCAGCAATTCACCTGAACTCCGCGCAACACACACGAAATGGCGCCGAAATCGAGGTTTACAAGGCTAGATGCCTTCACCAAGACGGTCGAGGATGCTCGGATTCGGACAACCTCGGGAGGCATTGTGACCATTGTCTCTTTGCTCGTTGTGCTCTGGCTGGGATGGGGAGAATGGAGGGATTACAGGAGGATAGAAATCCATCCTGAGCTGGTTGTGGACAAGGGAAGAGGTATGGAAGCCATTGCATGATACTTCACAGGCCCGTATATGCTGACGGTTGTTGCTTCCTCCCAGGCGAGAGGATGGAAATCCATCTCAACGTAACCTTCCCGCGAATTCCCTGCGAGCTCCTTACCCTGGACGTGATGGACGTTTCCGGCGAGCAGCAGCACGGCGTTTTACATGGTGTGAACAAGGTCCGCCTGAGGCCCCAGGGCGAGGGAGGAGGGGTTATTGATGTCAAGGCTCTCTCCCTACACTCCCAAGACGATGCGGCGCACCATCTCGACCCGAACTACTGCGGTGACTGCTACGGCGCACAAGCCCCCGAGAACGCGATCAAGCCCGGCTGCTGTAACACTTGCGACGAAGTGAGGGAAGCTTATGCACAAGCATCATGGGCGTTCGGCAAGGGCGAGAACGTCGATCAGTGTCAGCGAGAGCATTATGCCGAGCGTCTGGACGAGCAACGACACGAGGGCTGCCGCATTGAGGGCGGCCTGCGCGTCAACAAGGTCGTGGGCAATTTCCACATCGCTCCTGGCCGCAGTTTCAGCAACGGCAACATGCACGTACACGACCTGAAGAACTACTGGGACATGCCGGTTCAGAACATGCACTCTTTCACACACACCATTCACAACCTTCGCTTCGGACCTCAGCTGCCGGACCAGCTGACCAAGAAGCTCGGTAGCAAGTCTCTGCCGTGGACCAACCATCACCTGAACCCGCTGGATGATACCACGCAGGCGACGGATGACCCCAACTTCAACTACATGTACTTTGTCAAGGTCGTGCCGACCTCGTACCTTCCGCTTGGCTGGGAGAAGAGCTATAACCCGAACGAGAACCACGGCGCAGGCATTGGGGAGTTCGGCCAGGGTCTCGATGGTAGCGTCGAGACACACCAATACTCCGTGACCCTGCATAAGCGCAGCTTGCAGGGAGGCAACGACGCTGCTGAGGGCCACCAGGAGCGCCAGCACGCTCGGGGCGGTATTCCCGGCGTCTTCTTCTCATATGTACGCGTATCTAACCTCCTCTCTGATTTTTGGATCCTCGCTAACTAGTCGGCGTGCAGGACATTTCCCCCATGAAGGTCATCAACCGCGAGGAGCGATCCAAGTCCTTCACCGGATTCTTGGCGGGTCTCTGTGCCATTATCGGCGGTACCCTGACTGTAGCTGCGGCCGTGGATCGTGCGGCATTCGAGGGCACCACGAGGCTGAAGAAGATGCGATCGAAGGATCTTTAAGGGAGGAGGAGAAGAGGCAAGCTTTCTTGTACCATTCAGATAGTGCTTTGAACACGATCGGAAGCGCTTGATTTCATTTTCGCGTCCCTGTTTCTTGCTGTCTCATTTTGAAGGCTTCTCCACAACTGAGGTTTTGTGCATTTGGAGCCGGAGTCTAGGTCTGGAGATAACATATGGCTCAATTTCAATTTTGCATGTTTCCAGAAATACATAGAGTGTTTACATGGCAACCCGTGAGACGGTTGGAATGCTTATCCACCAACCCTGGGTTGTCTGGTGTTCGTTCGTAGGCGGTTCCTGGTCCATGGACACGGACCATTTTAAGTAGACGAAACACCGTCCAAGCAACGCCTGCTTTATTGGTTCGGCCGGTGGCAGAAGTGATGAGTTACGCATCCAATTGCCAGTGTAATACATCTGAAACCGCACCTCCCCTCCACCGTATTTCCCATGTAGGAAGCAGATAGCCGTTCTTAATCGCCGTCCGCATTCATGCGGGACGGTTGATGACTTTGCATATGTCGTACTTCTTGTCACCAGATTTTGAACTGCCAGAGAGCGCACGTCATTCCTACCTGTAGATGCAGCATCTGTTACGCGCCATACCCTCGGCTTCGGATGGAGAAGGGTGGAACATCTAGACTTGATTTGCCAAGCTTCTCGACCGTCGTGATCCGAAGAAATTGAGTGTGGTTCCTGGATAAAAAGCAATGTAGCGTCCGAAGCTAGGGAACGCTTGTATGAATCGGGTACAATGTTCCGCAAGGTCCGATGGTTTGCGGGGCCCAGGCTTCTTGCCAATATGATGGCTTCACCTCTTGTTCGTATGTGCTCTCCTGACTGCCATTCATGGCATACACTTGAAGTGGATGATATTTAAAATACTGCGAGACGCCCAACTGCTTGATGCAGCCAAAAGAGTGGCCAAGCATGTCCATTGTAAGGACATACGAAATAAGCGTAACCCGACGTTGAATGTGCCTGTGGAAAACGGGGAAACGTACCCCGTACCTACCTGCCTGTGTCGCTAAGGCCTGGTCATTCGAATGCGGAAACTGAAGCTGGACTAGACCGATGCCACACCTATCCTGAGCAGGTAATTATAGGAAACTGTGCACGCCAAAGGATGAATGTGATGGGTACGTACCTCTTCAAAAAATACCTAGGGTGCCTTCTCGAGTCCAGCTTTGGTCTAATGCACCCCAGAGTCGAAGTGGCTGCCCGTTAGGCCAGGGGGGGCTCTACACCTCCACCAAGGAAATAATGGTTAGCGCATTACATTCTTTCTGGTGGGAGCGCAGTAGATGGGACTCGAACTGCACTAACTTTAATTCCCTGGAGCAGAGTGTAGGCGGCCTGCAATCCGAGGGCCCACCTCCAGAAGATGAATCCACCAATCATATGCATGTCTCTCCTGGCAAGCGCATCGATCATTTGGCGGGTGCAGCTAGAGATCCGGTTCACTTGAACCCTTGCAGTTGCCCGTGCCTTTCCTCCTGAAAGCGGTTCACCTTTTCCAAAAACAAACCCCGTATTCTTCCTACAAACTTGCCTGTTGGACCGAGAAACCAAAGCTCACCATTGTCACTCTTTGATCCATTTCACCTTACACATTTCTGCGGCGGTAGCAAACTTGGCTTCCGGGCTGAGTGAGACTTCCAACCGACTTGCTGCATGTTGCACCATCATTCATTCCTTACCACCACCACCGGTACACGTTTCGGAGTCTCCCTTGCGGCGACTTGTCTCGATCTGACGTCGTTGTCTCGCACCCGATTCATCAACTACCCTTTTTGGTTCGTAGGATCGACGCACATCTTGACAGTCTACACCTCTCGACATCTTCTTTGTGATTGTTTGCGCATACGACTCTTCAGCGTCCACTTTATTTGAAAGTACCCGATACGAACCCTAACCTCACACCCTGCCCGCCCTTGTGCCCAAAGTCTATAGCGACGACATTCCCACCGTCTTCCAACGGGAATAAGCTTTACTGTCACTCAAGATCGAACATCGACGATTGGAAGAACGAAAACCATTGCGATCGAGTTGACTCCTGATCAGTCGTATGTCACTTCGGTCTGTGACATGGTTTGATTCGTTCTATCCTGCCTACACGCGCGATCGACTATACTGAACCACGACTCCATTCTGCCTGTTTCGATACAATTAATCACCTTGACTGGAGGATTGAAAGGCTGTTGGCCGTGCTGGATCTGATCAACTACGACACACTAGTCCAGGGAGCCACGACCTGCCACGGCAACAGCACACTCCTTCATTGACTTGGTGGTAGTTTCCGACTTTCAACCTTGTCTTGGGCCCGAGACACTTTTACCATGGAAGGGAGACGCCCAGATTTCATTGACCTGCGATCGCAGTCACAGGCTTCGCTTAGCAGACCCTTACGATCACCTCGACTACATGTGGCCGGCGAGGTACCGCCCGAGCTCTCCCCACTTGATGCTTTCGCCATGCAGAGTCGCCTGCTCGCTAGGCAGCTACAGGAGGAAACCAAGGCGGGAAACAGACTGAGCCGGCTACCTCCTCTGACAACCGAAAGCCCTCTTATTGTACAAGGGCGATCAGACTACTTCCGGTCCATGACCTACGAGTCCGGGTCTGACAACGGCGAGTCGCCAGTGCCGCAAAGTGCTCCCAACATGAGCTTAGGATTTGAGACCAAGATAGAGGATGCTGGCGTTCGGCCCGTTTCTATGCACCCACGAATGAGTCGTGTAACTGCTACGTCTGACGAGCCCGTGCCCGAGATACCGCAGTACAACTACAAAGAGATTTTCCAGGCGCGGCAGCAGCTCACTGACATTGGGGAAGGAGAAGATGATCATCACTTTGGAGCGAGAAGGGAGCAGTCTCCAACACCACTAGAGAGAACCACCACGTCGTCATCGGGGGATCAGAAGGGCACAGAGGCGACAGAGTCCAGATCAAACACGCAAGACTCCCTACATCCTTATCCCTCACCAGCCGCAAGTCATTCGGCGTTGGGGTCGCCTCAGAAGCTGACCAAGCAGAACTCATTCGATTCTGCCGGGCTTGTCCCCCCTCCATCACTGTTTCCGAAGCGGTCATCTAGTATCATGTCGTCGCCGGTGATAACAGATGATGATGGCAGTAACTCGCTGAGTGCTTCCTTCTACTCGCAACCTGCTCGCAAACCTTCGAGTGCAAGCAGTACTGGCATGATGTCTCCTGGCATCCCGCCATACCGATCGCCCTCTGTGGCATCCGATACTTCGGCACTACCACGGCCCTCATTCAACTTCTCCAGGCCCATGAGCCGAATAGGTACCCCTAACCTCGACACTCCAGAACGGCAGACATCTTCCGATAGCCATGGGTCGTTCGTTCTCAGGGACGAAACAGCACATACTCCTGTCAGTATGAACGGCGAGGCCTTTCCTGACGGCTTGGGTGAAGACGGCAAGCCTGTGACGCCGTACGTCTATTCTAGCTATAGTCTTCCGAGAGGTAAGGCTATGCAGAGGGAACAGGACCTGCAGCGACCTGGGTCGTCCATGGCATCTGGTGAAGGTCCGCCACCGCCATCTCCACCGACCCGGCCTTCCAGTTCATCAGGGCTAGCTCCTCGATTCCTTGAGGAACGCGTACCGCGGCCCTCCCTGGAGCGCGGAAAGCTCAGCAGTGAGCTCCTGCATAATGGCCAGGATCTGGCACCGGTCGTGAGCAAATCGTCGACAGAAGGCAGCCGCATCTCAGCAGATGTGCCGAGAGGCCGTCCCATAGCGTCACCTATGTCCGATTCCACAACAAGAGGAAGGACAGCAGTGTCTACGGCCACCAGCGACTCGACTAGCACGATCAAGCCTGCGCATTCTGCCCTTACGAACACCATTGCGAACACCCTGTCAAACACCACCTCAAACAGCTCACATATTGCGCCACCCTCCAACCTTGATTTGACGCCCGAGGAGCACGTAACAAAAGCCATTGCATTGCATGAGCAAGGCATACTGAACGAGTCAACGTACCACCTGCGACGCGCCGCGAAGCAGGGTAACCCCGAAGGCATGCTGCTTTATGCACTAGCCTGCCGGCATGGTTGGGGGATGCGTCCGAATCAACAAGAAGGCGTGCAGTGGCTTCGAAAGGCCGCCGAGTCCGCAAGTCTCCACATTGCGGACGAAGAGGAACATATCAAGGAAGGCAAAGCGGTTGACTATCTGGAGCGGAAGACGCGGAAGGCTCAGTTTGCCTTGAGTATCTACGAGCTTGGGGTGAGCCACATGAATGGATGGGGAATAGAACAAGACAAGGCACTGGCTCTGCGGTGTTTTGAGATTGCTGGATGTAGGTGTCCTCCTAGCCCCAAGCCTTCCCGCTGTCCACATACCTTACTGACGATCCTTCTAGCATGGGGCGATGTTGATGCTCTTGCGGAAGCTGGCTTCTGCTATGCCCAGGGGATTGGCTGTCGGAAGAATCTCAAGAAGGCGGCAGGCTTCTACCGGCAAGCCGAAGCCAAGGGTATGAGCATGGTGGGCAACAGCTGGTACGTTTGGATGACGGTTGGCTTTCTATGATTCAGGGTGCTAACAAATATGCAGGATACACAAGGCCAAATACAACCCGGACCCCAAGAAGGACGACAAGGGACGGGCCAAATCAAAGGCGAGGAAGACAATCTTCGGCATCAAGTCTTCGTCAACCGCATAAGGGTGGGCAGCAGACTTGCTTAATAGCAAGCAACACAACAAACTGACGATAATGACCAACAAACTAGCATCATACCCAACACATGTCCGGAGTTACAGGTCTGGCGGCTGGATGGGACGGGTGTTTCTTCAGGTTCGAGCGAGAAAGGACGTAAGGGGTGGCTATTCTCGTGATTTTACACATTTTTCTTTGTCACAAGACGCGTGCATGTCGGTAATTCCATGCCGATTTCTTTTTGGGAGATTTTTCGTTTACTGATATTGAAGGGTTACGGGCTTGGAGCAGTGACTGCCTAACTGTGTATATGTGGCGGTTGGAATCGTGTATTGGAGCTGTCAGTTGTACATACTTTTTGGGGGGCAGGTTGTCATTCTACCAGAGCTTAGCAGGGCCTTTCGGGGAGATGGCTGGTTAGATGATAAATGCATATTCCACAAGGAAATACATGTAGACTACTGAGCTGCTTTGTAGAGCGCCGATACAGACACATTCATCACAAGAGCTGGTTTCTTAGCCCGATTTCTACTAGCAAAACCAAAACTACGGAGGGCGGCACGTAAAAGGGGATGCTGTCTATCAGACAAGTCAGAGGAAGTGCGGGAGGGTCAGCCCGGCATACTTTAGTGACCAGAAGATAACGACCCATCCCAGCGTTTAGTTGTCAAGCCAATTCTTGCTATCATGTAAGCATGTATGTTGTACACGAAGTCCACGAGGCCAACGTTCATCGACCACCCGGTAATTCCCTTCGCTACCTCGCCCAGTCGTCTTTCGTAATCCATCCCCGCCCATTGGAACATAGACACCCTAGGACGACACAGTCTTCAAGTATCAACCTCCATCGCCTCCGCCTCAACCGGCACCTCTTGCACACTGATGAAGTTTCCCAACTCCTCCTTCTTGATGATCTTCTCGTTCAACACCGCCGTAGTCCCTTTCTTGAAAGCATAACTTTTGAGCTTTGGCACCCGCTCGTTGGGCCGGATATAGTTCCTCAGCAAAGTCGTCTTCTCTGCCGTGATGACCGCCACGTCCACGTTACTTCCCGAACCCAAATCGTTGAAAATACCGGCCTGGATAGCCTGCGAACAGAGATCGATCGCTTCTTCCTTCGTTAACTTCCCACGCCACTGTGTCTCGAAGACGGACATGGCAGCCAACGATCCGGAACCCATGGTCACGTAGGGGAGTTTGTCGGTCGAGCCGTGGGCGTGCACGGTGAAGAGGTGGGTTCCTGTGGGGTCGACGCCGGCTACGACGAGGTAGGCACCGATGTGGCCTTTGTATTTGAAGAGGTGTTGCTTCAGGAGCGTCATGCAGGTGACGACACGGGGTTTACGGCCGGTACTGAGGGAGTGGAGCTCCAGTTGGGAGGAGATCAAACTGGTGGTGAACTCTGTGTCGGCAGCTGTACCGGCACCGGCGCACCAGATGTTCGGACTGATGTAATGCAGCTTTTCGCAGTTCTTGTCTGCCACGATGGGGCCGGAGGTGGCACGGGTATCGGCTGCGATCTAAAGTGATGTGCTTAGTATGCTGTCGCCAACAGAGGAAGCTTTATATGTAGAAGTTGATAGAACTTACAACTACACCACCGTCATATATGCATCCCACAATGGTCGTTCCGGTACTGGTTGCCTTGGGCAAGGGAACACCCCGGGCGTGCAGGGCCGCGTTGCGGTTGTAGTTTGAGAAATCGAAGCCAGGCATGGCGTTCGCGGGTATCTAGAACTTTTCGGGCTTGTTGTATTGTGTCTTGCCGAAACGAAAAGCCGTGGGAGCTTTGGCATCTAAGTTGTGGTGATGGATTGGCCGTCGGATATGCTTGTATGCTAGAAAGTGTCCATGGATGACGAGGCTCAAAGTTGCCTACCAGGTGCCTTCCGAGCTGGAGCTCCCCTGTGGAAACGCGCTAAGGCAAGGCTGCTAGGCCCAAGTAATCAAGCACCAACAGTCAACACACTGGGTGGCTGCGATTGCGATAGCCAACACGACGCGGTCCAAGCTCCTTAGCACGTGATATCGAAAGCTCGAAAGAGCAAGGATGCATCAATACCTGTCTGTAGGTACGAATGACAGGAAGAAACAAAGTTGAAGGGCAGCGCGTCAAAGAACCGTCACTCTACATATTCCCAGATCTTCTCTCCAGTCGTTTTTGGATCACCCGCCTCATCAGCAAGTCTAAATGTTTACTGCGTACAGTCAACATTGAGGCCTAACCAACTATTATTGGCCCTTCTACCGTTTTCACTTCAAGTGTCTCAGTCCACTTCTTTTGCGACGAGGCTCAACTCTAGCGCACTTTCGAACCTGGCTGTTGTTTACTTCCCAGGTCGGCCAAAGCTGCTGTTGCCAACCCTTGTCTACACATAGCCACCCAATGAGGAGGAGTCTTGGTTTATGAAATTCAAGTCCTCTCCCCAAAGGCGGCTATATCTCGACAGTCATGGCCTTCAGCTTTTCAAACTCGGGTAACGCTGGCGCTGCTGCTGGAGGGGCAGGAGGACAGATCAACCAGGGTGCAGATCTTCAAGTCATCCAGACCGAGGTAACCTCATGACATACACATTATGCCAGATCGTGTACCTCTCAGACTAACGTCATGCTTAGGGCCTTGGGTTTCTCTCCATAGCCGGCGATGCCAAGATACGACTGACGCCAACATGGTCGCCTCCACCAGCACCAACCGCCCATCTACTCAGCATAGCCTCCAGGAAGGGGCTTGTAGCAGCTGCTGGACCAGATGGGATATATATTGCGAGTACCGAGTCCGTACGAAAAGCGTTTGAGGCCAAGAAGACTGGAGATAGCGAGGTCCGACCATTCGAGCCTCAGGCCAAAGTGGCCCTTCCCATGCGCGTATCTCAACTATACTTTACTGCGGACGAGAAATACCTGATACTGTCGGCTGAATCCGGTGGTGGTCTTGCGGTCTACGAAGTCGAAGCCCTCGCCAATGGTTCGAGCCAGGCTGTGTTCGAACTCAACACCAATGGTGAATCGGTACGGCAGCTAGTGCCCAACCCTATGCCTGAATCGGCAACTTTCTGTGCTGTGGTGACAGGCAATGGGAACCTGATGATGGCCAACCTCCAGGAACGACAATTTGTCACCGGATCCAATGGCCAGTCTCTCCTCAGCCTAGTTACGAGCGCGGCGTGGAGTACAAAGGGCAAGCAGCTTGTGGCAGGACTGAGCGATGGCACGATCCATCAACTGACGCCAGACGGCACCGAAAAGGCAATTATTCCCAAGCCTCCCACTTTGGGCGACTACCATGTGTCATCTGTCACCTGGTTGGAGAATCACGTATTCCTGGCTGTTCATACCCCAACGAATGGTCAGGACTCTGCTGTATACCACCTTATCACACGCCAACAACAACCCGGTGCCTCAGCGCCGCCTCCATCATTCACATTTCAAAAGCTTACTGATCCTGTTGAGCCATATGTTGCGGACAAGGTGCCTCACCACACCATTCTTAGGCTACACCAGTTCCCTCCAAACCTGGATGAGCTCCTGCTTGTCGCGTCTACTGCGGTGGAGAGCATTGGTATGCTAACGAAATCGAAAACGCCCTTGACAGTTGACGAGCCCGCCGAGGGCATTACCAACGTATTTACTACCACAGAGCTAGCTGATGACTCGAAACGTGCACAGCTTCCCATGGGTGAAGATATGTCGGACACATACCCGATCGGTGTGGCACTGGATCTCTCGAGCAAAGAAAAAGTATACAAGCCTATTCCTACGGATGAGATCGAAGAGTCGCCAGTCCCGGTACCAGGTCTATGGGCCCTCAATAACGAAGGTGTCCTCTCTATATGGTGGGTGGTTTACAACGAGTCGATACGGTCGGGTACCACCTACCCTGGCCTCGTTGCAGTGGCGGAACCAGCAGTAGCGCAGGCCACTTCTCAAGGCGGTTTTGCAAGTTCAGGCACCCCCACATCCGCAGCATTTGGGACTTCGTCTACCACTACGCCTTCCGCGTTTGGTGCTGCTGCCGCTCCCACTAGCACCCCGGCATTCGGCACGCCTTCTGGTACACCTGCAGGGTTCGGCACTCCTGCTGCTGCTAAGCCTAACCCTTTTGCTTCGAGCACGAGTTCCAGCGCGTTCGGTGCCGGCACCACGGCTGCACCGGCATTTGGCGGTCCTCCAGCTTTAGGTGCCAAACCTAATCCCTGGGCTACCCAAGCGAAGCCCGCTACCCCCACCTTCGGTCAGAGCACGTTCGGTAGCTCGAATGCCGCATCGGAGACGCCCAAGCAGCCCAAGTTCGGCGAGGCAGGGTTCGGATTTGGACAGTCGGCTTCTCTAGGAGTGAAGTCAAATCCTTGGGCTACTGGGTCCACCTCAACAGCACAGCCAGCATTTGGGCAGTCAGGATTTGGAGCAGCAAGCGGCACCGCTCCGCCCTCTAACAAGGTCTTTGGTGCTTCGACAAGCACGCCGGCTGCCGGCGGTGGGTTTTCAGCATTTGCCAACAAGGGAGGCTTTGGTTCCGCAACAACAACTGGTACGCCCGCATTCAGCTCATTCGGTCAGCCATCAGGGGGTGCTGCACCCAGCATCTTCGGCAAGCCATCAGGAGATGCCGCGCCAAGCATCTTCGGCAAGCCGTCGGGGGCTGCGGCGCCACCCACTACCGAGATTTCCATGGACGGTGATACTGCCTTTCCACCGCCCACCACCAAGCCAGCAAGCGGATCCACATTCGGCTCATCTCCTTTTGTGCTTGGGTCAACTTTCCAGCGTGACCCGAAGACAGCTGATGACAACGAACCGGCGAAGCCAGAAGGTTCCGGTGGTGCCCTTAGCGGAGGCATGTTTGGCTCCTCTGGTCTTGGTGATTTGCTCAAGCCAACGGATGCCAAGTCTAAAGAGGCCGCCACCACAACTCCGACAACCGAGAAGCCAAAGTCGATCTTTGAGATGTCGACCACACCTACTACAACGCCTGCTCCTTCCAAACTCAGCAATGTCTTTGGCACGTCAGCGCCACCACCGGCAGCGTTTGCTAATCCCTTCGCGCCTAAGCCCAAGGCGCCCGGTGCGCCAGAAACGGAGGAAGACGAGTCATCGGAAGATGAGTTTTCAGATGAAGAGGAAGAGTTTCAAAGGATTAGAGAGATCTCAGACGACGAGAACGACGACACGGATGCGGAAAAGGTCAAGAGTGAAGAGGACACGGAGGAAGACAAGGAGAACTTCGCCAAAATTCCCCAGGCTCCCCTTCCTCCTGACACAACAAGTAAGACGGCTTTCCCTCTCGGGTTATCACCCTCATCATCCTGCGACCATTCAGCTCACTCATATACAACAGGTACTGCGACGCCTTCCAGGGACGCCGCGGAGGACGCACCCTTGCCTCCTGATTTTCTCTCTAAAGCTCCCCAGCCTAAGGCTGAGGACGCCCCCCTCCCGCCCGACTTCCTTTCTGCCAAGAAGACACCAGCTAACCTTCCCGAGGCGGCACCATTGCCCTCTGATTTCCTTTCCATTAAGTCTAAGCCAGATTCCGAGGCGAAGGAAGAAGAGCCTCAGTCACCAGACGAGGCTCCGCTACCGCCTAACTTCCTAGCATCCAAGAAGTCTGGACAATCACTGACAACGCTTCCCGAAGTACCTGATGATGTGGAAGATGACGATCTCTCTGGATCCGAGGAGGGTGAACTTTTCGAAGATGAAGAGGGTGATGAGAATGAAGAGGAAGATGATGAAGACGATGAGGAACACGAGGAAGAGGAAGCCACCGAGGAAGGAACAGAAGGCAGCGGTGTCGATGTGAGCAAGGATCTCAGTCCCGATGTTACAATCGAGAACACATTTGATCTTGGCGGACGTACACCGAGCTATACCCCTCAGGGTTCGTTCACGGGTATGACAGGCAGCACTTTTTCGTCATTCCCCAAGGTAGAGCAACCAGCGCGGCCCCTGTTTGGAGAAATAACTCGGAACGCTCCAAGATTCGGGGCTATGGGAAAAGCCGCCCCGGCCACTCCACGATCACCCAGCCCCGGGAGACGTCCGGGTGCTATCCCGCCCCATCTTTCAAGGCCCGAGAACTCCCGGTCGGTTAGTGCTCCTGGAATGGCTTCGCAGATTCTTGGAAAGGGGAATGCTCCAGCACAGGGCTTGCAGTCACTCCAGCCCGCTGGGAAGGCTAGCTTCATGCTTGATCCAAACGTGGAAGAACAACGACGCAAGGCGGAAAAGGAGCGGAAAGAAGAGGAAGATGCTCAAAAGCTGATTGATCCGGAGGAAGAAGGGACGCGGCAAATCTTGGAATCCAAGATTGAGCCCACCCTGCGGCTGGACGCATTTGTGGCTGCAGAAACCGAGTTACCTCCTCTTGACCAACGGGAGAATGACTCGATGGCAGCTCAATGTGAGACATTGTGGCGCGATCTGAACCGGATGATTCATTTGGTCGGTCTGAACGGACGGTCTCTTCAAGCCTTCATAGAAGGACACAGTTCCATGTTCAAACAGGGTGGACGAACCAAAGAGGACTTGGAGCATCCTGACGACTGGGTTCTTGTAGAGGCAGAGGAGTTGGGTTCATTGGTGGAAGGTGAACTCACCCGCGAGCTCGAGGAGAACCGTGTCAGAGACGTTGAGAAGCACAATGAAGCTATCCGCGCGATGACTCGAGAGCTTGCCCGACTGCGGGCTAAGCAGGAGGACATGCACAAGCTCATCATGTCCTACGTGGATCCAGATCAGGTTGCCATAACCAAGTCGTTACCCCTTAGTGCTGAACAGGCAGCTCAACGGAACGAGATTCGCCGAGCTTACGCCAACGTCATCAAGCTGCTCGCTGATGCGGAGGAGAGCTTGACGATGCTTCGAACCAAGATAGTATCGGCAGGTGGGCCGACCAGGAAGACCGGTGCCCCGACAGTCGATGCTGTCATTCGAACGATCAACAAGCTGACTACCATGGCTGAAAAGCGAAGCGGAGACGTTGACGTTCTGGAGCAACAGATGCGGAGACTCCGTATGGGCACCCCCGGCGCCGATACCCCTAGACCGGGTAGTCGCGAGGGATCTCCGTTTGTCACTGGCACTCCTAGCAAGACGCCACTCCGGAAGTCGGTCTTGATGTCGCCTGGAAACTTCCGTGATTCATTCTCTTCGTCCGTTGGTGCCCGAGGAGCGTCGCCACGGAAGAAGATGAGCATGTATACTGAGGAGGAGAGGAAAGCTGTGCTTACGAAGCAGCAGAAGCGAAAGGCCAAGCTCGGCATGTTGAGGGACGCTCTAGAGCGGGCTGGACCAAATCATTCGACTTTGGATGATGAGTGAAAAGCTAATGTATCAGTGAAAGCATGGTGATAGTGCTCAAAGCAGCGTTCGGAATGGAGATCTTGCATCAATAGCAAATGTGTATGTTGTATGAAGGGAGGAAACGATTGGAGTCCGGGATGCATTGGACCTTAAAATCATCTGGTTTCTGCACCAAAGGAAAGGCGCACATAGATAGTAATCACCGAACTGTTCATGTATAACACGTTTAGACCAGCGTCGTACTGTGGATAAAGGTCTACACTACTTACTTGCAGGATACTAGAGAATTGGATTTCTGATGCATTTCGGCTGCTTCTCGATCTACCATTCAGTAGACAGTTGATGGATAGCGATACCGTAACAGGATGTACAGGTCATGATCTCGTGTATTTTCAACATGAAGCTCCTGGCCCCATCGGAGAATATTGGTTGTACAGATTCTGACCCTTGGAAGATCAGGAGAGTGGTTCAGATAGTGTCGAACGAACCCTAGTGCTACTGAAGTGTGGTGGATTGCGTTACTGGTCAGTTTCTGCGGGCAAGCTCCTTGTCACCACCAGTCCGCCAAGGTCCCGATCATCAACCGTGCATAGCATCGCACTATCCTCTTCATGACTTCAGCCTCCTCTCCATACTAGCCATATCCTCCTGCGCATCCCTTACAAGGAAGCTACGGCACTCATGTCAGTTTCCCACAAGACGTCTGCAGCTCGGACAGAAACAGGACTCACTTATAGAACAAGATAGTTGGCGCAATGGTCCCAAGATGCCATAGGGAATGCGCATCCACGACCCCCCAAAGCGGCGGGAAATCCAACAGTTCCAGGCTCATAGCCATAGTCACCCAGGCCACCACCACTCCAGGCCAGACCGTCCAGATCCGCCGTTTATCCCTCCACTGCTTGTAACTGAACCAACTCCACAGCGCATTCTGAACCACGCCGGCCGCCACGTTAGCGGCCATGTTGTACCCGTAATCCCACTTCACCAAAAGCAGGTACCCGACATGCACGAGATACAACGCCGCACAGGTCGCCGTCCATATCCTCAGGAGACTGCTCCGCTGCGGAGAGTCGGGAAGATACAGTCGGAAGACGCGAACAGGGGTGTAATACAACCCATACATCACGCTTGCGCCCGCCGCTAGATAATCCAACGTCTCGGTGACGGGGAAGTCACGCGTATGGAAGAGCGCGGAGAAGACCCAAGACGCGATGCCGATCTGGGCAAGCAGGACATAATATGGTCGGAGGGGGTATCGGTCAGGGATGGAGGTGCGGATTCGGTTGTTCAAGCCGTGCCAGTGGGCGTAGAGGTTTCCGAGAGAGCAGAGGACGGAGAAGGGCTCTTGGGCGCCGAGGAAACGATGGAAGGGCCATTTTCCATGGAATTGGGTTACGGGCAGCGGGGGCGAGGAGAGCAGTCGGTGGGTGGTCACGATGTGTTGGCAGGTGTAGTCGCATTCTTGCGGGCACGTCCAGAGAAGGAGACGGTGGTGGAAGGCTAGAGATTGTATCAGCCGGAGGATGATTTGAGCGGATCTGGAGAGGAGCGCATACGAATAGGCGTGTGGTGAGCGGCGTCTCGACCGCAGTTTTCTTGTTCGCAGACCTGGTGAGAGGAAGGCAATTAGTTCGACAGCAGGGTGGAACTGACTGAACACGGGAGACGAACTGCAACACAATCCCGGAACTCCGGGAGACGATCGCCTAGAGAGGCATTGGCAGGTTGACTGAGGAGGAGCAAGACCAATAAGGCACAAAAAGCCAGGGTCAACACTCGACTCCCCCGGGTTTGTGTCAACATCTTGGCATCTGGGTTAGCACAGTGTAGGACACTTCAACAGCTCAGTAAACAAGCCATGGAATGACATCGACGGTTGAGCTGCTCGTAGGGCTCCACAACAGAGACGTCAGCGTTTAATTGGCTGCCATAATCCGGGGAACGCCAAGGCATGTGCCAAGTACTTCCGTACCTCTGGAGATACAGAAAGGTGTCAATTCGGTGAGGCGAAGTCTACAGAAACAGCAAGATATCTATGTGTCCTTTCTTCCCGATTCTCTTCTCATGAGTCATACCAAGTTGTTTTACGTGTCTACTTATTACCATACAACCAGGGGCTCAAATTTGATATTTATCTTGAATGAACTAAAGCATACAATTACCGAAAGTTTCCACGCTCTACCTCGGAGCTCAACACACTCTCACACAGCGAAAATGATCAGGTTAAAACCGAGGTCACGAACAACCTCCTCTTTCTGGGATTATGTTGGCTTCATTTTCTTAATCTCTTGCATACTTGGTGTGGTAGCTTCCTCATCAGCTTCCCCACCACCAGCCCAACCTTCACCATCCGCGGACGTGGAACTGATATGTCACACGGATGATCTGAGCGAGTGTTATCCAAAAATCTTCTCGCCGACAAACGAATTTCAGGTCCTTCATGATGATCAGGACATACCACCCGGTCTGCACGTCAGGATGAACGTCTGGACAGGTGACAAAGAAGCCAAACTCAATATACCAGATGAGCAAAACACAGAGCTGGAGGGTCTGCCCGTGGATAAGTCCGTGGTGATTGTCGACCCTGATCAACCTGAAGAGGAAGAACAAATCCGGATACCGGCCGGCGCACCGGTCTACGAGGCGAATGGCAAAATCAAGGAGCCGCCCAAGAGCGAAGAGTCACTGAACTTCCACGACTCGCTGGAGATTCTAAGGAAGGGTCTGGATATTGATCAAGCGCTGGAGGATCTGGAGGAGCTGTCTCATGACATCTACTACGGCCTCAAGATTGCTGAGGACTTCGAGACTATCAAGTCTCTGCTCTGTCTGGCGAATACGGACAACATTTTCAGCGAGAACCCGGACCCGGTCGATGTTCGGCGGGCGAGGTTGGCAGCTCTGACAATTGCGGCTACGCTGCAAAATAATGCCAAGGCGATGAAGGAGGTTGAAAAGCATTGGCCGGCGTTAATGCAGAGGAACTGTGCGGGCTTCGACGACCGCTTGAACGCGGCGCAGATCATATCTGACCAGTCAACGGGCGACATGGCCTTGGCCAAGGCGCGGGCTTCTGCACTGAACAGTCTGCTTAAGATTGATGACATTCGAAAACACGTCGTGAAGCTCGGAGGAATGGGGCAGCTTCTGGAGGTCTTGGTTAGCAATATGGGCGAGGAGTGGGAGCCGGCGAAGAGGAGAGTTGCGCAGCTGGTCCAGGACAACTTCCTTGATGCAGATATGGGGGCCAAGCTTGGCCTGTGGCCTGTGGATGACCAGAATAGTGATAAGGAATGTTGGGGATTCAGCGAGACGGAGCTGACTTCGCGCCCGAGTTGCTGGGATTACGCGGCCAAAAGGCTCTCTGAAGAGAACAAGAAGGACAAGGGCCACTGGAGTCATGAGCTCTGGAAACAGTTGAAGGAGGCAAGAAAGGGCGTTCCTAGCAGTCAGAGGGAAAAGACTGAGCTGTAAACTGATCCTACTTTAGCCATTTGAGTTCCCAATGATAGAAAGAATCGTTTTACTTACTTGCAATTGCCTACATTCGTGTTCGTCGTTGCTGTGCACATGGGTTGTTGTGTCCCAAACGTCACTTGAGATTGGTGTAAGTTGATAGGCTAGATGGAGAATAGCCAGTTTTTAGCATTTCGACCTCACCTTTTTGCCTCCTCACCACACACCAAGTAGTAAAGTCTCCTGGATGCTCCATCATAACAACAAAGCTACTCGATTGCCCCATCGATGCTGGATTTATTGCCCATGACACGTCAGAATTGAGACTATGTTCCTTCAATCCATCTACCCCTGGGTTCCTGTTGCCTCACCCCAGCCTCCACCCACTGCCCCCTCCAGGACCACAGTCACCATACCTCCCGGTCTTTCTCTCGTTGGTACGCGAGGCAAGTCCAGAGGCCGCAGTCTTCGTGCAACCTGCTTCTATCCCGCTGGGTCAGCAATCGCCGTCTTTGACCGCCCTCTCATCGCTGTTCCCACCGGCAAGAAGGTGACCTCGACCTGCGACTGGTGCCTGCGACGCGGGACATCCTCTCTGTCCCCTCCAACTCCGGTCCAAAAATCCCATCTTCAACAACCCGTCCCCCTTAGCGCCTGCACAGGGTGCAGTTTTGTCTTCTACTGCTCCAAAACTTGCCAGGCTGCAGCGTGGAAAAATGTGCACAAATTTGAGTGTTCGTGGCTGAAGAAGGCGGCGGTTAAGATTCCCCAGGGTGCGAGAGGAGATTATGTGGTGGACGAGCATACGAGGGCGGTGGTGCAGTTGTTGGCTAGACTCAGGAAGGGCGATGAAGTGGTTAGAGACGCGGTGGGGGATGTGCCATTCTATGGGGAGAGGTGGATGGAAGACCGCGAGGGTATGTTGGAAGGCTTACCGGATGTCTTCAGAGCGAACGAGGGCGGGCGGAAGTGGATGGAGTGGACTCGTAAAGCTATGGGCGCACTGGATATGACGGGGTTTGAGCATGGAAAATATGATCAAGGCGAGTTGTTTGGGGAGGGCGGGGTGGTTACGATGGTCACTGAGTTGTTTTGCAAGGTGAGTTTTGGAAAAGCTACGGTGTAAAAATGAGGGAGAAATATGCGGACTGACGTATCCGAAACAGATCCAGATCAACGCCTTCAACACAGAGGACCCAGATTACAGCAATCCCGGAATCTTGGTTGACACGGTGCTCTCCATGGCCAATCATTCCTGTATACCCAATGCGGCTGTTCGGCTCTCCGGCAGGACGACGATATTGAGAGCACTGAAAGACATCAAAGAAGGCGCAGAGATTGAGATCTCCTATGTCGGTACGTTCACGCCCTGTCCCTTAACGGGGAAAGTTTGCTAACCACCACCCCAGACTGTACCGAGTCGACCACCGAGCGGCGGCAGAAACTAGCTGGCTACCACTTTACATGTCAATGCCTCCGCTGCGCAAAAGACTTAGACGTCTATGAAGTTGCCGCCACCTCCCCAGTTAGACCCTTGAACGTCTTGAGTCTGCAACCCAACATGCAACTGTACCACAACCCGGGCATCGACCGAGCGAAGTTCGGGCGGGAATTTCTATACCCAGGAGTCAGCAACGGAGCCACTACCTTCCCAATGGTGACAGAGCGAGCCAGGGCATTGCTCAACGCCGAGATGTGGGCTGTCCATCCCCTGCCGGAGATGTACTCCACCTTCATCGTCAACGACGGGGAGAAAGAACAGAACCTCAGCTTTGCTCTTGCCACGGCGTGTTTCCGTGCAACCAGGGTCGATCCCTATGGCTACGTCGCGCCATTCGAGCCATGGAGACTCAAGGGCTTGTTGATGATTGCCCGACTACTCAGCCAAACAGCTCCTCTCACTGCAAGGGGTGAGTTGGCCAAGACATGTCCTATGCCACTGCTCGCCGAATCGCTGGAGGAAATGGACCAAGTGACGATCTGCGAATGCGTGCTCCGACTGGTAATGCATTACGGACCCATGGCACACTCTGATAACTGGGTGGTGATGGAAAGTGCCAAGGAGATGTTGGCCGACATTGAAAGTCTGGAAGGACGAGAACGAGAGTCTGCTATGCTTCAGCGTTGGGTGAGCAACCCTAGTCATCCCGAGGCAAAGAACTTCTTTGAGGAGATGGTCTATAAGCCGGTCATGCGGTTGGCTGAGATTGCCATGTTGATCGTTGCCAACAAGATGGAGAACGATGGGCTGCAGAAGAGGCTGCTGAAGCGCCTCCAGTAGTGCAGCATGTCACTGATTAGCTTTCACCTAACTGAGATCTGACGTTACCCGGGAAAGCACGACGAAGTAGACTAGACTGCAAAACATATCAAATGCCCACATATTGCCTTTCCGGTGGCTTTACCCTTTCGCTTCGTAGGCTTGACTTTACTTGCTGTTCGTAAGCGAACCATACACAATGGATAGGTGCCTGAAGGTGATAACACGGTACCTAGGTACCTAGAGGTAGCTGAAATGCGGCAGCTTCCCCACTGTGATTCGCCAATTGGCGCCTCCACCTTAATTTTGAGAAAACCCCTGCAGTCGTCACTTGCCTCGACTGCTAGCTCATCACTGCCAGGTCAAGTTTATTTTCTCCGAGACCGTTGGTGCTTGATGTAGCTTCCCGATTACCACGATGATCATTTGTACTCCGACATACTAGGGTATTATTACGAATTGACTACAGTTCGAGACCTGGACGGGGAACCCAGGAAGCTAGCGAGCAAGATAACCAGCTCTTGTCACGCCGACATGGCGTCGCCAGCAACCGAGCACGCAACCGTGCAGTTGGTGAATCAGGTCCCCGAGAACGACAGGCCTGACGGAGATGAGTTGGTACGGACCTCCTCGACTGGTAGCCTGAAGCGTTCCAGCACTCATGACGCTGACGACGATGATGGATGGACGACTATCCAGAATGGACGTCCTGTGAAGAAAACTAAGAAGACTCCCAAGGCCGACTCCGGTCGTTATCCTGGCATTACCTTTGCGAACACGGCCAAATTACAGTCCAAGGTCAACCTGTCGCAGCTCCGCGATCTGATACTCTATATCTTCGCTGATGGCAGCGCACCACAATGGGTCTCGGTCAAGCATCGGCCAGAATTCAGAAAGATTGTCGCTATATGGGTACCTGGCCTGGAAGAGGCCATGTTCAAGCCCAACGTCGACTTTTCAACGTACAATGACAATAGATCCAGCGACACTGGCGCCGGCCAAGCGACGGAGCGAGTGCTGACATCTCCTGATGACTACTATCCTCGTGTGTTGAAGAAGGACTTACTCCCAGAGGCCTTACAGTCTTTCGCGGACATGTTCCCTCATTTGTGGCCAGTTAAGGCGCCCGGTGACGAGAAGACGTCCAAACTACATTCCCCGATGCACACCATGCTCACTGCCCCGTTGCCTAAATCGAAGGAGGGTAAAGGTCCCAAGGCTGTCTCGGATCCGCGAGGCTGGACCGATGTCCGGACGAGGATAACCGAGTTTTTGATCACTCCCGAAGAGTACATCGAACATGGTTTCTTGCCGCATCCGGCCTTCCTGTCTGGGCAAGCCCGGGAGGAATTTCAGGACCCTGAAGGGTGGGTGCACAGCCGTGTTGAAAAGTTGGAGGACGGCAATGTGCCTGAGAAGGACATTGAGCAAGGCAGTATAACCGCCGGACGCAAGGTTCTTGCCATGGACTGTGAGATGTGCATGACTGGAGAGAAGGAGTTCTCCCTGACCAGAATCAGCCTTGTGGATTGGGACGGCAATGTGATCATGGATGAGCTTGTCAAGCCAGACAAGCCCATCATTGACTATGTCACCAGATTCTCAGGAATTACCGAGGAAATGCTGAAGCCGGTAACAACTACACTGAAGGACATCCAGAATCGCCTCTTGGAAATGCTGACGCCGCAGACCATCCTGGTTGGACATTCATTGGATTCGGACATGAAAGCCATACATATCACCCACCCCTTTATCGTCGACACCACGCTCATATACCCACATGCACGCGGCCCGCCATTGAAGAACTCGCTCAAGTTCCTGGCCCAAAAGTTCCTGAACAGGGAGGTCCAAAAAGGCGGTCAGGCAGGACACGACAGTATTGAAGATGCTAAGACCACTCTCGATCTCGTGAAGAAGAAGTGCGAAAAGGGTAAGGCTTGGGCTTCTGGTGATCCGGGTGGGGAGAACCTCTTCAAGCGACTCACGAGGGCGGGCACGTCGTACGCCAATCAGGGTGGTCCGGAAGCGAAAGGAGGAGCTCCGACAGGCAAGAGCAGCGCGGCGGTGGATTGGGGTGACCTGGACCGTAATGAGTGCTCTCCGGCGACCTACAAGATCAAGTGCGCGTCGGATGCCGAAGTGGAAGCTGGTATCTTGCGGGCAGTACAGGGAGATCCGGATGGCCTCGAGATACCCTTTGGTGGGGCTCAGTTCATTTGGGCCCGCATGAGAGAGCTGGAGGCACTCCAAGGATGGTGGAACCGCAACAAGCTTGCCGAGGGTGACAAGAACGGGCCACCAGCTGCAGCCCCAGCGTCAGCAATAGCCACACAACCCGAGCTGGATGTGAAAGACCTCATCATTACAGTTGAAGAGGCGGAACAGCTAGCCAAGGTCGACGAGGAACTGGAAGCTTCCGTTCACCCACTGGAAATATGCCTGATGGAACTCACACAACGTCTCAAGCGCATCCACGACGCTCTCCCACCCTGCACTGCCTTCATCGTCTTCAGTGGCAGCGGGGATCCGCGTGAGATGAGTCGATTGCAGGCTATGCACTCGCAGCATCGCAAGGAGTACAACACACCCGGCAGCAAGTGGGAGGAGCTCAGTGTGCAGTGGACGGATGTCGAGGACCAAGCATTGAAGAAGGCGGTCCGGAGGGCCAGAGAGGGCATTGCTTTCATAGGGGTAAAATAGATGACCTGCTAGTCACAGGGGAGCTGGCGAAGCAGGAAAGCATAAAGAAGGAATAAGCGATACATACATGTTACCAGTAGCGATTTTGACGAGGCTAGCACGTTTTTCGTAGACCTTGTATGACCATCCATATTTATTCTACTGCGGTCCATGACACAGACGGCTCAATTAGGTAAACACTGGTTCATACTCCGTTATCCTGACGATCTTCCGCTTAACCCAAAAAAAACCCTGAACTACACGCCTCTTCCTGAAGCCACCCGCTCCTAGGGCCAAATTGTCCTCTGCATACCCGGGCTATCCTCGGTTCTACCAAAAAGTGTCGAGTACCGATCCCTCCACTGGGTGAAAGTCCCGGTGGTCGTGCCTTCCACCGTACTCACTCCATCCATCAGATACACATTCCTTCGCCGCATTGCTAGATTCCACGCAAAGGGACTCTCACTCGTTCCCGTCACCCGTCCCGCCCTCAACATGACCTCGTAATCCACCAATGCCTTCTGGTCGTAGGTGAATCTATCCAAGACCGTGGCGTCAGCATGGTCCAGGACATCTTGTTTTTGCACGACGGCAATGTTGAAATCCCTGGCTCGGTCGATGAAGGACGTGATGTTCTCCCCACTAGCTCCGGTGGCCAGATAGATGACGGAGGCCTTGGATTGCACCGCGTAGTCGAGGTAATACGCTGCTTGTTCCTCGTAAGTGGGGAATTTGGGCCTGCTGTGGACGGTATCGGCTTCGGTGCGGAGATGGACGCCCACGAAGGAGTCGTTCTGCAGACCGAGGCGTGGGTCGATGCCGAGCTGGAAGCGCTTGTGCAGGTTGAAGAGGGCCGAGGCGGCGATACGACGGGCGTCCGGGCGGATGCGGAGGATACGGCCGAAGTGCCGGGCGAAGGCGACGCCGTCGGACTGAGTTGGCCATGCCCAGTATGAGAGCTTGAGCGTGAAGTGAACGGGGTTCTTGCGGAGATGGGGAGGAGATTTGGTGTTGACAAAGGTTTTGAGTTTGGATTGGACGCTGGACGGGTCTGCGACTATGGTTGTGTTGACGAGGGTGATGTTGGCGTCTGTCAGGGAGAACTTGGTGGCTTGGAGGAGGGAGGGGATCTCCCAGAGGTCGTTTATGGAGCGATGGAGGCGGAGTTGGGGGCAGTATGTCGACAGGGACGAGTTGAAATGGTCCATGTCGAAGAAGTAATCCATGTCTTCACCGTGAATGGCGGCTTTCGTCTTTGGATTCGTCCATGCTATGTTCCTGTCATCTCGTTTTATGATACCTGGGAGGATCAGTTCCGCTCCCATCTCCATGGCAATTCGTATGCAGTTGAGGTGGGCATTCTTGACATTTGCCAGCCCTGCTGGAGGTGATTCGCAGGACAGGAAGACACCGGGAGTCCATTGTTTGCGACTACACAGCTCGGCTATGCTGGAGCCATCAAATGCTCCGTCCACTTCGTGCTCGAGGAAGTCGGAGACGAAGAGCTCTCTCTCGTCCTTGAACTTTCGCAGGACCGTGGTGTAGGCCGTTGCCGATGTGGTGAAGTAGTGGAAAGTCCACACGAGGATGAGAGCTGGCAAGGCAAACTTAACCAGATGCGACGCCTGTGATGAGGCCAACATTATGGCGATATTGTCACACAGACTACATCCAAAAAGAATAAAGACTAAAGGCAGAGAAACCGTTCACTTTGACAACGGTAGCACTTGTGCTGGAGAAGACAAGACGCTCATTGCAGGCACCGACATTCAACGTAAACCCACAGAGCATGGTCTCCGATAAGATCAGCTTGGGACACTAGGGAAACTCAATGATTCACAATATCCACGGGCATTGGTGGTACATGCCGGAAGGGAGGCCTTGTGGAGCGACATTCCAGCTGCCCTTGCTGACACTTCAGACACTCCATCTTGGCTGCTTGTGAACCCATAAATTGTTTGATCTGTTCAGTGGCTCACACCCATTCAATATAAGGGTTGGCATGGAATTCCCATGTGCCCCGGTGGAAGGACGAAGCTATCCCAAAGCCCTGCATAGGCCAAGTACGGTGCCAACGACGGTTGTGTGCATGGCAAGCAGGGGTTGTCACAGCACTTTGCACGGATCACGTGACAGCGCTTACAGCAATGGGCTGCCTTTGTACCTCTCCAGTCAAAGTACCTCGCCTTCCAGGTTAGTGGGACATCCATCCCAAGTCTCGCACGAATGGGAGAAATTACCATGAGCCACATGGACCGGCCGAAAGTGCCACTGTATACCTGAACCAGTGGCCCTCGTCGTCTTCTGAAGATAAGTTCAGATGACAAGTAAGAGACTGCAACATCATCGCAGTGCCAAGTTTGGACAAGTGGGCTACTACCTAGCGGGGATACCTTCCCGCCCGGTTTCATCCCTGCAGTTAGTGCTTGGGATTGAGTTAGCGTGGCACGACCCGAACGCGTAAAAACGCGCTTGACTTTAAGTGGAGGGGGCATGGTGTGATGGCGGCGGTAACCATGAAAGTGCCATCTTTTATAACACCTTGAAACACTCTCGGTTTGTCGTCGGGGCGCTGTCGTTGGAAGAGCAAACAGACGAACACGTTTGGTATGACGAGCCGTCCAATTACCGGGAGAAGGGTCCAATCTCTAGGGTTAGACTCCGGAACTACTGCGTAGATCTCGTCGAACGGGAGGCTTGAGCTTCCACATTGCACTCGGCAAGCCCACTTCCCTCTCCTGCCGGACAGATTGGCAACAAGCACATTACAAGGTCCTACGCTGCTGCAAGCCGCGCCCCAGTTCTACCACCAAAATGCAACGTCGGCCAAGCTTCTCGTCCTCCGATTTGTACCTTATCGCGAGTATAGCTAGGTAAGGTAGCGAGTTCAGTACACAGTACAGAAAATGCCCGCAGCATCATCCGCTACAGCGTAGATAGATGGTTGCTTCCCAGTGCCAACGAAGAGGGGATCCCGCAAGCCCACTGCTGTTGAGTGATGCAGTCCAGTGACCTGTCAATACCGACACGACACCATGAGTGCGCGATTGTGTTGGATTGTTCTTACGGGTCCGTAGCGTCGAACTGTTCGAGGGAGGGGGACGCCATTGTTGGAGCTGTTGTTGACTTGGTGTAATACGCTGCTATACTAGGGTAGAACTTGGCGCATAGACACTGTCAACTGTCCCGACAAGATGATGTCCCGCCTCCGCCATTGCCGTCACTGGCTACCTTTGCGCAGTAGAGGTTCTGTAGTGCAGGGAACCGGCGTCCGTTTGAGAGAGCTTCGTCTGCTGCCAACTGGCCGCCCCTTGTCAACAATAGCCTGCAGAACCACTGGGGTTGCATGCAGACTCGCGGAACCCTGCCGGCAACGTCCACGATAGTCTGCAGCGCATGCCCAGCTGCCCAACGGTTTATTCAGTCCGTCTCCTCTGGCCAGTGCTTTCCCAATCGAGGCCCTGGACGAACCCCGGCAGCAAACCGCTACAAAGTGAGAAGCGACTGTTCGTTTGTCAAAAGCAAGACTGCAGGGATGTCAAAATCTGGCCAGACCCGCGCTGAACCTGCATTTGTGACCTGCGCAAGCCAGTTACATGGCGCAAAGCTCTGGTGGAGGGTGGGCCCCTTGCATGGAAAAGCCGGGGTCATTTTGGGCACTAGAGCAACTTCTGCGTGTCGCTTCGAGCTACGTCGGCCGGTTCTCAATGGAGCCCTGACCCTCGCCCCCCCCCTCGAACAAGGACCCCAAGTGCTGTTCGCGCACTTTGGTCGCATTCAACTCCTCCCACGTACCCTATTCCATCCTCCTTCAGCACCACGCTACCCTTCGGCACAACGCTATCTTCTTATAGTTTCTGGCGCGCCTCCCGTCGACATAAGATTTTCAACATTCCCGTCGTTGCGGTCAACTCATTTGTTTCACATTTTATCTTCGTTGCGTCGTGCCTTTTCCAACGTTGTGGCAGCTGCGACCGACATTGCGCTATCGCGTGTCTTGTGTTTACATGACAGACAATCCATAACAAGGGCTCCTCCCTCTTTTCGCTCTTGCCAACGGAACGGGCTCGTACCCCGATCGTCCGTTGTACGCCAGACAGACGAACTTGTCTATCCTCATCTAGTTTAACTTCACTGATTATAACGAGCATCAACCGGCTACATTTTGGCGAAGCAGGTCAGCTCAAACTGTCGAGTGAGGCATTGGCTCGACTGCCAGCCATCTTATTTTGCTCTGGTTCCAAACCCGCGCTACGGAGAACCTTAGCATCTCCTCTAGACGGCCGTTGAGTTTCTGCATTACCCAGCACAAGTCACACGCACCAGCGGGCGTCTGAGTTGACTGAATTCCTGGTCTCCGGCCTACCGTCACCGTCGTCCTCGTCGTCGCCGTCGTCGCATCACATAGAAGTGGACCAAAACATCTTGACCATCTTCAAAGGACATTGACAGAACGTCGAAACAGCACGGTCGACCTTTTATATCTCTTGTCCTCCCTAGCCAGCTGGAATTTCCTCTCATGCCGCACATCATCCCTTGATTTGTCTGAGCTTAACTCTACGAAAATGAGTCAGCATTCCGGCTCGTTGCCCAAGGCATTCAGGTTCGCGGCCCCCAGGACGCCAGAGCCGTCAGATGGCAGCGAAGAGATGCAGTTCCCTTCCCCTCCAAGACCGCGTCTAAAGTTGAAGAGACGTAATGTTTCTCATCAACACCAACGAACGGCTCCTACCGAGCAGTTTCTCGCGTCCGTCGCTGCTGCCGACCTCCCTATCCCGAGCATTGAAGAACCCACTCTTCCATCCTCTGGAGCCCCGGAAATTATGAGCAGCTTCCCTACATTCTCGCTCCCAGATTCCACGGCAAATGAGCAAGACACTCACCTTCTTGTGCCCCGCGGACGCGCATTCTCACCTCCCAAGACCCCGGCGCCGGGATTCGTTCCGTCTTTGTCACCGCCCAGGTATCCAGACTGGACGTTGGATTCAGCATCCAGTAGTGTGGAGTCGACGCCGGACCCAGACTATGAGTCCAGCAGGCCGTCCACGTCGCGGTCGACCCAGACTAGCACCTCCCTCTTTAGCGGCTTATCGCAGATGTCCGATGAGGATCACTGTGTCAGTCCACCGCTCCACAAGGATGACAGCAAGTTCGTCCTTCTTGATGAAGTCATCGCGTCCAATGCCAATGCCAGCCTTAGACACAAAAGCAAGGCTAGGAAAGCACCATGGACGAAAGCTATGAGCGCGCACCTCTGGTCCACTTTCGTGCTGTACCTGGAGGACCCAAAGGTTACCCCCTTTCGAACCGAGAGGAACGGCATACCTCCCACGGGCGTGTGCTTACGTGTTGCTCGGGAAGCGAAGCGCAGCTGGAAAGGGTCCAAAGCTCTCCAAAAGGGAGCGAAGCCCAACGATGGGAAGAAGAGTGGAAGCAGCACTCCAACCGCGGAGGATGCTGGGACATACATGGAATGGCCGCACACTTGCGCTGCGACGCGAGCGCATCTTCGTGAATTGTGCAAGCTGAAGGCGGCTTCAGGCGGTGGACGGAACATGCACTTGCTGTCCCGCAGTTCGACTCCGTTTAGCCAGGCAGCTTCGCGACATTGGAATCGACGATCCACACCAGGCCACAGCTCTGCTGTTTTCGCGACCAAGGACATCTCACTCTCTCTTGCTGTGAGCACGTCTGATTCCATGCATCCTGACGGGCCGCTAGCTCAACTGACTGGTTCTGTTACCGCGGACATGGATCCCGTCCCAGTCGCTACACCCTCGACGCCACCACCGACCCTGGGTCCCGCGTTTCAAGCTGAGCCGTCATTTGCCGAGAGGCGGCGCCTCGGTTCGCCCTTCAGTACCAGGACGTACGGTCCTAGTTCCTCCAAGGCTCTTGCTGTCGCCCTCGATTTCAGCTCGATACCCAGTCGCCTCACGGGCCCTCAGCGCGTACTGCAATCTCCAGTCCACCTCAGCCGATCCGGCACTCACAAGAGAAGAAATACCCAGTCAGGCGTCCCTCGCAAGCGACCGAGTCTCGTGTCGGACATTTGGGTGGATCCCAATTCTACCATCGCCCATTTGGCTAATCGGACATCTGGAGCCGAGCCGAGCGTCATAGTTTCGAGCGGGCTCAGTGATCCTTTCGGACCTCAGCCGGAGGCTTGTACGGACGTGGCGACCCATAGACAACTTGAGCGATCGATGGCACCTCCATCGCGACTCGGTTCGCCTTTCTTGGCAGCCGGCGCGGGAACCAACTCGAGTCTCAGTTTCCCACGACGGACGCACCGACCCGCCGAGAGTGTTGATCTTGGTATGCTTGGCCGACCATTTGCAACCCTTCAGTTTCACCATATGACAGAGGGGTCGACCGACTTCAGGTCGACGCATGCTATCGATCGGTTCTCCTGGATCGACCAGCGGTTGAGAGAGCTAAGGAATCGAGACGCCCGTCGACGGTCAGGCTCACCACTATGAAGATCCACACCACCCTTGGCGCCGATATCACTTGGTCCTCTTTCTGACCAACTCTTTTTCCTTTGTCATCACGCTAAAACGACATGATCTAACGACTTACATGACCGCTCTGAAGCCGCAGAGACACCCGGGAGCGCAAACAGCTACCTTCAGTTTGGAATACAACATAACCCCGGCCGTGTGCGAATATTCACAACTTGGCAAGGTGACCGTCTCAGAGATCTATTCGACCTGACCTGTCGATTTATAGGGACAGATTGATGTTTGGAGGCATTGGAAAGCACCTTTGAGACAAAATTACCGGACACTGAAAAAGACCTCTCATGTCACTGGTGGGGTATTGTTTAACGAGAAGACTTTATGATGAACGCATGAATTATGGAATGGTTATTGGGTTCGGAAACACTTACTTATTTTTGTAATATACCGGGTTCTGGGGGGTTGGTTGTATGTACCGTCCCTTCGTCCCAAGGGCAGCGTGGAGTAGAGCGTCCCGGTTTCCATAATCTGTTTTGTTGGAACATATGTCCGTGGCAAGTGTTGCGTTATCTGCATGACATGCTATCTTTGAAGCGTCACAATTACCCTTCGACGCCATCAACGACCGTTCGGTAGTGGGCTCCTATTGAGGAAAAAGTCGCCTTCCCCAAGCACAAGCCATGAGAGCCGTTACGGCACGTGATGGCTAATGCCAGGGGGCGGTGGGTTTCCAGGGGCATGACTCCGGGGCAGTAAATTAGCTGCCTCGGCTCGATTGATGCGGTCGCTAAGTTGGCCGCTAACCCCGCTGTCTTACAACATGTAGTTGGATTCAGACACCACTCGACGTAAATTTACCACCTTTACCGGTGCTGCATCATTCACTGCTCCTGTGCATACGTTCAAGCAGCTGAGCGCAATATTTACTTACGTTCCGAAACCTCTTACGTACTGCTATCTCTGAATATAGGGCGAGTGTGGCCTCCATAACTCCACTGGTCGCGTTTATAAGCACTTCACAGGCGTCAAACCTTCCCCAAGCTTAGGCGCAAAACAACCAAGCATGTCGTTTCTTGGAGGCGCCGAATGCTCGACGGCCGGCAACCCGCTCAGTCAGTTCACCAAACACACACAGGATGACAAGAGTTTGCAGCGAGACCGGCTCGTCAACCGCGGGCCTAATGCCGGCTACAGCGGTTTCAGAAGCGCGGGGATGGGCTCGTCACAGCAAGACGAGGTATGTGCTCCTGTCGTTCTTTCCTCTTCTTCGTTCTTGAGGCACGGTCACTGACAGCTTCTTGCTGCAGATGGTGAACAACTTTCTTCATCAAAACCCAAACATGGCCGAGATGGCGCTCGAACACGGCCAGACTCCATTTCAGTTCGTACGACCAGATCCAGCAGGGCAGGGTGTGCACCTACGCGCTCAAACTGCCTCTCCCACGGGGCAGTCGGCTATGGAGCAGGCATTCAGCGCACCGTCAGGGACACAATTCAGTGCAGACGAGTTTGCCCGCTTTGCACAACTTAATGGGTCATCCTCCGCAAGGTCAAGTCCGATGCCTGGTGTGTCGGCACAACAACAGCAACACCACCATCAGCGACCCATGATGGGGATGGGGATGATGAACATGGGCGGGTACGGTATGGGCGGCATGATGGCGCAACGGCCCACGTTCCAGTCCGGCTACTCGCATAGCTCGCCCCTACACCAACAACATGAACCCGAAGGCAAAGGAAAGGGGAAGGTGGTGGAGCTGGACGACCACAGCTGGGAAGAGCAATTCAAGCAAATCGAGCTTCAAGACAAGGCGCAAGAAGAGAATGCGGCCATGGAGCCCGAGTTGAACCAGCTGGACGAGACTCTTCACTCCGAAACCGGTTACGGTGACCTGGAGTCAATATGGCGCGGCATGCAAGCAGAACAAGAAGCCCTCCGCGAACTGGACGATGAGGAAGCGGCTTTTGAAAACTTCGATTCCAACACCTTTAACGACTGGGGCTATAGGAACGGCCGCATGGGTCCCGAGCCAGCAGCGGAGAATTACATGTTTGAGGACGAGAACATCTTCCGGGACCAACCGAACCCTTTCGAAGAAGGCGTACGCATCATGAACGAAGGCGGCAACCTCTCTCTCGCCGCGCTGGCATTCGAAGCCGCCGTGCAAGCTACCCCAGACCACGTCGAAGCCTGGGTCTACCTGGGGTCTGCCCAAGCACAAAACGAGAAGGAAGAAGCCGCCATCCGCGCCCTCGAACACGCCATGAAGCTAGACCCCAACAACCTCACCGCCCTCATGGGTTTGGCCGTGTCCTACACGAACGAAGGCTATGACAGCACCGCCTACCGCACGCTCGAACGCTGGCTCTCAGTGAAATACCCGTCCGTCCTTCCACCTGATCAAGTGTCGGCCGCGGCAGAGATGGGCTTCACAGATCGCGAGAAGCTTCACGACCGCGTCACCGAACTCTTCATCCAAGCCGCCCAGCTTTCACCCGACGGCGAACACATGGACCCCGACGTCCAAGTCGGGCTGGGCGTGTTATTTTATGGCGCGGAGGAGTATGACAAGGCAGTCGACTGTTTCACCGCGGCTCTGCACTCGTCCGAGTTGGGGTCCACCAACCGCCAATCCCAACTACACCTCCTCTGGAACCGTCTTGGGGCCACGCTGGCCAACTCCGGCCGCTCTGAGGAAGCCATTGCCGCGTACGAAAAAGCCTTGTCTCTCAATCCCAATTTCGTGCGTGCAAGATATAACCTTGGCGTAAGCTGCATCAACATCGGATGCCATGCCGAAGCCGCGGGACACTTGCTAGCGGCGTTGGACATGCACAAATCGGTCGAGAAGAGTGGACGGGAGAAGGCGAGGGAGATCATTGGTGGCGCGGGCGGAGATGTGAGTGACGAGAGGCTGGATGCCATGACAATGCAGAATCGGAGTACCACCTTGTATGATACGTTGCGAAGGGTGTTTAGCCAGATGGGGAGACGAGATCTTGCGGAAAAGGTAGTGGTGGGCATGGATCCGGATATGTTCCGGGGCGAGTTTGATTTTTGACGGGGCAGGTGATCGGCGGGCAGAGCAGGAGAGCGGGAAGCCAGTTCTGGTTTGGCACCTCAGGGGTACCAGACGACAAGAGATGTGTTGGTGAAGCAAACATGTTCAGTGGAGAAGTCTGAGGATGGAGTGATTTTGGAGCATGATACCAATCGTTATCGAGCATGTTCTATAGAGAAGAACCCAAAGTTTATATTGACCAGTCACCCATGTTCAGACGTACATTCGCCTGGTCTCATCAAGGTTGCCACTCTCTCGCCTCACTGCAGCCAAGTTGGAATAGTAGCAATCTTCTCATACTCTTCCACATCCTGCATGTACAGAGTCTCAATGTCCTCTAGCATCAAGTCTGCTGGTACAACCATGAACGAATGGAGCAAAAAGCTCTCTGCTGAACCTAGCTGAGATTAACGGCTACGACCCCTTATTTGACAGTGTAACTTGGTATCCTATCGACCATTTGGCTCACAGTACCACGCCCTTTGCTGCTGGCTTCAAGATAGAGATCCTACATGTGATGCGGACACAGTCCCAAGTCGATCAATCAACGAACAGCACCGGACTGAGGGCAATGCTTGGCTCAGGCAACGGAGATGAACCCATGGTTCGACCAGATCAATTCCGAACCTACCAATATGCCAGAGCACACATATGTTTAAGGGATAACTAGCTCCCGTCTAAGTACGCCAGAGACAACCATATCAAGACAACATGAGGTGATGATGTATCATCCTTGATGTACAAAAAAACCCAAGGGTAATAGAAAGCAGGACCGACAACCCAACGCCCAAACATAGTGACCCGCCGTATTCACATTTGCGATTCCTTTCCTGAGTTGCATGTGCATCACGGCATGCTCGTGTTGGTCTCCCATGCTCCCATATCGATGCCGTCCATAGATCCCATACTCATGAGATTCCGCAATGTCTCGTTGGCGACCGGCGTCATACCCGTTCCAGCACCAAGATCCCCCCACGATACCGGAACCGCGAACTCATTCCCGGATGATGGGTCCTCTATGTTGAATCGCGGAGTTAGTCCGGTACCCATGTCAGGACCCATCCCGAACTGTGGTGTCTGCATATCGAAAAAGGCCGAAGCCGCAGCTGCCGCTTCCACATCGTTCGTCGTTTGTAGTTGGGGACTTCTGCCAAAGGCCGATGTTTGACCACTAGCTTGGTCCTGGGCATTGATGTTCTGTCGCACGTCTGATGCCGAACTGGATCCTGGCGTGCGCCCCTGCTCACCGGATGTTCCGGACATAGCGTTGGGACTGTGGGCGCCGATGAGATACCCTTGTCGCACTGGTAAGCTCTCCATGGATGTGGAATACGACCGCGCACCGCAGTTGTTCGAGTGCCGTGTTGGCAGAGAGGTTGTGGATGACTTGACGGGTTGTTGTCCAGACTCCCATGGTCGGGACGCTGCCCCTGCCGAGCTGGACGTCTGGGACATGGTGCCTGGACTAGGGTTGGAATCACCCAAATCCGGTGCATTGACTGCACAACCGTCGTCGTCCACTCGCTTCAAAAAGTGGCATTCGTTCTTGCCGGCCAAGTGGCCCGCGGAGCCGTTTCGTCTACCTGATGACGGCGTACCTTCGCTATTCGCTGGTCGTAGGTCTCCAGCAATATTAGGTGGGATCGGCTGCTATGGGTTAGCGTTGCTCACCCATCGGCCGTTGAGAGTTGTTATGAGTGAAACTTACTTTGTCAGTACTACATGGAAAAGTATTCTTGAGCTTCGGCACTCGCGATCCGAGCACCTCGAGATCAACATCCAACTGAACCAAGAAGGACTCCGTGAGCGGGTTCCGTTTCTTCAAGGCATTCATGGCGGACAATAAGAAGCGAAGAGAATCTATGACAGCACTGTTGTCTGGGCTACTCTTCAGGTACTGAATGAACACCCTGCCGGCGACATAAAGGCAGAACGATATGAATGGGTTCATCTAGAAACATGATCAGTAAAACGCCGTCCTGTACGGAGGATGGTCGGGTTACTCACCGAGGCCAGGTCGAGGTGGGAGATCATCCTCATGATGCTGGCGATCTCGTTGGCTCCATTTATGCACCTGATTTTGCTTTCTGTGCTGACACTCCCGGGCAGGCGAGCTTTGTCGGCCTTGAAAATGGCCGCTTGATGCAGGCAAATAGTCGACGTATGTATACACATGTTTGCAAAAATGGTGTTTGGATTCGTTAGCCCCTCCGGCAGTTTAAGCTTGCTGGGTAAACAGAGTGACGTGTTGAGTATAACATTGTCGAGGGTACGGTGGCGTCTCCAGAACTCGCCATTCATCGAATCGTCATCCCCATCCACGTCCGGTCGGTGGAGGTGGTTCAAGTTCCTTCCGAAGAGACAAGCCATAAGGACGATGGCACCAAACGAGGTCAGCTTCCCGGCCCCGGCTGGGGTCATGGCCTCCGCCAGGGTGGGCGTCTGCTCTGGTCGGCTCATTTCGTAGGCCTCTTCTGACGAGGGCAGGTTAGACATGATGTCTTTCTCATCGACCGTCATGGGCCAGCCTGTTCCGATACTGGCGTAACGGTCCATACAAAAGGACATCCAAAACGTCCGACGTCTCTCTTCTGCTTCCGTCCAGTCGCGTGGCTCGGGGAGACATTGTTTGACGTCAAGCACTGTCCTGTCAATGCGGTGAAGGCCGAGCCTGCATATCGATGGTGAGAAAGGACAATTCAAGCCCGCCCCGACGGTTCAACCCAGATGCTGCACTTACATTTGACACAGTTTCACAGCTGATCCCGTACTCATCCAGGCGCGAGGGAAATACAACGTCTTAAACTCATAGTTTGCAAGTAAAGCGTGGGTCTGCGCGTGTGCGACGGATATCATGTGCTCCCCGTATCCCTTGATGTAATCTGCTTCGACATACTTCCGTGCCCGTTGGTAAAAGAGGTCTTTCATGTTCTCGTATTTCTCCGTGACAGAACATGCTAACGTCCACATGGCGTATCGGAGACATACGGGGGGGCGTTGTTGAGGTGCTCTTAGTTCTGGTGTTAGCCAACGGAAGTGCGGCTGGAAAGCGATGTACAGTGACAACACAATGGAACCCAAGTCTGGACTTACAAATTCATGGCCGTCAGGTAGCGGTACTTGTGTATCATGGGACAAGATGGGTGTATCTTCTCGAAATATATTTGGTGCCTGCCCAGTTGGAAACATCAGTACTCCGCTGCCAGGTTCCAGCCGCCATGGTACTCGAAAGTGTTCACTCATGGACTTACAGCTCGTCTATGGTCTCTTGTGGCGGCAACGGCTCTTCCAAGCCCAAGCCAACCATCTCCCACGTAAATGTGGCTTCAGCATTATCCATGCCCATGTCCATTCGGGGAGCGTTGAAGTTGAAGTCTTCCATCCCCCCATGCTGCGGGGAGTCGCCAGCATTGTACTGCCAACGCTCCGTATCGGGCGCTCCAGGCAAACATATCGGCGGTTCCGAGGCGTTAAACTTTGGAAGAGCTGGTATCGCGGGAGCCGTGGCTATGCCACCGATGGTCACGGCTATAGGGTTGGCTTTCTCGACGGTCGGAACAGGTGCAACCTCCTTTGTCCTCAGCAACGTCTCGACCTGGTCTACAAAGCCCGTGACGTTAGCATGACTGTCATGACTAGCAGCTCAGATCTGTAGCACGGAAAGTAGCTCTGGAATGCAAGGCAGCATACTCAGTCGTTGCTCCAAGGCCTTCACGTATCCCCTCTTGGGCCCACTCTTCCTTCTCACCTCATCGTATGCGCAACTGTGTCCAAGTCTGGTGCAAGTGCTGCAACTTGGCTTATTCCCGTCGCACTTCAGCTTTCTCCTCCGGCAGATCATGCACGCCAGGCGTTTGGTCTTGGGAACACTGGCGTTCCCCCTGAGAGGCAGCTCTGCGGATCCTGGGCGTGTATCGGACACCATGATGGTGTCCGGTGGGGTCCCAGTCGACGAAGACATGTTGGATGGCCAAGCGATTGCGAAACGAGAATGTAGTTGCCCACCTACAATCGTGGTTGGGTCTTCCCTCGATTGAGTCGTGTGCTACTTGCAATTGCGCGCTGGTGCAGGAGTTGTTATTCGGACGCTGGTGTTGCTCGTTCCCTCGGCGTAGACCTCGCTTACCAACGGCGATAGGTACGGGTAGTTTGCCAGTCGCAAAAGGGTCGCGGCGTCGAGGCTCATCGAGCCGGCGATATTAGAGGTTTAGGAGACCAGAGCCGCGTGTCTGGGAACACTTTCGGGGAGGAGTAAGCAGCAGGAGAGGTATGTAAGCATGGGATATCGACAGCTCGAGATGGTCCTCACTACTCCTCAGCTGATGCCATGACCTGGACCATTTGAAGGGGCTCCGTATGATTCGGTGGGGCCTGGGATCTCTGAAATGATTGTTTGTTCTCGAGTGTGTGAAAATGAGGTAATAGCAGAATCAATTCTGGTCGATTTTGCACGTGGAAGATACCCGACGTGCAATTACAAGTGGGTAGTCATGAGATTCCAATGGAACGAAGTCCAGAGAGAGCATGATAATGAGGCGCGAGGGCGACATGTGGCCGTTGTCGAGTGCTCCTGCCCTTTTGCTCCTGCCCTTTCATACACAGGCAGCCACCGCACCCGTCACAGACTAGTACTGTACGCACTAACTTTCCAGTGATCCTGGCATGCATGACCCCTGCTCATGCTAATCTGGCCCTTTCAGTCACTAGGGTCACTACGTGGTGTGGACCTGGACCCCTGCTCTGTTACCGTCTATGAAGCTTACTTGAGACACACATACGTAGTAGTCGCGCAGTTGGCATTCCTCCGTTGTACGCAATGAGATCAAAGTCAGGCCGACTTACTCTAGCCACAGCACAACCCGGGTCCTGTGGAGGTTTCCTCATCAACGAAGACTGTGCGCCTGTGTGCTGATGGTGGCTGATTAATAATAGCGCTGCCCCTCTTTCCATGCATTGCATGCACTAAAGAAAGCTTGGCACTGTCGTACGCATCGGGCCAACCAATCGTTGCATTTGCAAGCTTCTAGTCTACATGGAACAACATTGTACCTAACCTGTTTGGGGAGCGTTCAAGGTTTCGAACTGTGGTTGAAGGGGTCTGCTGGCGTGTGAACGTGTGAGGCACGGCGGCCAAGCAGCTTCCTCACCCCCTCAGACTATCCAAAGTATGTACCCTTGATCCAGATGTCAAGGCTGTACTTCTATTTCGTACGCAACCCGCTTGTGCGGTATGTGTGGTGACCCTGACACCGTTTGCATCCCGCAGTACCCCTTTATGCACACGTCCCGAACAACCAGATAAGGTTGAGCTTGCGGCACCAAGGAATCCAAGATGCAAGGCCTTGTCGGGAGTCCCTTGGTACAAATGTTTGCTCAGTTTCCCCTAGGCAGGTTGCTACCCCTTTCCATTCGCCAATGATGCTTTCCCGATGACCAATATGCACACCCTCGATTATCACCTCGCAGTTGCCTTCATGAGCCTCGTTACCCTCAGAACTTGAAGCTAGTATGACGATCAAATCGCCGCATCGGCAAACACTAGTCTGATCAGGTTGTCAGGAATCCCAGTCCTTGTCTCCAAGAGGATTGTATTGTCCAAGCCGAGCACCAACCACAGGATATCTCACGAAGCTCGAATCGTGATTAAGGTTGATCATAGATATCTAGTCGTTGAGAAACGTCGCATGCTGTTCTTCACCTCTTGTCCGTGTCGACACCCACGATACGTAGCGCATTCACGCTGGTGTCACTGTAGGCCAGGCAGTACTTGGTTGGTGCCCACGACACGAAGGGGCAGTTGCCGGCCGTTTTGATCGTGTGAACGTGCTCGCCGGTCTCGACGTGCGAGATATGGACTCCCGCTTCTGCAACACAGATTAGTAAAGTACATCGTGTGGCATCCGCCCACCCAGAGTCGAACCTACCACCTTCACTTCCACCGGCGATGTAGCTCCCGTCAAAGGTGAAGCTTAGACTCCGAACCGGACCAGCGGTCTTTGTTATGGTTCTCGAGCAAAGCCAGCTCTGCGTATCGTACAGAGCTATCATGGAGTCCGTACCGCCAGTGGCCAGCCAGCGCCCGGTTGGAGAGAGCTCAACACTCACAGCTGAGGACGTATGACCCCTAAGCACAAACTCGTCCGACTCTCCATGCCTCGTGGGATAGTCGTAGCGCATGGCTGTGTTGAAATCGGGATATGTCAGTATCCTGGTACTTCCCATGCCCGTTGTGGCGAATATCCTGTTGCCTTTCCAAGTGAACGCGATCTGATTAGTCCGGCCATCCTGCTGGTGAGAGGATACAGGTTCCGACAGGGTTGGCGATAGGGTGAACAGGTTGTTACTCTGTCAAGCGTTAGCAAAGCACCTCCCTCCAACACTCTCCAACATGATGTGATTGCATACCCTGTTTCCAACAATCAGGGAAGAACCATCAGGCGCCCAGACCAAACTGCAGGCTTCTCCCAAACCTTTCACCTCGTTGACACAGTTCTTGGTCCTCACATCCCAAAACTTGACTGTGCCATCCTCGCTGACACTGCATAGTTCTGCGTCCTTGACAGGGTTGAAGGCAACCTTTGAAATGGTAGTGGAGTGGCCCTTGAGCTCTGTGGAAAAGCGCACATGCGCTTTCTCTGGATTCCAAACACGGAGCGTCCTGTCTGCAGACCCAGTAGCCACCAGATTGCCCAGCGGGCTCCAGGCTATGGACCTGATAAGGCCGAGGTCGCTGTCACTAGAAAGAAGTCAGGAGAGAACTCAGACGAAGGTTTCCTGAAGAATCACATACCTCCTTGATGACGGCTGGTTACCTCTAGCCGACGAGGTTGTATCCGTGTAGTATTGGCCTTTAAGAGCCGAGAAATGAGAAGCAAACTTATCCTTCGCAAGACTTTGCCTCGGCCTGAGTGATGTAGGCGCCATTATACCAAAGGTTTGTCTCCCAAATCCAAAGAGGCTTGTGGAAAAGACGACGGTCAATCAATCGTAAGAACGATGGGAACACACCAATTGAAGTAACGCCAATATTAGGTGTAGGTACCCCGGGACATCAAAATATACGACCCGATGAAATGATCGCAAGTGTCTCAAGGGTATACAGAACTAGTCGTACGTAGGATCGAGGCTATAGCACAGGTAGACTAGGTACCTAGGTAAGGCATGGTTGAATACATAAGGTAGAGTAGGTAAGGTAACATCCCCTGCACGGTACGTGACAAGCAACTCTAAGCTTGGCCCCACCTGACATAGCCTACAGGTCCACGTACCTTTCCACTGGGTGGGTCAATGACAGCTCCCTCCGTGGACTGCCACCGTAAATACAACAAAACAAATGAGCAACCATGGTCTGAACACTTAGTGTCTTGATGCTGCTGGGCTACCTCATTCATCTGTTCTCTACCAATGCGACGCTGATGCCACAGGTTGCGGGTGTTGGCGACTCGGAACCACAATGTACTGGCCAGTTGGAACGCCTCGGATCTATGCGACCTCGTCTTTGGCATCGACCAGCGGTTCATCTCCCGCAGCTTCCCCCAACTTGCATGTCCATGTCTCCCACGATGGACTCACACCTCCTGGTGAAGTCCAACAGGGCATAGCAACAAGACCATCTTCGTTGCTCACGACCGACTCTAGCTCCAGACAAGACACGAATACACTCCCGCCGACCCCATCAACACCAGCCACACCATTCCCACCTGTGACCCCCGGCGTCAAACCAGTCGAACATGGCTACCCCTTTGACACTCCCGATACCCCTACTCATCTCAGCTCAGCCAGTATACCGCTTCATGAGCCCATCCTAGCCCTACGCGTAGCACGGGCTGGTCATCTGTTTGCCGCCATCACGGCTACTTCCATGACTATATGGCAGACCAAGGTAGCCTATTCTTCCCATGCTTGATCTGGGCCAGGACTAACTTATGGAGCCAATGGTGGTACTTGCAGTAGTTGTCCGGTCGGAATCGTCACTAAACTCATACGGCACGAACGTGAACCTCCTCCTACGCCCCGATGCGGCCATCTTTGTCGTCCGCACGAGCCTCGGCTACCTCATCACATACTCCCTAGCTACCGATGCCGAGTCCCGAGTGTACAGGCCGCGTTTCATCAACCACACCAACGTTCAACGGAGGAGACAGAGTCATAGCAATGGACCCGGTCACGCGGCGCCTGACCAGATCTTGTGGGGACCTGGTGAAGGCTCAGGGGTACGAGACTTAAGTGTACGCTTTCGGATGGTTATCAAGGTGGATGCAGGCATTGAGTGTGCCATCGCTCTGGATGACGAGCTTGTGGTGGCGACCAGAAAACCGGCAGCTGTCCAGTGCATTCGCTGGACCCCGGACAGCTCGGGGAATCAGACTACCACGGAAATACTGTCGCGAATGGGATGGTTGGAGAAGAAGGTGACCATCAAGGAGATGACGCACGACCGGGCCATGAACCTTTCCACCTGGATTACCAGCGATGGCCGGGCGTACGCTGCTCAGCGCGTCGACTCTAGCCAGAGGTCCACTAACGGAGACAGCGACGAACCCATCGACCCGAAGAAGCTATACAAGGGATATTGCTTCCATGTTCCCAAGGGATCTCACGACCATGCTGTGCGATGCGTCATCAATGCCAGGTTCTCCCTTATCGCGGTAGGGTGCGCGGAAGGAAACATTCATGTCTACTCAGCGAAGGATTATTCGGGCAACATCCCAGCTTCGCACGTTCACAATCTGTCCGTGTCGAAGAATGTCTCCGGCAGAATTACCACTCTGAGCTACTCTCCAGATGGCTACTGTCTCTTTGCCGGCTATGAAAAGGGATGGGCAACCTGGAGTGTCTACGGGAAAGTGCTGAGCACTAGTTTCAGCGCCGACAGCGTTCTTGCTGTCAGCAATGGGGAAGAGTGGCTGTCCGGCGTTCTCGACGCTGCCTGGGTTGGCGGCGCAAGTGAACTCCTTATGGCAAGCAGGTCGCATGAAGCAGTGTGGCTGTTGGAGATGGCCAGAAGTGCCGTTACCGGCTGTTACAGCTCCGCTAACCTGTTTCGGACAGTGCTGCAGACGACATCGAGCGTCATGGTGTACCGCGGGTACGAGTTACCGGACTTGACCTCCATATCAGCAGAACCGTTCCTCTGGCACACGACCAGGATACCTGCTACCTATCTGCTCAACCAATGGCCGATCCGCTCCACCGTGATATCACCCGACGGCCGGTACGTGGCCGTGGCTGGCCGACGCGGTTTGGCTCATTACAGCATCAGTAGCGGGAGGTGGAAGACTTTTCCCAACGAGGTTGCGGAGAGCGAGTTTCAGGTTCGAGGTGGCATGTGCTGGTACCAGAACATCCTCGTTGCAGCTGTCGAGGCAAACAGGTCCTATGAACTTCGACTCTACTCCAGGGAATCGTCCCTTGACATCAATTCAGCTATGCATGTGCAGCCGATGGCGGCACCGGTTGTGCTGGTAACGCCTTCAGGGGAGGACTCGCTGCTGGTCTACACTTATGACAACCTCTTATATCATTACATTTTTGCCCCTGTGCAAGGGGGCGTGAGGCTGGTTGAGGTGGGACACATCGCATTCCATGGCATAGTGAGGTCGCCCGCAAGAGTCAGGGGTCTGTCATGGATACTACCCGAGCGACAACTGCTGGAAGGTGACCCTTCACAAGATGTAGCCGTGGCCTCGGTACTGTTTCTGGTTGACGGCAAACTCGTGCTGCTTCAACCCTCGGTGAATGGCGATGGGCAGCTAAAGTACGACATGCGGGTCATCTCCCAGAATGTCGAGTATTACGCCAGCATGAGGGACCAGCCCTTCACCGTTCCGTCTCTTACACCACGTCTAGCCGGTCCAAGGACCCATGAAGGACCAGACACAGAAGGCAACAGCCTACAAGACTCACTATGGATTTTTGACGGTGCCGATATCAAGGTTTGGACCGACACGAGTGTCGTTTTAAGGGCGATCGGAGAGAAGCCCACCAAAGACCTGCCGGAGATGGTCACCATACCTGTGGACTTTTATCCTTTGTCTACGCTTCTGGGTAAGGCCACGGTGCTCGGTGTGGAGACGGAAATCGTACAACGGCGGGACATCAACTTTTCCTTCTTCCGCTTTTCCATCAGGGTATGTCTCGTCCACTCCCTCCCGGTGTGCTGACCTTATCCTGAGTCTAACGTCTCCAGACTCAACTTTTCCTCCCCGCGATCCTCCGTTTCTACCTGACCCATAATAGGCCGCTGGAGGCCCTGCAACTGGCTCAGACCTATCAGAACCTAGAGTACTTCGCCCACGCCCTCGAAATCCTCTTGCACCAAGTCCTCGACGAGGAAGTCGATGCCGACCCCCCACCTACCCCTGAAGAAGCCATCCTACCGCGCGTGTTATCACTCTTAAGCTCCTTCAAACAATACCTCGACATCGTCGTTCAATGCACGCGCAAGACAGAAGTTCGTTCCTGGAGAACCCTCTTTGCTTATCTCCCTCCTCCGCAAGAACTCTTCGAGGAGAGTTTGCAGCGGGGCAGTCTCAAAACTGCAGGAGGGTATCTGCTCATCCTACACACCTTTGATGAATTGGCCACGGCTAGCGAGCAGAGCGTTCGGTTGCTCAGAAGGGCGATGAGGGAAGGAGATTGGGAGTTGTGTAAGGAACTTGCACGTTTCTTGGCTGCGTTGGATGAAACGGGCGAGACCCTAAGGGAGGCATTGAGTATGGTTGGTGTTAGCGGCATGACCAGTGGAACGAGGAGCCCAAGTGCGATCGGGCTGGGCATCCAATTGTCTAATGGTAGGCTAGACATTCCTGGACGTATCATTGGTAGTAGGGAAAGGAAAAGTACCAGCGGCAGTGGGAGCCTGGATGGCAGTATCAACGGCAGCTCGTCCAGTACGCTTGGGCCTGCTTCACGAAGGAGCGAGAGCGATGGAGAACTCGCGTCACCCGGGGCTGGAAGTGAGAACGGAAGTCTCACATCTGGAGTATAACCGGAGGTGAGGGATGCAGGGGTTACGGTTCGCTTTCCTTGCATAGCCCGATTTGCATAGCAGCAGCAAGCGTTGCTGGATAGTATTTGGCGTTTTGGAGTCGTTTGTAGTAGAAAGGGGCTACCGTGGCTCTTCTTGCACATAGCGCGGGTCAGGAGCAGGACTGGGAAAGCAAGGCTGCACACTACGCGTGTAGGACAACACATTAACAGAAGTGAAGCCTACATCATCTGTGCCTTGGGGAGTTAGAGGCACAAGTCGTAAAATAACCCACGGCTTGTACCTCATCCTAATCACATGCAATTGTTGACTCGAGTTTCCCGTCATAGTCCAAGCCTACTACAGTGGTCTGTGCTTCTGCTCCTTCCAAGTTCCAACCCTGCCCAGGATCGGCGGGGTTGTTTGGAACCCAGCTAAGACCCTTGCTGCAGAGTGCCAGAGCCTCCCACTCCCAACCGGGGCAACTCCGACAATGGAATAGAAGCGCCACAAGTTGATGATTCTACTTTGAAGCCCAGAAATACTACGAATCCACGAGATATTCCATTTCTTACGTTTGCGCCATTGTGAACGACCCTGATCTCCTACCGTTATCACCTCTCAACATCACGACGGAACGTGCGACCCCCACGACGACGAAGCTTCCGCCGAGCACACCGTTCGCGACCTGGTAATAAGCTACCCAATTGATACAACCTTGCGCCTCGAATCTAGCAGCATGGAGGATTTCGTGAGTGAGTCGGACAGTGACTATACCAGTTATTGGCGAGATTGGGTAAGTGCAAACATTTCTGCCTGCTGTTTGCTTCTTCCAGGCACCCCAGGCTGGTGACCGTCTCGTCATATGCTGCGCCTGGATTACATGTACCACATTACGGCAACCACCCACGGTCGAGCCTTATGAGTACAGTCCAAATCCAAACGATACGGCTTCGACGAAAGGTTCAACTTCCACAGTCGGGTTGGCAGCATCCATGTCAAGGTTGTGTTTCTACCCGCAAATTTCTCCACAACCGGATGGCTGTCTCCAATCGACATTTATACGTCAACTGCTGTTGGTTGACTTGAGGGAACAACAACATCAAATTCAGTGATCCTGAACATAGCCTACGCAGAACACGGCTCCACGACACCGAGTTATTTTGAGGGATGTCTTATCGGAAGTTCGCCGTGGGACAGACCCCGAAGGATGTACGTCAGCCAGCGACGATGGGGGCTCACCAGAAACCATGCGGGCGACGCGGCGCACAACGAGCCTAACGAACTCGGACTGCTTCTTCTTTCGGATGGCACGTTTCTTTCTTGAGTATCAAGCTAACGTTGTCGGTCTGCGATTCATAGTTCATATCTTCTCGAGGCAATGAGTACTTTTGCGAAATCGACGAAGACTACCTTACCGACAGGTTCAACCTCACCGGCCTGAATGCCGAGGTATCCTATTACCAATATGCGCTTGATCTGGTCACCGATGTCTTCGATCTCGACTGCGACGATGAGATGCGCGAAACAATAGAAAAGTCAGCCAGGCACCTTTACGGCCTTGTCCATGCGCGATACATCGTGACGACCAGGGGTCTTGCAAAGATGGTACGATACAAGCTGCATCGACTGCCTAGACGCATGGAGATCAACCTAATTGACATTGCCTATAGCTCGAGAAATATAAAAAATCCGACTTCGGCAAATGCCCTCGCGTGCTCTGCCATAGCCATCCGCTCCTGCCTGTAGGACTGTCGGACTGCCCTAATGTGAGGCCTGTGAAGCTGTACTGCGCACGGTGCGAAGACACATACAACCCCAAATCATCACGACACGCTAGCATGGATGGCGCCTACTTTGGCACTTCGTTTGCCCACATCCTGTTCCAGGTCTACCCGGCTCTGGTACCAACCAAGAGCGCGGATCGATATGTGCCCCGTGTCTATGGCTTCAAGATGCATGCTGCCGCTGCGCTTGTCAGGTGGCAAGGCAACAAGCGGGATGACATGAGGAGGAGACTGCGGAAGATGGAAATCGAAAGCGGGTTTAAGGACGGCGAGGATGAGATTGACGATGAGGAAGACGAAGATGAGGAGGAGGATGAGGAGGGCGTGAACGAGGAAGAGGCTGGTATGGCTGACTATGGTGGCGCGGGCACGACAGTTCAGGCTCCTGGAGGTGATGAGGTATAGGACCCTTTCTGGCCACACGCCGAGCTCGGTTTCCTTTTTTGGGGTGGGGAATAAGGCGAAGACAGTCTTGCTTGGGCTTGACCGTGGCGCAATTGGCACGTCTGGTGAACTATTTATGGGAGTTAGGGATTGCAAGCATCTATATTCAGTATTCGATTCATGGAAGGGGTGTATCCATAGCTGTTGTGCTGGGGCAGTTGGCAAGGCGTATGAACACCAGACGTGCTGTCTAGGCTAGTCGTACTAGCGTGGTCATTAATGATTTACAGCGTGAATGCCAGTGTAAGTTTCACATCATCTGATGCTCACTTGAAGTGTGTAGTGGTGTTTGGGTCACATGCATTACCCTCAGACATCGGATAATGCTTCGCTCAGCATAGCATGTCCACCAAGATTGACCTCATTCTTCTCACGTGGACTTCAAATGGGTTGACAATTGCTCATCACTCAATGTCCCCATAGCATTGCTCTAACCATCAACTCGTAACGCGGCCGACCGCAGCAAATTCAAAACCGGTGCGGAGTTTTCCCAGACAGTTTATGCTCAGCGGTGCCTCTAAACTTCCCAACGCTAAAGACAACCTCTGTAGTCTACCAGCTCCCTCCCTTCCGACCTTGCATTTCCGTCTTATAACAGTTCAAGCTGCTTATCCCGCCCATGCTTGACCCACTCGGCAAACTCCTTCCTCTGCCGTCTGATATCCACGAAGCCCGGCCTCGTCTCTAGCATCTTGAACGGATTGCCCACATAGTCCCTCGACACCTCCCCGTCAGCGTTCGTGAATGCCTCCTCACCTTCCCGCTCGATCAGACCTGCCCACACGCGCCATTGGATGGGTCTTAGGGGAGACGTGCCCAGAGCGAACCCGAAGGTTATCGTGAGGATGGAGAAGAGGGTTTCTAGTGAGATGTCCAAGGGGAGGGAGGCTGGAGAGGTTGAAGGGTGGGTTGGGGAGACGGTGGTGGTAGATAGGGTGGTTTGCAGGGTGGTGTGTTCAACGGCGGAATAGCACCTGGAGGAAGAGGGAGGTTAGCACTTGGTTGTTGAATTGGCGCAAGGCGAAGGCAGCTTACGCGTGAGCTAGAAGGACTAGTCCTGTGAATGTTACGGTTTTCGATATCCACGTCATTTTTGCTTGGCTCGGACGGAAGCCGATGAGTCTAAGGTTTGGTTGTGGTTGTAGTCAACGGATACGTACCTGCCACTTGGGGTTTGAGGCTCTGTGAAGTCATGTCTCTGATCAAAGCTACCTAGCGCAGTTCAAGCAAGGGTTAGGGTTACAGTCTGTACTTATTCGGGGAAACAATAGAAGGTGGTGAGTAAGCAAGCGCAGACAATGGTCCCACCGACAAAGCTAGAATATGCCCACCTAACGAAGGAATGACAATGTCTTTCTTTTAGCCTCCCTTGTTCAGCTTCCTGAAAACCGCCGAAAGTCATATTTAGCTTCCTGTCCTGTTTTCAGTCAAGTGTTTGACGTGTCTCAATCCGAGCGATGTATGGTTTCGTACGATTGATATTGCAAGCTACAACTACCTGAACACTTCACTACAACGACAAAACGACCAATAACAACCGCTGACTCCAAGACGCTAGAGGAAAGACAATGCCATTGTTGAAAGGAGACAGGAACGCCTGTAACAAGAGACCACCAGTTTTGCAACTGTCTTTCTATTCTACCCAAAAAAAGAAAGCCACCGATATGATGGCAGAAATCGACTCCAGAGGTAAGTGTGTACGTCCATTATTCTCTTTCTTTCCTGTATCCCAACATCCTGTTCCATGCCAGTCAGTACATTGCTGGTACCTTTGTAATCCTTGTGGTATCTTCTTCAAAACCCCATCAGTAACAACCTATCCAATAACGCCCATCAAAATGATGTGAAGAATGGGTATGACGCCGAGAGACCCAGAACAGTCACGGAGACCATCACACCCGCCAGACAAAAAGGGGAAAGAAGACACAAGCCACCAGAGCCAAGTAATGAAAACAGAAAGGAGGATTCGAAATATCAAGAGCTGCTTCCGGCCTGGGGCTGTCCTGGAACACCCGTCTGCCCAAGCGCGCTCGGCTCGATGGTCTCAGCGTCTTGCCAGGACTCGTCAGCAGCAGCTCCGGATTCGATGATCTGCCAGCCCGTGGCGTCACTCTTGAACAGTTTCTCCTGCTCTCGGTTGAAGAGATTGGTCAAGGGGCTGACGTCGTCGCCAACAACATTGCCGTACGACTCGAAGGGTAGCGGAGAGTTCTCCTGGTAGTACTGCGGTGGTTGGGGTGGGTAGGATGCGTGATTCGCTTCTTGCCAGTGACCATGAGCAGGATCCACCTGGTGCGGAAACTGTCCCAGACCCAGGAGGCCTTCGTCACCACCCGTGCCCATCAGATTAGGATCCAGACTCCGAGAGAACGATGCCTGTCGCGCTGAATAGGTGCTCTGTCCAGCGCCCTGGCCATGATGTGTCTCGGTGTACTGCTGGTTCTGAGACAGATATGCGGTTGGACTCTCATACTGCGGGTACTGATTGCCATACGGCTGCAGGGCATTTCCAGGACTCAGCGTTTTCCTATAGATGGCGTCGTCCATCTGCCTGTACGGACCTCGCGACTGCATCGTCTGATAGTAGTGGCTGTTGCTCATCCCGCCAACGGGTTCGTACGGCTGTGGCAAGGGCTTGCCGGGGTTAGTTGCGTGGAAAGCGGATCGGTTGTGGTCGGGTATGCCGTGGGGTACGTAGTTGTCGTACATGCCCTGCGATGGGTACATCTCGCTGGTGTCATAGCGGCCATGATCTCGCTTCACCCGCTTCCCGCCTCTCCCTCCCATCCACTCGGGGTCGTCGGGGTCCGACAGGACGCTCTCCTCGTCGTCATAGCGGCCGCGCTTGCTGTTGCTGGGTGTGGCGACCCGAAGCTTCTGCGGTTTCGACGGGGTGAACTTGTATCCTGGATGCGCCTTCTGGTGGTTGTCCCGCTCTAACTTGGCCCACTCGTTGAACTGCGCTCGGACAGGTTCTGGCTCCAGAGGCCAGCTGTCACCACACACTTGCGACACCACCTGATGGTTGTGTTGACTGCACCACTCCTTGGCGCGATTCTGGTAGGCCTTCCGGTACAGCATGAAGGCGTTCATGGGCCGCTTGATCTTCCCCGGTATCTTCCCCGTTTCCACCTCCTTCCGTCGCACCTCAGCCGACCGGTTGACGTAGGCTTCAATGTCGACGACTTCAATGGACGAGTTCTTTGTTATGATGGACATGGGACCGTCAAGCGTGGGTGACTTCTTGACCGCTTTTGTTCGTTCAGCCTTCTTCCTCTTGGGCGTCGGCGTTGTCTTCGCTGCCGGTTGGGTGGTTGTAGCGCGGCCGCTGCGGGTCACTATGCCTCTGTTCGGTGTGGGTGGCGATGTCGCAGGAGTGCTATAAGGCTGTGATGACTGGTGTTAGCCGCTGTTAGCCCTGTAGTCTTTTGGGGTCGCGGCCCCTCTCGACGTGGGTCCGCCAGTGGTGCGCGCAGGCACTTACATATTCGTCATAGCTGGTGATGGGGCTGTAGTTTGGGTATTGTTGTGGCGGAGGGTATTGGCTGGCGCCATACGGTTGTTGATGGGGCATGAGGTGGGAGCGGTTGTAGTACAGCTGCTGCTGCTGCTGCTGCTGCGGTGGCCCTGGCGTTCCAAACCGGCTCTGGGGTTGCGATCCTGGATGTATGGCCTGCATGCTGATGTGTTGCTGCTGGTCATGCGGGTAGTAGCCCCCGCTGTTGAAGCTTCCGTCTAGCGGTCTTGACATGCCGTTGATGGATAACTCTGAGTTGGACGGGGCGGGAGACGGAGGTATGGTCTTTACCATGTCCTTTGCTTTCGACAATGATCGGGTGAGGCGGTAGTGGTGTTGCTCGGTCATGATCTCTCAAGGAATGTAGATCAGGAGGAAGGTGGGTAATGATTCTGTCTGTGGCTCCTCTTCGTCTTCCAGACAACAGACCAAACCAAGGGGAGCAGGGGCTGCTTGCTCCTTATGAAGGGGCCCTGAGCAAGGAAGGAGGTTCGCTGACAAGGAGGGTGCTGTTGATCTACCGGGACCAAGTTTGGTGTTTCCCCACTAGCTTCTGTGTTTCCGCAAGAAGAAGAAGAAGAAGAAGAAGAGATGCTTTTCCAAGTGGAAGAAGTATGTTGAGCAGTTCAAAGGACCCTTGCCCGCAAGTATCCGTCGACAGCCAAGTGGTGCGCTTCTTTGCACCTGAAGGACAAGAGAAAAGGGAAGCGAACTTTGATTTAAGTCTGGAGCAGAGGTAGGATGGAGGGTCCGGGTGGGAATGCGGGAGAGATGAGGACGCTTAGCCCGGTTGTACTGGGGTTGACCCTCAGCTGGTAATGCGGAATCTGACCTGACCGCTAGGCGCTGGACCAGCGGTTGGTAGGCGCGAAGGTTGTGGACACCTGTGGACAGAAGTGTCAGGAGGAGGCTTGTCTTGCGTCGATGAGCAACACCAATGCTGCAGCATCCACAGAGGGTTTGGGCCGATGACACTAACCCGCGTCCGGCAGAGAGCCGTGTCTGCCTGCCTCTCCAGTTGCCTCTATCTGTAGGTCTGTAGGTCTGTCGGATAGTGGATCCTGCAGGTCTTCTTGTTTTCTGTTTGGAGTCTGTACTTCTCCTGTCCGGTCTCTCTCTCTCTCTCTCTCTCTTAGAGGAGCGTGTTGAGTCTTCCTTTGGGGGTGGTCTCAGCTTCTGGAAGCAGCAGCAAGAGACAGGTCGTTATGGAAAGGACGTGTGTCTTTCCTTATTGCTCGCTGGCACTGGTGGCGGAAAGCCGCCGGCTAGGTAGTCAAGTGGGTTTCTGCGGCACCAGGTACACACTATCCTCTTCTTTGTGTGTCGCAGATGCGACCTGTCTTTGAGATAATGCCAGGACAAGCTATTTCGGACAGGTCGGCACAAGCATCCTCCTCTCCTAGCACGGGAGGGAAGAGGGAATGACTGAGAATGGGAACAGATGGTTCAAGGGAAGAGATGGGGGTCCAAGTCTTTGTCAGATCTCTTCTTCTCTGGGAACGGATAGCCAAGCGCAAGAAAGAAGAGGCTCGAGGCCCATATTTGTATTTCTTTCTGTGGGTTCAATGGGCTTTGGGAGGGAGAAAGAGGTGAGTGACCCAGGATGTTTCTATATGCGGCATGTGGAGAGCATCAGAGGACACCGCATTCGGTCGGATGTGGTGTGTGCGTGGTTGAGGTGTGGTGACGATGGTGGAGAGCGAGGCTTGTCGTGGGTAGAAGGGGGGGGGTGTGCGGTGTGCGCGGAACTAACTGGAGATGGACTACTGACGAACGCAAGTGCATTTGGACTGCAGCTCAGATCAGGTTCCAATCTCCTGGGAACATATGGGGCGGCACCAACCAGCAACTACCCAGAGGGAAGACTACTGTGAGAGCTAAGTGCGGCATCTCTGCTTGATCCGGAAAATCCCCAGTTGCTAAAGAAGATCATGACCGGGGCCTGAACCACGTTTCTTGGTTGCAGCCGTTTTCCCAGCTTTTCTAATCTCGATAATCTTAGATGAGGGACCCTCAATCTTTCAGCTCGTCTGTAATCGCTCCATCGAGCGATGCATTTTACTAGTAGGGACTGTGCTTCCCTCGCAGGGAAGCGGACAAGGTTCAGCACAGGGCCGCAGTGGGCGGTAGTCCAACGGTGAAGCTACGGGAAACAGGACCAACCCTGCAAGCAGCATGGCTCATCCGTCTGCCGGCTTGGAGCTCAGCTGCGACTGCTTAAATCCAACATGCAAGTCCTGCAATAGGAAACACACGGACCAGTCCATGATGCTGAGAGTTCTACTTAGGTTGGCAGTAGTTTACGCTGGTGGCAGCTGCTGTGCCTCCACCTGTTCGCGGCAGTCATCCGCATTCCCACGCACACTTTCACAAACCACGACACCCAGCAAACATGTCAACCAACAGCAGCCCACCGTTTCTTCCTAGCAAACTCTGCGCTAGGATGATGCGTCATTTGCCAACAGCCCTGGGTACAGTAAGCTGGGAACAGGTGAGACTCAGTCCGTTGCAACTGAGAGAACCGGTTGTCAATACCCACCAGCGAACGGCCCGTGACTGGCTGAAAACTCGACGAAAAGACTCGGAAACGCAGGTACGAGAGACTCTCGCACATGGAGTGTGGATTAGTGATGGGTGTTCCGGTCCTAGTAGCCATTCGCTGATCGCCAACACGCCCGGCCTGGTTTCCGTATGGTCCGTGTGCGGTATGGTTGGAATGTTTGCACTGTCCCCAGTCGACCATGCCGAAAACAGCGATTGACCAATAATTGCTGCTTTCATAATGCTCTCGGTCGACGAGGGAGACATGACGGGGGTGAGGAAGAGAGGGGGTGTCATGAGTTCCCACGATCCTGCTAGTGGCATTCCTTTGAAATTTTGGCATCTCTTTCCTCGTTCGCTTCCCGCAGACCTTAGTATTGCTGGGTCATGATTAAAGTTCACGTATCCCAGCGAAATGGTGGTGGCTTGTCCATGGTCCTACTGTTTCGTGAATTTTTGGAACTGGGTGTCTCGGGATCTCGAGGACACTCCCTTTTCTCATTCTTCCTGGTTTCGGTAGCGGGAAGCGAAAACGGTCGGCCAAAAATCGGTAGGCTTCTTATTCTTCTATTCTTCGCTTCATCCCTTGGTTCATGGCTTGGCAGCCTTCGTGTGCTCTGAAATACCGGTGAGGATGACGCAAGGACCTTAGTGCGGTCTGGTCCAGTCGTACAGCTCGGTTCCGAGGAACTGGAGGCTTACAGCAGTATAACCTGTACTGGAAGTTGGTTGTTGTCCCGTCATTCCCATCTCATCTCGCGGTATGCGTGCGTAGCCCGATGGTAATACCAACTCACGGCCACTGCCGCTGGACTCGTACCCATCCCAGAGAATTTCTGTGTTTCTACTTTCGTGTGGTTCTACGTCCAGGGAGTGATAAGGTACACGTAAAGCGGCTCAAGGGCCGCACCTTCCATTTCCTTATAGTAAAGTTCATGATGACGGAGCAGGTACGTAAGGTAGCCCTGGACTGGGCTCTTTCCCAATCATGGTTATTCGGCCAATGACAACCAACCTGAACCTTTCCCTGTCTTGCCAATTCTTGGTTCCGTGTCTGTTTGGCTGCGATTCGGCCCCCAAGAACTAACGGTGCGTCCATGCAAGGTAGGTCGGCTAGGTGCATTAGCCTTGCATGCGGTGTCTGGGTGTTTGACAGCCTGCCAACCCTCAACTGACCGTTGGCTTGGTGAAGTTCCTCAGGTATCTCCCTGTCAAGTGATCTCACTGGTGGCTGGTTGGGCAGTAGTGGCTACTGTACGTACGACTGCGTACTCTAGAGGCAGCTATTGGCAAAACGTCAACTAGTGTTGATCTTAGGCTTATTACAGAAGAACGGATGGGCGGACAAGTCTACTTCCACAAAGTTGTCCACTCCTGGTCAGAGCACCTCTAGCCACCGCGAAACAAATCTCGTGTCCCGCAGCGTGCTCTGAGATCGATACACCACTAGGTACTAACTTAATATCCGCCCTTCCACCTGCAGGGAGCTCCAATCCAAAGTCCGACCATACATACCATCATCATCGTTGATCATCCAACGATGATAATACACAAGTCTCAGATCGGCCCTAACTGAACTGGAGTATTCAGCTTCACCGTATTGACCCATTCGTTCTCTCTTGACCTCTCGAAGCTAATTGGAAAAGTCATTATTTCTCCAGGCGTTCATCATGCATGTCTTGAGAAACCCAGTGCAGCGCGGACCAGCCGTTCATGCCCGACCTTCAACCTCCATCATTCCCTGTATGACATGTCATCTCTCACCCGCAGTCTACACCGGTTCGTCTCCTGCTATGCTATGGTTCGTTAGATGACAAATGCGAAATGGACAACTGCCTGGTTGGGGCTGGCCACCTGTCTTAGGTTCCTGACCTAGACAAGGCACTCCTTCTCCTCTTCAACTCGAACCCCAAGAACGTTATTCTAGCCCCCTTCTAGCTTCCCTTGGAAACGCTCGAGCTAGAAATCTCAAAGAAACCCCGATGGACACTAAGCACGCCGTTGAAAGCCTAAGCACGCATGACCGAACCGACGGGCTAGTATATCCACTGTTTGGGACAAAGGATAGACATCATGCTACAAAGCAGGTCGAAGGCCACGTCCACGAATAGGAAACCAGCGGAACCCAGAGGGACCGGCCTCCCCTTCTCTTTCTTTCTTTCCTTCATGCTTTCCCGTCGCGAGATCTGGGGAAAGAAGGCAGACGATCAGCTGAAGAGGGATGACAAAGAAAGGGATGCAAGGAGAATAAAGAAAACCCATCCAGCCTCTGCCGTGCTAAGCCTCCACCGCACAGACTTCCTGCTAGAGATCCTGCACGCCGTTTTCTTTCCTTTGACACGATCTGGGGGGGGGGAGGGGCTAAGATGGACTGCGCTCGGGAACTAAACCTAACTATAGCCACTCGCAACGACAACCTGGAAGCAAACATGTGTTGTACAGCCAGCCCACGTCGAGGCTGTGGAGGCTACGAGAGTGACCACTGAAGAGGTCATGTGGAGGGAAGTAAGCAGCCATCTCGTTTCAAGAGGACTAGCCTGGATACTCAAGGGATGACTAGTTTGGGCTCTGGGAGGCTGCTAACGAGAACGAGCCGGGTGAAGTTTATGGCAGGTGGGACACGGATTGCCACGAAGCCCGCACAGAACGGTGACGCCGAAGGGGTAAGGGTAGCAAACATGGTTGGCTTGGAGAATAGGCAGCTTCAGACCGACATTGGAGATTGTGATGTTGTGTGCATGTGATTGTTCCTCGCCGAGAGGTCGTCCTCCTCCTCGTCCACTTGCCTCGGATTCACACGCTGTTGTCGAGAGACGGGGAAACACGATGGCTGGAGGTGGACGTGCGACCGACAGTTTTGGTTTCATTGAAGCATCGTAAGCAGTAGTGTGTCGGCTGGGAACCAAGGATGCCAACTGGAGGACTCGACATTCATCCTACGTATTCGGCACTGATGTCTTCCGGATGTGTAACGGATAAGACGGCAATGACTGACTAGGCAGTATAAGCGGTAGAAACACAACACCCTGGGGGCACACGGTGCTTCAGCTAGGGACGCGTGTGTTTAACGAAGCCATGCTCTCATAAATACACCAGCCATTTGGAGATATGCTATCTCCAACCCAGGTTCCTTGATACAATATGGTTCTTGTCTCGAGACGTCCCGTGCATGCCACTGGGCCCTATCATGTAAACCACAAACGCCAGACGCTTCTCCTGTAAAACCAATTGAGTCTAGAGCAGCCTGACAACCCCTGATCTTCAGGGTATATATCTGGGTGGTGAGATGTTCCTCAAAAGCACTTTAGAATAATGGTGTGTTTACCAGATCGAATCTATTTCCTACAACGACCTATTCCTGCTCCGCAGGATTGGCTGGTTGCTTGACTAAGCCCACCGCTTCTACCGTACTCTCCACCAGCTGCCCCCTCACCTCCTCTACCGTCTGGTCCACCGACTGCTCTGTCGATCGCGCCGCGGGTTGCGCAAAAGGACTGAGACTCCGACGAGGCAGGGGCACAGCGTGCTTGACCGGCGGGGTGAGATTGGGCTGGGGAGGCGAGGGGCTAAGGTACTCGGTTGGTGGTAAGATGGATCTCTTGGGACTACCATCCTTCTGCGCAGATGAAAACGACGCCGAGAATGAACCGTTCAAAGGTGTTTGGCTTGGCGGAGGCGGCGAATGCTTTGTGGGCGACAGACCACCTCTCGAAGGAGGGAGAGGTGTCATGGTTTGCTCCTGAACGGGTGTCAACTGCGGTGTTGCAGTGAGGATGTTGGAGGGCGTGCCAACCGTGCCGGTCATAGCACGGGCTGGTGGCTGGAGAACGGACGGCCCCTGTGGAGGTAGAAGTCGGGGGGGCGTGGCTCTCTTCGTTGCAGCTGAATCTGTGGTCGACGACGTACTGACAATAAGTCTGTTGTCCACCACATGTAGTTGTTGCGTCGGTCGCTCAGGGGCTATTCCACGGATGGGACTGGCGTCACCAGGGATGAGCGGCTCGTAAAGGTTGTTATACGCTCGAGCCTTGTTGGGGGACTGATCAGGGGGTGAAAGTGTGGGATGAAAGGAGGAGAAGGGGTTCAGGCCCGTGCCATTGGTTAACGGGCCTGGATTGGTGAAGGGATTCGTCGATGGAGACGACGTATGAGAATGCAGGTCAGCTTGCTTTTGTGGTACACCGTTCGGCTTCTGTGTCTGAGTGGGAGGCAAGACAAGGCTCTCGCTGGCGGATGGTCTGCTCTCAAGCTCAACCACGAGATGGCCGGATCTGGCCGGTTGCGGTGACGACGCCTCAGCAGCGCCTGTTGGCCTGACCGTGGAAGGAGAGACGTCTAGCCGGTTGACCTTGATCTTGATCTTCTTGTGTCCGTCGCTCCGGGAACGCTTGCAAGGCTCGCAGATGAAGTGGAAATCCTCTCGGTCAGCGTCCGACTCCTTGATCCCCAGGCACTTGCTGTGCTGCCAGACGTTGCATCGCTCGCAAGCCACGCTATGCGTGCCATCATCCACCTGCCCATAGACACCACACACACAGTCAAAGATCCAGTCATCCTCCTCCTCGTCGATCTCTTCAAGGGCGCGCTTATTCTTCTCGATCTCGGCTTTTAGTCTCCGCTCCGACAAGCGGCCATCCAGATTACTTCCCGTGCGCTTGCTGTCCTCGGACAAGTGCGCAAGCTCCTCCTCGTGTTGCAAGCGGCGCATCTCCCGTTCCTTGAGTCGTTTTTCTCTCGACAGCAAGCGTGACTCGCGTTCGCGCTCGAGCCGCAGCCGCTCCTTCTCCTGCTTCCGAGCAAGGGCTTCTTCCTCACGTCTCTTCCGCTCCTCCTCACGCGCCTGCTCTTCGGCTCGTTGATGCTCCATCTTGTGTGCTAGGCGACTTGATCGCTTCGCATGTGCCATCTTCTCCAAGGCCAACAGTTCCTTTTCCCTCTGTAGCTGTTTCCGCTTCTTGGATTCGACCTGCCTCTCGAGAATCGGGACAAGGTGGTCTTGGAGCTGATCTCGAAGGATCTTCTCGTCGGGGTCCCTGGTATTCTTCATCCAGCCCAGAAGCTCGTTGACATCTTCCAACGTGACGGCAACGCATTCCCATTTCGCACCCCCGATTCCGTCATCCTCGCGCTGGGCTTCCTGTTTGTCGTCCTCCGATGCTTCATCTCCGGCGTCTCCCGCCTCGCTTGTTGGTGCCGTCGATATACGACGCCGCTTACTAGCTCTCGCGGCTGCTTTGGCTTTCTTCGAGTTCTTCTTTGGTTTCGGCGCAACAGGTTCCTCCTCGGGAGGCGCGGTCATTCGATAAACTCGATTGTCATCCAGTACGAAATATGTGCGCTCTTCGCGGTCCCATCCATACGGCTCAATTCTCTACGTATCACGCAGTTAGCTTCGGCCGTATAACGTGCCCATATGGAGTTCACGAACCCAGTTGGTTTGGTCTGCATCCTTGTGTTCTTCGGTCCTCTCCCGAAGCTTTTCCGGATTCATCATAATGAGTTGGGTCATCGATTGCAGGACGCGTATCTTGGTAAAGACGTCAAAGTCGGCGAACCGCAGGGCGGGCTCCTCGGGAGGACCGAAGGGATTCTTGCTGGGCGCCTTGGCCAGGAACTGCCTTCTGGTGTATTCGTCGAACAACTCGAGCCTATACTATGTGAGCCAGAGGTACCGGCGCGTTTCCTGAGTTATCCCACGTACGTAAGACCACGATGCGATGAGAGGAACTTTAGCATGGAGAGACCGATCTCCTGCAACTTCGTTGAAAATGGTTTTAGACATTCGGCCTCCAGGTCCTGGTAACCGTCAATGGTTAGCTAGCATCACGACATACGTTGCTCGAGGAAGGCATACCTCGATATCAAAGTCATTGTCCAACTTGATAGCAGCCCCGAATAACAGTATCCATTGGTACAGATTGGCGAATTGCCACATGTTGCGGATGCTATCTAGCAGGGAAGGTTCTTTGGGTGTCGCAGCGACCTTCGGAGCTTTCGCCGGTGCTCTGGTTGGTGTCTCAGCGTTATCAAGGTTGGCCTCATCGTAGGCGCGTTTGCGGCGCGTCGAAGGCATCTTGGAAGCCGATGGTGTTAATAGGCCAGGCGGGTCATGCAGCGAGATGATGCCAGGACTGAGATGGACTCTAGGTGCAAAAAAAGCCCCAAACAATAAGTTATGGAATAACAAATGCAGGGAACAAGGCGCAATAAGATACAGCGATGGAGAAAAAGGCCTGGAGTGCCCAAGCCGAAAATGGTCGAGAGTATGCAGCAGGTGAACCTTTTGAGACTTCTCGTTCAGTGACGACTTGCCTGATTTAAAAAGCTCGAGATCGTCTTACAGGTGCCAAATCAAGACGCGCTTGAGAGCGTGTTCAAATTGTGGGGTTAAGGATTGCTAGCGGCTCAATTAAGAGGCCCGCGACTTGCTTAGGTAAGGAGCCACAGTACCCAGTACCCGTAGCATTGCAGGCTTTGTGGGTATCACCGCACGCCAAACTACCCTTAGGCCCCTTACTTACCTCTGCACATGGAGACTGACCTTGGTTAGCCCTTCACTTTATCATCTGTGTCAGTACAACTGCCGTCGAACTGTAATCAGAGACCAGCGCCTGGAAACATTACCTTCGAAAATGTTATTGAGAAACAAAGTGTAGAGTTGTCGCCTTTCGAGGACATGTTGTGTATGTTGAAGAGCCATGGCTGTTTAATGATATATTGATGCTATGGAAATACCATCAACCCTCGTGTTCAGCCAGTAGCAGTGAAGGGTCGTCATCGTCTTCGTGCTTCCCAACTAGTGGTACATACATACCTAGGTTACAGGTAGTTGAGTTAACACATAAACCCCCCTTTCCCAAATCTACAGGTACAGGTTTCAGAGCTACGGTACGCTAGTACAGTGTCAGGCTGAGGGGGCACTGTACTGTCTATCGCGAAGATCGAAGGTGATGCTCTCTGATGTCCTAGAAAGGCTCTACAATGTGAAACAGTCTAGGTAGTTGGCATTCTTACTACTGTCAATTATGTATACTAGGAATAGCACAGTTCAATGGCAAGTGTACGAATAACAGCAACAGATATTTGTACTTGGTCTTTCTACTATCTCTGAAGACGTACCTGTGATGCGTTAGCCGCGCGATAAGATAAGACGATCATACAGTAATTGATCCACATTGACATTTATGCAAGGGCCAGGAACCACAGGAGGTCAACATTCAACGGCAGCAGCATTTGAAGACGGAACATGCTGCTCTGCTTATCCTGAAAGCTACGGTAGAACTCTTCCATTCTGTTCTTTTCATCGAGGTTGAAAAGATTCAGTGCCCAACGGAGCTGTTTATGCAGCGGAGGATTGCCATCCATACTGTGCTTAGTCTACGATTAGACCCCGTATCTCACATTTGGGCCCATCGACTGCGACCGTTAAGCTGGACAAGCTGTTGCTGCGCCTCAATTCTTACAACAATTCGTCCAGTGTCGGTTGTCGCATACACCGATGCTTTCCTAAAGCGCGCTGTATCCTTCAGATGATGCCCTCCAGATCGTTTAGACTCGAAATCACGCGGGTGCGCCCGGCGCATTTGACAGAAAACACGTATCTCCTACCCATGAGCAGCCGTCGGTCACAGCGTTGCCCACGATGAAGATAGACGACAATGACCAGCAAAAGCCGTCCTCCGGCCCGCCACCCCAGTCAATACCGTTGCAAGACCTAAATCGACCGCCTGATAATGCCGATTTGCGACATGGAGGGGGCTCGCCCGGTAATCCCTACGAGAACAGGAGTCGAGAGTCCAGCAATTTGGAACCGGGACTCGGGGCAGGATTGACAATAGACCATCAGCGGGCCCGGGAAGGCATTGAGCGAAGCAGCTACGGCTTTGGTGCAGCGGCTCCAACGCCTCCCGGGATGCTGTCCAGTTTGCCAGGGATGTCGACTTACTGGGACCATCCATATCAACACCCACATGATGATGGAGGTGGCATCAGTCCGGACACGCACTCTCCGATCGACCCTATGGCCATGCAGTATGCACTGCCACCCGGTATAGATCAGCACGTACCCCTCGGCCCGTCACAACGGATGCGATCGTCGAGTACACCTTACACTCCGCCAACACCTTATTACGAGGAGGCTCCCGATACTGATAGTATGGAGTCGGATAGAGTTCCACTAAAGCCTTCAGCACAACCCATTGGTACGCTGGAGCCACCGGACAATGAGGCACAAGGACGGGACAGTTTCCACACGGTGTCCGACATGGGCAACAGTCCATCACGTCCGCGCAATACCCAACTACTGGGTTTCGACCTCGAGAACCAGTACTTTTCCGGCGGCAGGCACCAGAGCTACGGCAACTCCTTGACACCAGAGAGTAGTCGTAGGAGGTCACGGTCCCCGAGTACCTCAGGCGCTTTGTCTAGGGCGGGGTCTATTATGAGAGCCATGTCTCAGCGTGTGGTGGCCATTAGCGGAGAAAGTGACTTGCTGGAGCAGGAACGTCGGGAGCGAGAGAGGTCGAGGTCACGCTCCCCCAGCGTTGACGGCCGGCTCTCCAATGTGTCGGGTCCCGCCATGGTTGACACGTCGTATCCCTCTCAGCTCTTTCCGACGACGGCAGTGGAAAAGCACGCAGATCATGAGTCTGTGCAGTCGCAGGAGCCACCTTCTTTTCTGTCCCGGCCTCGAGCTCCATTCTCCAACCCTTTGAAAGGGAAATCCCTCGGCATATTCGGTCCCGAGAACGAGATCAGGAAGCGATTGTGTGACTTGCTGGTCAATCCCGTCACAGAACCTTTGATCCTGATCTTGATCATGTTGCAGGCTATCTTGCTGGCTGTAGAAGCCAAGGATGACGTGTTCCAGCCGGGGAACCAACGACCAGACACATGGGGCAAGACTAGGATCGACTGGGCTCTATTTGGACTTTTTGTCGTCTTTACGGTGGAACTCGTCGCCAAGATTATCGTCTCAGGATTGATCACGAATGCTCGGGAATATAGCGCCGTGGACCATGAGAAGGGTGTACGGGAACGAGTGGCGGAGCGGTACCGAAAGATCTTCCAACCTCAGCGGTCGAAATCGGTCAAAAAGCCGCCTCAGGAGCAGTTCACTCCTACTTTTGCCCGGTCTTTCACCATGATGCAAGGCCAGGTCGTGCCAGGGACTCTGGAGGAGCAAACACGGCTCCAGCTGGCTAGAAGGGCTTTCCTGCGGCACAGCTTCAACCGGCTGGACTTTGTCGCTGTTCTGTCGTTCTGGATTGCCTTTGTGCTGGGTGTCACTAGGTCAGAGAAGCAGCATCATCTGTATCTTTTTCGCATGCTAAGTTGCTTACGTATTTTGCGGCTTCTGGCGTTGACCAGAGGTAACGGTGTGAGTCCTCTCCCCCCTCCCCCCTCCTTCTCCCCCACCTCTTTAGCTCTGTTCCATAGTGAGAGATCATGTAGTGTACAGGAGCCTGACCAATGTCACAGATTATTCTGAGAAGCTTGAAGAGAGCGGCGCCGCTGCTCGTCCGGGTATCTTTTCTCATCGGCTTCTTCTGGCTCGTATTTGCTATTGTGGGCGTGCAAAGCTTCAAGTCCAGTCTGAGCCGCCAGTGCCTCTGGCTGGATCCTGCTGATCCGACCAACATTACGGCCAGTTACAATCCGGACATGTCCTTCTGCGGAGGCTATATCGACAATGTCACGGGGGAGGCGAAGCCTTGGATGTATGCAGGTGTTCCAGGCACACTGATCGATCTCCAGCACTCGCAGGGTAGCGCAAAAGGTCACCTTTGCCCACGAGGCTCGATCTGTCTTGAGCAGGGGAACCCCTTCAACGGCACGGTGAACTTTGACGATATTGTTCACTCGTTGGAGCTGGTTTTTGTCATCATGAGCGCCAATACCTTCAGCGATTTGATGTACTACACTACAGATTCCGACTACCTTCCTGCTGCTCTCTTTTTTGGAGCTGGCATCATGATCATGATGCTGTGGATGACTAACTTGCTTATCGCCGTCATCACGTCCTGCTTTCAAGTCATTCGAGAGGAGAACCGGTCGAGTGCGTTCACCGATGACCGGAAGCCCGCCAAGACATCGCAATATGTCGATGTCAGTGCTACTTTCGGCCGCCAGTCAACGCTCCAAAAGCTGTATACCAAGACGTCGTGGATATGGATATTGGTTATTACTTTTGGTTTGGTAGCCCAGGCCTGCCGGAGTGCTAGGATGAACGCGAGTCGAGAGCGGTTTGTGGATGCCGCCGAGGTAGCCGTCACCATCGCTCTGGACATTGAAATCATCATCCGTATCGTCGCCAACCATAGGGGATGGTACCGTCACGCGCGCAACGGGGTCGATTTGGGCCTGGCCGTGATAACCTCTGTCATCTTGATTCCACCAATCCGGAACTCAGGTCAACCTTATGCCTGGCTCACCGTCTTTCAGATTTTGAGATCGTACCGCATAGTCATCTTCATTCCCATGACGCGCCGACTCATCACTCTCGTCTTGGGCAACGTCACGGGTATCGGCAACCTGATGCTGTTCGTCTTCTTGATCACTTTCCTCATGTCGCTTCTGGCAGTCCAGCTCTTCCGGGGTGAGATTCCGCAGGTGGACGGCGGTGGCGAGACGATAAACGTGACGTTCAAGAACATCTACAACTCTTTCCTGGGCATGTACCAGGTCTTGTCCAGCGAGAACTGGACCGACATCTTGTACAGCGTCACCGCCTACACGACCACACTACACACGGCCTGGATTGGCGCCATTTTCCTTATTGGCTGGTTCATCCTGTCCTTCTTTATTCTTATCAACATGTTCATTGCTGTCATCCAGGAGAACTTTGACATATCGGATGATGAGAAGCGGTTGCGACAGATCAGGGCCTATGTCCAGCAAAAGGAGCTCGGCACTACCTCGGATAACCAGCTTACCCTCACCAAAGTGCTCAACCTGGGCCGGTCCCAGAAGCAGAAGGACCCACACTACGGAGATGCCGCCATGTTGGAGACTCTGCTGAAGGAGACTGTCATGAGAAAGTTCTTGGATGATGCTGTTGACCCGCTCTCAGACGTCTTCCATGGAACCCCCGGCGGGAGTGACTCTCCTCCCCGGACCCCGCCACAGAAGTCGACTACTTTCGGTGTGGTTGACCCCGGCTTGATGTCGTCTGCGTGGAGCAGAGTGTTGGCATTCTTTGGCAGCCGAGAACCCAACCCGTTCTACACCAACTACCGGTACAATGACGATCCCCACGACGCGCAAGATCCCCGCCAGATGGCTGAGCAAGCGTACAAAGCAACGACACAGAGACGCAAGGAGCAGCGGGAATACCTCGCTAGACACCCGTCTTATAACACGACGTTGTATATCTTCGGGCCCAAGAATCCAGTACGGAGATTCTGTCAACGTCTGGTTCCTCCTGCCAGAGGTCATGAACGCTTTGAAGGCACTGCGCCAGACAGGTTCTCGTACGTGTTTCAGGGGATCATTTACGCTGCCATTGTGGCCATGGTCATCCTTGCCTGCTACACCACGCCCTTATTCCAGAGACAATACTTCAACCAACACGGCTACAGCCCATTCAGCTGGTTCATCATCACGGACTTGGCCTTCACTATTCTCTTTACCGTCGAGGCTGTGGTCAAGGTCATCGCGGATGGGTTCCTCTGGACACCTAACGCGTTCTTCCGGAGCTCCTGGGGTATCATTGACGGCGTCGTTCTCATCACCCTGTGGATCAATGTCATCACCCTACTGACCAAAGATGGCGCTGTGTCCCGAGCGGTGGGCGCCTTCAAGGCTTTGAGAGCCCTGCGTCTACTCAACGTCAGCAACAGTGCACGTCAGACCTTCCACTCTCTGATCATCATTTCCGGCTGGAAGATTATGAGCGCAGCGTTTGTCTCCCTCTCGCTGCTCATTCCGTTTGCTATCTACGGACTGAATCTCTTCCACGGCAAGATGGTGGCCTGCAATGACGGAAGTATCGACGGCAGTCTAGCCGACTGCTTTGGCGAATACAACAGCACACCCTTCAAGAACGACTGGGATGTCTTGTCACCCAGGGTGGCGGAGAACCCGTGGTTCAGCTTTGACGATTTCGGCTCATCGCTATTCATTCTCTTCCAGATTGTCAGCCAGGAAGGATGGATAGATGTCTCCTTCGCCGCCCAATCCATCACCGCTCGGGGCTTCCAGCCGGAAGACTTTGCATCACCGGGCAATGCCATGTTCTTCGTCTTGTTCAACCTTATGGCTACCGTCTTCATCCTCACGCTGTTCATCTCGGTGTTTATGCGTAACTACACGGAGCAGACCGGTGTGGCCTTCCTCACCACCGAACAACGATCCTGGCTGGAAATGCGGAAGCTGCTGCTGCACATCTCGCCCTCGAAGACGTCCTACGACGACTCCAAGAACAAGTGGAAGAAGTGGTGCCACAAGCGGGCCATTGAGAAACGGGGCAAGTGGTACATGGGCATCACCGGTGTCTTGGTCTTTCACCTCATTCTGCTGCTCTGCGAGTTCAACGACGAGCCCGTCTGGTGGACTCGAACCCGCGATATCGCCTTTCTCGTCTTTACCCTCGTCTACATTGCCAACATTGCCATCCGGATCATAGGGCTCGGCTGGAGTAGGTTCCGCCGGAGCTCATGGGACGTGTTTTCAGTCATTGCAGTTTCCGGGGCTCTTGCCACGTCCATCACCTTTTTGACGAACACACAGCGGGACACGTTCATCCAGCTGCACAAATTCTTCCTGGTGACGATTGTGCTGCTTCTTATCCCGCGTAACGATGCGCTTGACCAGCTGTTCAAAACAGCGGCGGCCAGTCTCACGACGATTGGCAATCTTCTAGCCACCTGGCTCGTCTTCTTCCTCGTCTTCGCCATCGCCATGACGCAGACGTTCAGTCTTACTCGCTTCGGTCCTGGGGAAGAAAACAACATCAACCTCCGCAGCGTACCCAACGCCCTGATCTTGCTCTTCCGTATGAGCTGCGGCGAGGGATGGAACCAGGTCATGGAAGACTATGCTCACATCACCCCGCCGTTTTGTGTGGAGAGCTCTGACTTCACCGAGAGCGACTGCGGCAGCACGACCTGGGCCCGGGTGTTGTTCATCGCCTGGAACATCATTAGCATGTACATTTTCGTCAACTTGTTCGTGTCACTGATTTACGAGAGTTTCTCGTACGTGTACCAGCGCTCAGGTCCCAATTCGGTCGTTGACCGCGATGAGCTCCGCCGCTTCAAGGAGGCCTGGCGTGCCGTGGATCCTCATGGCAAAGGCTGGATCAGCAAGGAGGCCTTCCCGCAGCTGCTCGGCGAGCTCTCGGGTGTCTTCGAGATGCGAATCTACGACCAAAACGACTCGGTGCAGCAGATCCTCGAAGACGTGCGAGGCGAAGATGCAAGGAGTATCCGGCACGCGTCCATCGTTAGCCAGAACCAACTATCCACCGGCCTGGATCTGAAGAAGCTGAACGATCGTATTGCGCAAATCGACATGGCAAGGGTCCGGTATCGCCGACAACGGTTTGCACGCTTCTATGAGGAGATCAAGACACAGGCCGATCCTGACCACGGCATCTCCTTTACCAAGGTGCTCATGACTCTCGCACACTACAACATCATCACCGAGAAGTCACTCAAGTAAGTCGATCTTCCTCACACCGCGCGCGTGCCATCTGTGACCACTAACAGCAGCTCGATAGGCTGGACGCGTTCCTTCAACGCCAGGTCCTGCAGCAGCGCATTCAGGATGAACTGTCTCGACGGACGGTGGTCAATTTCTTCCAGATGCTGCGCGACCGCCTCGCTTTCAAGGCAGAGATGGCTAAGAAGCACTCGGCGCGTATGACCTTCGTCCCTCAACTAGATGTGCCGGACATCTTCATTGAAGACGAAGACGAACACAAGAAGAAGGCAAGTCCACCAGACATGAGCTCCTCTTCTTCAGCAGCGGGGGGCATCGTCAAATCACGGCCCAGCCTACCCCGTATTTCCACCAGCAACACGACAGGCACTGTCCTGCACACGAGCCTGCCAGCCGACTCGAGCTTGTCCCCGGTATCACCTCCTGGGGGAGCAGGGGCGTTTCTGGCCGCCGTAGATGCACATATACAGCATTACAGCTGGTCAGGTGTTGCAGCCGACTTGACGGCGTTTGACTCCTTTTACGGGACGCCTCTCGGTACGAGCAGGCGGAGCTCTGACAACGGCACCAGCAGGAACAGTCAGGACAACCCATTCAATTTCGAGGTGCAAGAGACCGGCGCTGGGGAACGGGGCACTAGCTCGAACCGAAGTAGTAGACGCGGCAGTACGGCGGTTCCCGTTTCTCCAGCACAGGTCACCGAGATGTTGGATCAGTCGGTCTGGATGGACAGCATACGAAGAAGCACGACCATGAGAAGGGGCAGCCAGAGCGAGGACAGATGGGGTGCCGGTGGTAGTGGGATTACGCACCCAGGCTGGTGATCGTCCAGCAGATATCGACAGAGACGAAGTCGGTTGAAGTGAAGCAGTTTTACGGAGAAGACACAGAGAGGGAAGGAAGGTGTTGGATAATGCTTGCATGACGAACTGGATTGGAAGAGCATACTGGCTTTTACTGCATGGCGTTGGGTTGGATTATACCATGTGCCTGTTATTGTGCACACCACGCGACTTTGGTTGTTTCTACCTTTTCCTTAATCAAGATAGAGTGGTCATTCAAAGGCGTTTTGCTCTTACCCTGCATGCGTTAGCCAGTACCTTCTCATGCTGGAGCACGCGACACTGTACGGTATAGAGGAGTTCGGTTCTCTTTACATGGATAGATAGTGTCACAGAAAGGATGGGTTGAACACAGATCCCTCTCTTACCGATGTGACATGGACTCTGTGCATATGGACATCATCTCAGGGCCCTTGAGGCTGTGCACGCAACGAGCCACGGAACTGTCAAGGGGCTGAAGGCAATCCAGCTCACCAATAGTCCTGAGGTGGTGACTAGGTACGTGGTTCACGGTGAAGGTAGTTTGTGCGCGACCTCCTTCCTCAGAAGCACTGATTACAAGGACAGTTGAGACTTTGTTCGTGCTTTCTCGAATATCCTAAAGATCAATACCGGTAGTGCATAGTCCGGCAAGGATTCACGGCTGGCCGAGGCACATTCATCCAGCAGGGAAATACTTGACCCGCGCGTCTTTCTTCCTCCGTGAAATGCTGATACGCGTAGACCAACACCAGGAGGGCAGTGCTGGTGTTTCACCCCTTCCCTTGAGATGTTTCTTCGCCAGCCACTGCGCAGTAGATAGCTATCAGCATAAACCCTCGGACAACTTCCAGAAATGTTCCAAACCCTGGTATCTACTCCCCACCCAAGGCAAAAGTCCGGGGTGCTGTCGGAAGTGCAATCGGTTGGCACGATGAAACAAGCCGTGCGAGCTTCCAGTTAGACCCAGTCCGTTACCGTTACCCCTGAGCACTAACACTGGGACAGACGGTTCATGGTTGAATTGTGTTAGTGCAGCATTCCGTTATTCGCTGGGGGCCCCACTAGCTTTGGCGATCATACGTACCCCTCGGATCAACGCGATCGACCCCGGCCACAGACTTTGAAACGACCATGCATTTTTTAAACTTTTTTACGTGTTGATGCGTGACGGCAATCGCAATCGTCTCTCTGCCGCACCCTCAGAGACTTCACTTACGTGACTTTGCAGCAACGAGGGAGGGGAGAAAAAGGCTCGTGGATTCTGTTTCAGACGAAGACTTGGACATCTCCGTTGAGGGCAGCAAAGAGGGAGCATTTTGAGGGGAAGCCTTCACTGCGTCGGGTAGTCTAAGACAGCACACAGTGGATAATTTAGGTACTCCTACCGGCAACTGACGGCTTGGGAGATAAAGAGCTACGGGAAGGAAGTTGTACCTGCAGAGTGCCGATACCTTCCACTGCCTCTCTACCTCCCATCAATGCACTGAGCCTTTAATGCCTAGCACCTGTTGGGATTCATGTCGCCGCCTGAGTCTGCGACCGTACCACGCATTTACTGAAGTTGGATATCTGGGAGGCCACTGCATAACACACCCAATCCCTGCCTTCAACCCCGTCCGTTCGTCCCTGGTTCTTGTCTCTGGTTACTGCACACTCCACTGTTAGGCGCATTTGACGCTATTTCCTGGCTAGGGGATGATCAGAAGGATCCCTGCCTTGTTCTACGGTGGTGATTGTGTCTCCTACCAGGCTATTCCCAGGAGCGATGCGAGGTCACTTACTCGAGTGGTCGGAGCAAGGACCTCTCCCCACGCTCCCTCCCTTCAAACACTCACCTACCTACTCCCGCCTGGCTAGCACGGCTAGGTCTCCATCGCCGCTCATCTGATACTTAAAGCAAACAAGGGGAACTGTATCTGCCCCATCGTTTCCGTTTCTTCCTGTTCTGCAGCCCGAGCTCGAGTGTCCCCGCCCTCGATTTGTCTCAACTTGCCGGTCATAATAAGAGGTTCTGAATTCCGTCCTCTTGAGAAATCAATGATCTCCTCCCTGTCCAGTCTTTAATCCCTTCGCTTCTTCGTCATTCACTTCGACATACCGAGTCTTGAAGACTTGTTGCTATATACCACAGCGGCTGAGCCTGCTTTCCAACCACCTTTGTCTACGGCCGCTTCTTAATACACATCACGAATTACAACATACTCCGCACACCCATTGGCTTGCACCAATCATCAACTCATCTCATCCTGACCTCACCTCCGGCGGACAGGCAGTCAACCTTGCAAACCCGTCGTCAGCACCATACAAAATGCCTTCCACCCGCTTCAACAGAATCTCGGCCCGCTTCTCCCCCGCCAAGCTTCGCACCTCTTTCAGACGCTCCTCATCGAGCTCGTCCTCCTCTTCCGCATCCTCCATAAGGTCTAGCGACAGGGACTCCTACGCCTCCTCCAGTCCTGTAGGAAGCACAATCAACAGCATCATCTTCAGGCAACCATCCATCGTCGACCTCGAGGAGGAGCGCAAGAGCTTTGGATCCGAGCTGGCCATTCTCGAGCCCAGACCCGTGGTCTTCTTTGGCAGCTTCGAGGAGAGGATGGGGTCTTTGTGAGCACGGGACTGGTGGGATGAGAAGATCGCGATATTGTCGAAGAGGAGGAATCGACGGGTGTTACACTTCTTGGCCTGGACGATGTCTGGTCATTCTTTTTGAGGGGCTCTTGTTTGGAACGGAAGTAGAGACGCATCATCACTACTGATGAGGTTCCTCGGCGGCAAGCCTTCGGTATCGTGGTGAACGACACCAATACGATGCGTACAGTTTAGAGACAAGATGCAATATGTTACCGGGTCGTCAACGAACCTGACGGGATATGAGATACAAAGGCGCTGCAACGGCGTTATCTAGACGATACTGCCCGAATTTTTGGAACTGCTTAGATGGTAGACGCTTACTATGAAAACAACGGATTTGAATATATACACCACCTTTGTGGCTAAGATGTTCGGATATCAGCTCTAGACATTCTCTCCAAACTGTGTCCCTCGTGACTCCTCCGACGTGCGGCCTCCTTACGGCAGGCGATGCAACCCTTTGCATGAAACCAATCTCAATGACACGAGCAGGGTTCAGGATGGCCGCAGAGCGAGTGACCACGCCGAACCCTTTCGTTGGAAGCGCTAGCCAAGCGTGGATTGGGTTCCGACCATGGCCAGGTTCGTGTGAGGGCCCGTTAACTGTCAAAGCTATCTGCACTTGCCTTCTTGGCTCAGTCATTCTTGATGGGACACGTGTGGAGGACGTTGGGTGAGAAAGATTCTACTCTGCGAATCCTTGAATGAAGAGTGATGTAAGCCATAAATAAATATCTGACTCTAGATATAAGCCGTGACCTTTTACGAGAGCATGGTGCTTCATGGTATTGCATTATGCTTATGATGGTTCCCCTTTGGTTCAGACCCAGCGGCATCTACTCCAATGAGACTGCGCATGCTCAATGGCATGCTTCTTAACTTCGTCGCTACTTGCAACAGCCCTCTCTAGGGCCAGAGGACGTTGGGGACCGGTTTGCGTCACTGTGGATTGTTTGTTGTCTTCTGTTCGGCATCTCATTTCACATACCCTACAACGATCCTCGGCGATCACGGTAGTTGTATCTCACACTAACACAGCCTAAATTCACTCAGCTGTGTTCCGACTTGACTTCGAGTATAAACTGGCTGGCCAACTCATTCATTACTGCTAGTACTATTAGATAACGCTTGATGGTCCTGCTGCTTCGTCGAGGTTCCACAACAGGCAAACTCTACAGTGAAACAAGCTCAACTGATGATATCCCAACTCGACTCAAAACATAAATGCACTTCCACATAAAATGGACGAACCAGGAACCCCTGATATGGGCAGGGGAGGCTGGTCCGTTCGTTTGAAGTTGGAGTTATTGCCCGTTCAACACACCCGAAGAGTATGGTCCAGAGACTCGGGAGGCGAGTCCAGGACCTGACATGAGAGATGTTGCGGTACGGCGTCCATCGGATGAATATAAGCCGCTCAACTTCAGCTCACCTCTGCTGTGTGAGATGAAGACGCTCACTCCGATGCTCTTCTTGTCGCCACCGAGATGTCCTTCGCCTATACCAGAAGCACAGTCTTCTTCCGATTGAGAGAACGGAACTCGAACAACCGAAGCAAGAAGAAGCACAACCGTATTTGAGACCAAAGTGAACAAGCTGGTTGGCTATACAGAGACAGACGGGGGTGAGGCTGGCACCCTGCCGACCTCGTATTGCTCGTCAATAGCCGACATGGAGGTTTACCTGGCCAAGAGTTGGGTCTCAGAGGAACAAACTGATCCGAAGTCTTCTTATATTCCGCGTCAAGTGTTGATGGCGGCATTACGTGGCCAGTTCTCTGTCTTAGAAGGCTTGGTCCATAAGTCAAAGGCTGCTGCGTGGATCATCACCGTGACATCGGCGTGAATCCGAGCTGTGAGACGGCTAAGGAGGAAACAGCGGGTGTGATCCAGGGGTTGCAATGCTGATTCACCAGACTCCAGACGGTATTGTGCCGTAGTCATGGTTGTCTTGTTCTTCGTAGTCATGCTGACTGCCAGGATAGCATGATCAGCATAACATATTGTACTTGCATCAATGGTAGTGACACGAGCTTGCTCATCATAGTCATCATGATTGTAGGACCTTACTGCTCAGAGTCTATACCATATATGCGATGCCGCTCCAAATAAGCCTCAAGCCACTTTCGAACGATCGTATCCTTACTAACCCCATGCGTATCAACAAATAGCACTATCATATGAGCGTTCTGGCTGGTGGCCTATGGCAGTTGACCTTTCCTCACTCCGCCTTACCTATATCCCTCATCCCGTCAGGGTCTACTAGTTACAGCAGGCCCCGAGGAAAGACACTGCGGGATGACGAATGGCAAGAGCGATGACAAGGGCAAAGAAAAGGACATCGAGAAAACAAAACAAGAAAAAAGTATCCCCTTCTGGAATTGGTACCTTCTGGACGGCCGCGGTCCGCCACCGACACCCTCCTCTCTCCGCCAAACAGTCAAAAAGCATCTAGAACGTGAGCAACTGAACAAAAAAGCGGCCTTGTACTTCGAAAGGGAGAAGGAGATTGCCTTCAAAAAGGTAGAAGATAACTACGGCACCCGTAACGCAGGGCTACTCGGTGGTTTGACAAGTAGCAAGCCTGATAAGAAGGAGATTAGGAGGCTGTACAAGGAGAAGAAGGATGGAAGGCAGAAGAGAAGGGACAGTGTAGATCCGACGGAGGCGAACGGGGGCCTAAGTGAGACGCAGGGAACAGAGAAGGGACAGGAGCCACCTGAGCACCTCGAAGACGGAGTGGGGGAAAGTGACAGTAGAGCAGGCAAAGACGGAAGTATCGTGATGAGCGGTGCCAATGCCGGGAGTAGCAACAGCGAAAGGACTGCTGATTTGGTGGGGATTCATGATGCCGGTGCTGTCGAGACCGCTCCTAGCGTTGCGGGAACAGAGCCTGTGGTTGGTAATGTGGCCGGAGGACACACAGATGGAGACACAGCTGATCCAACGTAACCGGAAGCACATGGGAGGGTATTTCCGAACGCCGGCGTGCCTGGCTGAAGCAACTTGTCGAGGGAGTTGCCCAGGTTCATAAGGAATTATGGACATCATGATGAAGCTATCCTTCAACAAGGGACACCTAGGCATGATGACAAAGTATCTATGTGAAATAGGTCAAAGGACCGCCAGCATTGCTCCGTCTTCTTCGGGGACTTTCAGAATTTTGTGGCTAGCTGATGGCCCTTTAGACTGTACTACGGGGACAACGTCGTTGAAGCTGTCGAAAGTAGGAATTGAGCAAGCGAGGACATGCTTTGACTTGGGTTACCTTGTTGACCGGCGATGCCTGCTGACCAAGCCAGCCTTGGGAGACCCCTTCGGTACTGCCCAGAGGAGAGAGAGCGGCACCAGATGTTGTTAAGTCATAAAATGCCATTCTTGTCCATGCTCATGCTAAAAGAACCCAGCAGACCAGTCTTTCCACAACGGCCCTCCGATCGAAAGCCCAACGGATATGTACAGTTTTTCCTCCTGCTCCAGAACCAGAACATTGCCATGAGCCACCGTGGGCCACTCGTATCCCTAACACCCACGAGAAAGAACCGAGCCGCTACACGCCCTACGCAACAGGTCCCGTTACCAAGTTGCTACACGTTGCCACAGGAACTCGTCCCGCAGGGACAAGCTACCCAAGAACTACCAAGGGTATGTCCACGGTTGGCAACAGGAGCATGAGGGGTCCAGAATCCATGACAAAAACCACCTAGACACAAAAACTTAAACAGAAAAAGAAAATTATAAACCGACACAACGACAAGCCTGCCATTCGGCTCCAGAGAAGTACCCATTGCTCCAGACGCCTTCGCGGAACGAAAATTCCAGTAACGATGCAGTAATGAACAGTGACCCAGCCACTATATATCTGGTGCACGGTCATGACACAAGACATAGGCCCATGCGGGTATCCCATCCATTGACAAGTGGCAAGGACCATGCCAAACTGTTGCACTAGATGGTGTGCTTGAGCAAGGCAAGACTGCGGGTATGCTGGTGAGAGAGGTATGTTGTTTGATCTATTAGTCATGATGCGTCATGAAGGCGAAGAGCTCTCCAGCCACGAGGTAGTCTGATGTAGAATGTCCGGGGAAGGACATGCATTTCGACGAGGCACGTGATGTTGACATAAGTACACTAGATGTCTATGAGATCTGGTCGAGGGAAAGCTCCGTGTCGGTGACGCCATAGTAGGCAGCGTTCTTCTTCGCCCACTGGCGGGTGAGGATGGATGCTTGAGGACTGTTAGTACAGAAGGATAAGGGGTTGTAAGCGAGGGGAATGACATTACCTTTGAGGAACTTCTTGCTGGCATACTTCTTGAAGAAAGCTTCGTGGACAACGGGACGGGCCAGGTAATCCACCATGAGGTTGAAGACAGGGAGAATCTCTTCCTCGGTGTAGCCGGCATAGTAGGAAAGGGTCTCATCCCATTCACCGCGGTCCAGTATCACACGTGCAAGGTACATAGCACCCGCAGCAACGTGACTGGGGCGGAACTCCATGAAGCGGTGGTCGAGCAAGCTAATCTCCATAAGATACTTGCCGACAGTGCGGGTCTGGATGTCATAGTTGTCGGCCTTCGAAATGCGACGGAGGAAGTTCATAGGGTTGGGGTAGCTGAGGTTGTAGTTGAGCGTGCTGAGGAGGAAGCGCTCAGCACTGAGGATCTCAGACTCGGAGAAGCCATCGTCAGCGACATGGCGGAAGTTGGCGACATGAGGGGACAAGACCTCCTCGTACTTGGATGCGATAAACATGGCCGTGATGCCAACAAGTTGAAGACGGTCGAGTTGAACAACTTTCTCGGACAGGAAGCGGTCGATGACATTGACAGCCAGGAAAAGGGTCTCCGGAAGAAGATGGAAGCGGGTGTGGACTTCAATGAGCCAGTCAATGAGAATGCCACGGGTCTTCCATTCGAGCTCGTCCTGGTGGTTCATGTAGTTGGGATTGGGTGTGGACTGCACCTCGAGGTCGCGCAGGTACTCGAAGATCTCGGGAGCGTACTCGGCAACCATAAGAGGGTCGTCAATGTCCTCCATCTCAAGCAACTTGGCAGACTCCGGGATCTCCATAGGTGGCTCGGGGGCATAGGGCTGAACCTCCTCATTCTCGGCTTTCAGCTCCTGCTCCAGGGACCTCTCGCGCTGCTTCTCACGATCGGCGGAATGAATCTTCTTACGGACGGGCTCGCCCAAGTTCTCGGTATCCTCATCCTTGATGGCGGCGGAAGGGTTCTTGCGCTTCTGCTGAGCGACGGGAGCGATGGTTCCAGACCCAGAGCCGGACTGGGGACGCTTCAGCTCAGTCTGTTTGCTGAGTGTCTGTTTGGGTGCAGCTGCTCGAGGAGCCTTCACAGTTGGATTGGTCTTCTTGGTGATGCCGCCGTTTGTTGTCTTGGGAGCCAAAGCAGCTCCCTTGGAAGCAGCCTTCTTCCCCTCCACAACATCGACCTTGGTGAAATTGCTGACATCTCCAAGGGCAGCGCGGGTCCGAGCGAGAGGTCGAGTCTGGGTATTCACACCAGCCTTCTTCGTCTGAAGGCCTTTCGTGGGAGGCAGGCCGGCATCCTCACCACCAAGAGCAGCAGCTTTGGCCCTCGTCATACGCGTCGTTCCGCTGTTCTCGTCATTCTCGTTCGTCGCCGGTCGCTGTCTGGCGACACGTGCCTGTTTGTCTTTGTCAGAGGGAAACGGGTCGAGACGCGTTGGAGCTATGATTGCCAGGTAAAGCTGGTGTTGCAGGCAAATGACTCAGGTACTTACTGCTGGAGGCATCGTGACGGAGGTATGTATGCAATAAAACCCAAGTTACTCGTGTACTATTTTGGACGTATCAGCTGGGCGTTTCTTCTTTTCAGAGTAGCAGACTCCGGTCATTGGCTGGTTGGGGACCATCCCAAGTATCACAATGCAGATCGGGTATTGAAGAGCTGCACGCCGTGACGCGATGCAAATCTTGCTTCTTCCAAGGGATCACGTCCGCAACACAAGGCAGCTCCAAGGTAGAACATACCGGATAGGTGGATGAAGGCAAACAAGCCTTTTACAGCTGGCTGGATGAGTATCAAAGGTGCCCGGAGGTACTCAATTGCTGATATCTTAGGTAGGACGCGGTTCGATATTCGCCAAACAATACGGATGACGGTCTGATTCGAGTTTGCCGACGCGTTGATGCACTCGAAGGCTTATTAGAAACCGCCAACTAAAGACTAACAAGAACGTTAGAAGAGAGATATCATTTAGACGACGTGACCGTTCGCTCCCAAGACGTTGGTGTTGACGTCTGAACTGGAGAGTTGGAAGAGAGGGAGTGTGAGATGGGGGTTTCCAGGATTGAAGAGGCAGATGCTAGCGTGTGGGACATTCGTCAAGTACCAGCTAGCGCGACTGAAGGGAATGCGGGTACCTACCAAACACGTCTCGTGAAAACGCAAGACGACAAGGATAACGAGTTCAATCACTTGGTGAGATGAACTGACTAAAAGTCAATGCAATCAATGCAATTGATATCGAAACTGTCAAGTCGGCTCGTAAAGTGTTTTTAAACTTTGAAATGCAGATTGTCGCGACCGACGTGACGGTGGCTAGGAAGTTGGCGGATGGAAAAGGGACTATGATGTTATGTGTGCAATGTGGATGATGAATTTGGGCTGGAGGTACAAGACGCCAGGTCGAAGTACGCGATCAGGCCAACGAGTGGGGCTTTCTTGCACATCAACAGTAGCAACCGGGGAGCAACCGACGTCTCGTTGGTCAAAACTGGATCTGTTAATCCCCATATGGCAAGTCTGCGGTACGTACTGGTCGTGCCTTCCGGGACCCGCGTTTGTCGCGCCTGGACCGGGACTGCCACACAGAGGTCGCGATTGCTCCACCTTGCTGGGCGGTCGGCACGGAAAATCTCACAACTTTTTCCCCGATTGACTGCATCCCGTCCCACGGTAGGTTGAGCTCAAGGTATCCACGCCCAGCTCGGGATACCATCACTGTGCAAGCGATCCGTTGCCGTTTGTGGCTATCATATAAGGACAAGGGGTCCGTATGTCCCGCACAGCTAATTGGCATCGATAAACGTCCTTGGAAGCCTGGAGCTCAGCTTGAGCTTCCGGACTTGCCCCTATCGCAACGATGTTGCAACCACGACTTCGCGCTCTGGGCCAAGGCGCCGCGTTGATGAGTCGCAGTCAGCTCGTGCAGCTTATCGCAAGAACATATGCTACGGTCGCGACCCAATCCTCTCAGCCTGGTGATATTCCAGTGGCTGTAACAAGCGCATTCGCCGCTCCGACTCAAGCTAAGGGACCCTCCGGAGACCCATCGATTCTTTTGAGGACATACAAACCAAGGACGCCCGGTGTGCGTCATCTCAAGCGTCCCATCAACGATCATTTGTGGAAGGGCCGTCCCTTTTTACCCCTGACGATTCCGAAGAAGGGCATGTCGAAGGGAGGAAGGAATAACACTGGCCACATTACTGTGAGACACCGTGGTGGTGGCGCTAAGCGAAGGATACGAACAGTGGACTTTGATAGATGGACTCCAGGGCCTCATCTGGTGGAGAGAATTGAGCATGATCCCGGTCGGAGTGCACACATTGCTTTATTAACGCATCAAGCCACTGGCCGAAAGAGCTACATCGTCGCAGCGGATGGTATGAGGGCTGGTGATGTGGTGCAGAGCTACCGATCCGGCATCCCCCAGGACCTTCTCGACAGTATGGGCGGCATTATAGATCCCGGTATCCTCGCAGCAAAGACGGCGTGGAGGGGCAACTGCTTGCCCATGCATATGATCCCTGTGGGGACCACCATCTTCAACGTCGGCTCCAAACCAAACGGGCCTGCTGTGTTCTGCCGCAGCGCCGGCACATCCGCCACTATCGTTGCCAAGGAAGAAGAGACCAGGGATGATGGAACCAAGGTCATGGTTGGCAAGTTCGTCAGCATCAGACTTCAAAGTGGAGAGATTCGGAAGGTTAGCAAGGACGCGTGTGCCACGATTGGTGTTGCCAGCAACAAATTCTACCAATACAGGCAACTCGGAAAGGCTGGAAGGAGTCGTTGGCTCAACATCAGACCGACAGTGAGAGGTTTGGCGATGAATGCCTGTAAGTTTACAGACATCTCGTGTCTCGCTCGACAGCACAAGGACTAACAATCGTATCCAGTCGAGCATCCCCATGGTGGTGGTCGTGGTAAGTCCAAGGGTAACCGACATCCCGTGTCCCCCTGGGGCAAGCCCGTAAGTCCACTCTATCACTCCCCTTTGACTAGTGCGCCATGGCTAATGACTGCGACTACAGGCCAAGGGTGGTTACAAGACCCGGCGCAAGCACAACATCAACAAGTGGGTTGTTACGCCTCGTGTCCGGAACATGGGCAAGAGACGCAGCAGGTCTAAGTCGAGTGACGAGTAGAAGTGTCACGAATATTGTAAATCTAGATTACCGCCACAACTGTACATTATGGATAACTCTTCCTACCCAAGCAGGAGAATTGGGGCGCATGTAACACTCATTGTTCATACATTCAAGTTAACACCCTTCGCATGCCGTCATCCAGCTACGCCACCGCAGCCCGATGACGCGTATTAGCCGGCCAGGAGATGGGCAACCGCGTGGCGCCTCGATCTCGCCAATAATCCGAGCAGAAGTCGATGCATAAATGGAAAGAGCAATCCTGTATAGTACTGAAGAAAGTCGACGCGAAGCTGCCTATCCTCCACTCCAGTACGATCCATTCACAAGTCATGTTTGCTTGAAAGTTTGTCAGGGTGCTTTCTGTCATACTGAACTGTAACTGCGCACGAGGGGTACGTAGCATCGGGCTCAGCTCGAGAAGGCTAACCAGTTCGAGCTAGCGATAAACCTTAACTTTTCCAAGAGGGGTTCCAGGCGGTTTGTCGGTCTTGGCACAGTTAACTTTCCCGCATTGAGTAAAGGGTCACGACTGGAATGCCTCCGCAGTGTGACATCAATCAAAGGACAGGAATCCAGAGACATGGGATTTCATTTCCACAGGATTGGAGCATCTTTGGTTTCTGGAGGAACCCCCTTGGAAAAGGACATTGAGCCATAGCAGCTTCCAGTTTGGTAGAGCCTGGTAGGTAACCGGGCAGCTACGGCTTGGCTTGGCTTGGTTTGACAACGGGGCTTCTTCAAGATGAGGCTGTGCTTCAGTGAAGCCGCACGGACATTGGTTGAATTGCTCGTCAGGGGGCCATCGTTACCACTTTTTTATTGTATGGATGAGACCTTCTTGCCCTTCGCGTCTCAGAACAATTTGAACTCTTTCTGCACAGAAGACGTTGCTTTTCTCTGCTATTTCTTGCGGGCGAGCAGTAGCAGTTGAAATAACATCACTTTCTACAAGTGCGACAACCAGATTTGGAAAGCTTAAAGACGGTCGACGCATCGACCCAGTACGCTTCAGCGGTGTATATGCAGGGGCGTCCCTTAGCTTTGGTGTTTGTGTCTTGGTTGCTCGCCTCTTCACTATTGTGTCACCCCCCAAATGTCAGATGACTGACGACAACCTACAGTCGGCTGGGGTTCCTCTTATCCACCTCAATTCGAGCGCCTATGCAAGCTCGAGGACTGCCCCCTTCAACACGCATCAATCTGCAATCCCTGGCACTCCGCGGCTGCACAGCTATAGGCGAGTGAGCAGCCCTGTCGGCATGAGAACCATGGCTGGGTCTAGAAGGGGCCCGTGGGTGCTGGCCGCGTCCTATGTCTTTGACTGGATCATCCTCATCATTGTGGGCATTGTCGGCCTGGTGCTTAACAACATCACACCGAATAAACGTCCCTTCAATCTCGAAGATCCCAACATCTCGTTCCCCTTCACGGAGCATGAAACGGTTCCATTCTGGATCGCCGGCGTCGTCAATACCGCCCTGCCGGTGGTTGTTATTGCTATCATTGCCTTGGTCTTTGTTCCTGGCGCCACGGTGCCCAAGGGCGTCCCTCGGTCGTTGATATGGAAACGGAAGCTGTGGGAACTCCACCAAGGTTGGCTCGGTCTTGCCCTCTCTTGTGCCGCAGCATGGCTCATCACCAACGGAATGAAGAACATGTTCGGCAAGCCTCGACCTGATCTCATAGCTCGCTGTCAGCCGGACATGGCGAACCTGAGTCAGTATATCGTGGGGGGAATTGCCAATGTGAGCAGCAATGGTCAACTCGTGAGCGGGAACATTTGCAAAAATCCAGACAAAGCCATCTTGGATGACGGATTCAGGAGCTGTCCTAGCGGGCATGCCAGCTCATCTGCAGCGGGGCTCCTCTACCTGTCCCTCTTCATCGCTAGCAAATTCGCCATTACCATACCTTTCCTGGCTCCCGCTGGTTACTCAGATGATCAAACCTCCCATTCCGCCTTTCCGTCCCGCATGAACACCTTTTCCGGCCCTGGTCTAGACGGTGTCGAATCCTACGAGCTTTCCGACCGTCACGGAACCTTGACCGGCGCCGAAACTCTCACCAACCCCCACGATCCGGCACTCAAGTCACGCCTCGCTTCCCACGCAAAGCAAGTAGCAGCTGCTCGGCGACAAGCTGCATCCGCGCCACTTTATCTTCTGCTCATTTGTGTCATTCCCTTCTTTGCGGCGGTCTTTATTGCGAGTTCACGTTGGTTCGATTTTCGACATCACGGCTTCGACATCATCTTTGGCTTTTTCATCGGCACCGTCACGGCCATCTTCTCGTTCAGATACTACCATCTCCCTATTGGACGAGGTGCAGGCTGGGCCTGGGGACCACGTTCGCAGGACAAGGCTTTCTGGGCAGGCGTGGGCAGTTACAGCTTTGCAACGGATAGGGCACCCATGCGTGACCAGTTTCCTGGGTTTCATCGGGCTGGTGACGAGGAGGAAGGACTTGCTGGTCGTGGCTCTATGACGTCGAATGCCATGGTATCGGGACGGAGGTTGTCGCCCAGTCAGGACGGCGAGGAAGCTCTTGGTCGGAAGACGTCCAGGGGAGAAGCCCTCCCTCCCGGCCAGGCGTTTTGAGTACGAGCGTGGCATTAGCGGTTTGAGTTGGTCGACGACGCGGCCGACCTTTCTTGAGCATTGCATTGGGTGGCGTCTAGAGGTTACGCAAGTCATACCTGTTTTGTTCTTGCTTGGAACACGTGCTAGATATGAGTTGCGGTCTAGTTCTAGGTCAGTTATGGTAGATTTATTTGCGTTTCCTCACATTCATGCAATGCCAGTAAGCATGATTTTGCACACATCTACACATTTGATCTATCTCCCAGGACCGTCGACCTCTGACGTGTTGTACCTCAATTTGGTAGCTCAGAAACATTTATCTTGTCAAGACATGGCTACGCCTGCCGAGTGCCTGCTGGGTTATGAGCGTGGCAAGCACTGTTGCAATACCCTCATGTAGGAAATCCTGGGTGATGCCTAAAGAAAATGTGCCGTACTACTCTCCTCATTGAAGCTTTCCAAAGTGAAGGCCTCTTCATTGAGGCCGCGATTGATTGTGTGGCTGATGGTATTTTAAACAGACCGTGACAGGGTTGCCTTGATCATCTTTTATGGACAGACTTCTGCACCGGCATGATTTGTGTTTAAGTTTTGCACCGATCGAAGTTCTGTTCCAAGGGTAGAATAACTACGTGCGAAAGCGTTACTGAACAATTAATGTAAAACAGCACCTGGGGTTGAGGGACACTTCCTCCTGTGTCACGCTTCTCCTTGCTCTAAGCCGCGACCAATACTTGGCATATCCTAACCAACGCCCCTTTCATACACCGGTCTTGTGGCTCAATGGCAGAGCGTCTGACTACGAATCAGGAGGTTCCAGGTTCGACCCCTGGCAAGATCGTAACGTCTATTTTTGCCCCTTTCACCCTCTACGAGGTATTATGGCACTACGGCACTACTGCCCTTCACCTTTGGAGATATGAATACCTTGTATAAGGAACTCCCACTCGAAGACAGAAGTATGGTATTAAGTCTTCGCTACGGATGTGGTGACAGATGAAAGTGCGGGCTTGCCAAGCTTTAAGCGTTGCAGGTGGGGCGTGAGGCTGAAAGTTACCGGGACTTGCTTTCATGTAGGTTGACGACAACAAAGCAGGGTCTGGAACTTTATCGTTATTGAGTAGAGCCTCGACTTCACCTTCCACCGCCAACCGACGAAGTGCATCCCTTACGAAGGGCCTCCATTCCTCCGGTCTTGACTTCCTGCTTCTTCCTGTCAAGCGACACATTCGCTAGCCCTGTCATTCGAGTCGATAACGAAACGTCGAGTTGAACGAACCGAATAACACAACGGAACAATGTCGCACTTTGCGCGTACATCGAGGCCCAAGCCTCCGCCAACAGGCGAAGAAGAAGCCGGCGCCGTCCTCAAGCTGGGCGAGTTCCAGAATGTTGACACACTTACACTCTCCGAGGCGAACCTCGTCATCAACGCCCTGATCGCTAAGCGGAACAAGGACCGGAAGGGGGCAAACGAGACCGAGTAAACTCTATTCGACGGCACCGCTTGTCCTGGAATATGCGAGCTGACCGGCTTTGATACGTAGGATCCTGACCTTGACAAGAGACTACCTTGACACGTTTGCGCGATTCAAAAAGAAGGAGAACGTTGAGGCCGTGGAACGGTTATTAAGCGCCCGGAAGGAACTGACAAAGTTTGAGAGGGCGCAGCTTGGTAGGTCTCAGCAGCCACGATCAAAGAACGTCGTCAATTCTGGAAACGAACTGACAGGAGCGCGCGAAGGATCTCTGTGCTGTGATACAGCTGACGAAGCCAAAACGCTCATACCCTCCCTCCAGGATAAGATCAGCGATGAGGACCTCGGAGATCTCCTCGATGAGATGGAGAAGCTGATGGGATAAGCGACCATGAGACATCGGGTAATCCAACGGCAGTCAGTTTCCCTCATTGCGAAGATGGAAGATCATATCAAGCGGCCTCTGCTGAGACGATTCATCTCACTTCTCGGGGCTGCGGTTGGTCTTGCTCTTTCAAAGGTCTACGGGTCGAGCTGGTCTGAGTTTACTTGGAGCGCATGTGAGGTTGTGGCCTCGCGTCACAAGATGCCGTAGGGTGGGAACTGCCTTGGCTGATTGTGGTGGCGAGCTGCGATGGCCCATCAGACGGAGAGATGGTTATACTAGGTTCGCCAATTTTGGCTTGAGAGGCGTATGGTTTCAGCGGCACAGATCATCATTGCTGGCGTTATGGATCTTGGCTTTGGATCGATCAAAAAGAGAGCGCACTTGCGCGTGATTGGACTTGAAGGCAGTTATAGAGAGCACGGGAGGGATGCAGAAGGTTCAGCAATAGACTACCCGAGTAGTACTGGAAGCACGAAACTGCTTGTCTTTCATGCGTTGATGAGACTCAAGAGTCACCTACGTATTTTACACACTTGCTTGGATTTGGTAGCTTGAATAGCATAAGCCCCTAAAATCTCAACGTGTAAACAGCTTGTGCATGTCTTCAGTCAATGGCCTCAACTGGACTACCGGTATACCCATCACAAAGTCATTAGGAGTTTTTATGTCTGAATACATGAGTGCGTACCTTAGGTAGTAGGTAGGCAGTGGACACTCTAAACCAGTCGCGTAGTCGGTGAACAACTCAGCTCTGCTTTAGACAAGAGACCCAGGACGACAGTTCTTACGCCGGCACACCATGACCCTTTTCGACCGCTACTCACCGGATTCCTTTACGCAGGCCTAATCTATGTTCGCCATCTAAGTACTTATCGACACCAAGTGTCACGTTATCAACAAGATACAGTCGTGCATTTGAATGTACTGACATTGGGTTATGCGAACCAAAACTCCATTGCTCAACATGTGAACCTGAACCTTTCCCTGCCGGCTAGCATATGCCACACGTGCAACCACTCGTTGCAGCAGTGACAGTAACGACCCGTTTTCTTCCTCCTCCTTGCCCCTGGAGGCACACGTCGTCCGTCCACAGAGGGCTCCAGAAGTGGCCGATAAGCATACAACTCTGGACATTTGAACACCCATAGGGATGGTAGCTTCTCGACATTCCTCGTACGCAAGCACATAGCTATATCGCGCCGGTCGAAGTATGGCTACTACATATCGGACGGCTCCTTTCTAGCTCGGAGCCACTGGGCGCCAGCGAAATATATCCTTTCGTTGACCATGACGAGATCCCGTCGCCTAGCACTTCTATGCGTCGAGTTTTTCGAGGATCAGCTGAGAACCCATGTTTCCAACGGGGCGCTCCTTCTCCTCAGCGGCCTTGGTTTTCTTGGATTTCCTCTGCTTCTTCTTGTCCTTTGTTTCCTCCTCCTTCTCCTCGCCCGCAGCAGCAGCGGCAGCCTTGGCCGCGAACTCCTCTCTCTTGGCCTTCTGCTGGGCCGTCTCCTCTGTCGCGGCCTTCTGAAGGGCTGCCTTGTTCTTGGTCAGGGCCTTCTTCAGCTTATCCTTCGACGAGAAATCCTCGGATTCTAACAAGCCCAGGATCACGAAAGAACTGGCACCTGTAGCCCAAGCCACGACGCGCTCCTTGATATGTGGGTATAGAATGTTGGCGAAGTTCAATGGGGGGTCAATTGGCTTGATGGTCTTGGTCTCCTTGTCGTACCGGCCGCCAGCAACAAGTGTCTTGAGCATCCTACCGGCATGGGGATCATTGGCGACATGGAGCGGTGGCGGCGGGAAGGTGTCTTCCGGGAACACCTCTTCTGGGTCACCTTCAGCGGTGGCGGCAATGGCCTCGAGAGCTTTCTCCTTATCGCCAACAGCTGACAGCATGACCTCCTGGATGAAGTGGCACCCGAAGGAAGTCGAGATCAGCTCTCTTGGTGAAGTCGTGATAGCGGTCAGCAGGTAGGGCGACAAAGTGTTGATAAGCTCTTTTCGCCGAGTGTCAGCCTCCTTCTTACTCGTCTTCTTACGGATCTCGTGCACTTCCTTGAGGATGTCCAGGTCAACAGCGTGGCTGGGAGGGAACAGAGCTCTATTCATGCCCTCGAACAGGTACAGGATGGTTGTCCTAGCATTGAGGTCGTTTGCCAGGAAGATGACATTCTCAACCTCCTTCTCCTCGTTTCGGCCCAGGATCTCTGGGAAGATGGACTTTCCGGTCAGGACGGTGTCATCAATCACATCGTAAGCGGTCAAAATGATGACATGACCCCATTTGTCGCCAGACATCAGCTGGAACGTGTCCTTGTAAGTCTTCAGCATCTGCTTCCTCTCCTTGGCATTGCCATGAGCGAGGATCAGGCACACGAGGCGAGCACCGGACTGGGTGAAAGCCATGTTCTTAAGCAAGTCACCGTTCTCATCCTCCTTGATGATCTCAACGAACTCCTTGAAATCTTCAGTGTCGGGCTTGGTGTTGAGGAAGTACTGCAGCATCGCGTCATGGAGCATGGTGAAACCAGTCAACTTCTTCTGGATAAGCTGGTTGATCATCTCGAACAGATGCTTCATAATCGGGCCGCGCTTGCTGGGGTCAGTCTCCAACATTTTCGAGAGGTCGGAGGTGAGCTCTACGCTCCCATCGGACTTGAACAGTTGGTATTCGGCACCATACCATTCCCTCAAGAGCTGTGCCCTCTGCTGCTTGGTAGCCACGGTCCGGTAGATGTCGTCCAAAATCCAGGATGCCTCGGGGTGGTTGATCATTTTCCTGACTCTTCCGTAGAATTCGGGAATGATCATGTCGCGGATTTCTGCGTCATTTTGTACCAGGAGCTTTCCGATGAGGAACTTGGCGTATTTGCTCTCGGCGAGCTGGGCATAGGCGCCCTGTAGCTCCTTAGCAATCGTCCTTCGCTGATCGACCGTCGAGTATTTGATGGCAGTCTGGACTGCGCGGACAGCATCGTGCTTCGTGACAAGGTCCTTGATACGGCCAGTGATGATGGTGTAGAGCTCGTCGAGCAGAGCCTTACGCTCCTCCTTGGGCACATGGGATTTCAACCGGAGGCGCTCCCAGATCTTCTTCGTTCGGTGGACTTCATCGGCCAGCGGCTTAGCGGCCTTTCGCTCCTGTGCAAGTTGCTTTTGCTTGATGTGCGACTCTCTGGAAGTTTGACCTAAAATCCACCCAGTGTCAGTGGGAAACCACATGGTTTGCGACCGGAGAGTTTTGACGCTGGGGCACTAACCTGTCTCCGAAGGCTTCCCAACCCCGTTAGCATTCTTGCTGTCCTTTTCTCCTTGGTATCCGTTCACATTCAACTTAGCACCACCATCTGTGTTGTTGTCGCTGCTGCGGTGCTTGGTGAATGTAGACTTCTGGTAGTCATTTCTGGACTTCTTGACGCCGTCCTTGCCCTCATAAGGGGCTTTCCTCTTGTTTCTAGAGCTGGAATCTGTATTACGTCCCATTGTTACTATTAAAAGTGACGCTTCTGGTAATGTTGTTGGACGATGTTCGGAAAAGAACTTCTCGCCTGGTGCTCGCGATAAGTTCCAGCCCCAGCTATCGAGACCCTTGCGGTCTGAAATTTTTAGCGGGACCGCATGCAGAGCAAGACCACACCAAGCCATATTCGCCCTAGCGGCTACTGCCGGCGGTCGAACTGACCCACAGAAGAGAAGGAGCCTACCATGTACCACAAGCGGATAGATGCCCCTCCAAATTCCAAACGGTTCAAGGTCTGGTAGTTGGGATTGTAGGTCTTTGAAGCCATCAAAACGTGAAGCATACCACCTATCACATCCGCCATCGGTACTTCACCAGGGATCGAACCACACAATGGGCCGCGAAGAGCAACGAGAAGAGCGCGAGGTGCTCGAGTCCATCTTTCCTGACGAGATAAACTACATCTCCGATACCGAGTTTCGCATCAGTGTTACTCTCGACCTTCCCCCAGATGCTGATGCGCCAGATGACGATGAAGATGAAGGCGAAGCGCCAATCATCATCCTGACCGTCCGCTACCCAGACGACTACCCAGAAGCGGCACCAGATCTTGACCTTTCACCACCACCAAATGCGCCTCCACACAAATATTTTAACGTCGCAGCTGACAAGGACGCCTTGCTCCAATCACTCGAGTCTACCGTGGAAGAGAACATGGGCATGGCTATGGTTTTCTCGATAGTCTCAGCGCTGAAGGAGAACGCCGAGCAGATGATTATTGACAGGAGGGCGGAGGTGGCCAAGAAACGGGAAGAGGAGGCACTGGCTGCCGAAAGGGAGGAGAACAAGAAGTTCCATGGCACGCCGGTCACCAGAGAGACATTCCTGAAGTGGAGGGATGAGTTTTTCCGAGAGATGCAGGAGGCGAAGGAGAGGGAAGAGGAGGAAAGGTTGGCGGAGCTGAAGAAAGCAAAAGGACCAAAGGAAGCACCCAAATTGACAGGCAGACAGCTGTGGGAGAGGGGTCTTGTGGGCAAGGTTGTGGAGGAGGATGAGGACGATGAGCCTATGGACAAGACGGCAGCCGGCGTGGAGGCACTGAAGGTTTAGGACTGATTGTGAGGGAAATATGACCTGGGATCATCAGCTGGATATGCTGTGATAGCATTGCATGGCGTTACGGTTGCCACGTCTTAGGACACTATATCTATGGAGTGTTTGATTCCTGTTTTCTCTTTCGACGCCCAAACTCCAAACTCCTGGAAAGAGTGGTGTGCAGGTGTTGTTTCAGTGACCACCATAAACCTCCTAGCTCATTTCTTCGTCCTCATCCTCATCCTCGTCTTCGTCATCCTCGTCACTCCATTCATCCTCTCCCTCGCCGTCTCCAATTTCTTTCCTTATGATCTCAAGGAGCTCATTTGCATGCTCACCCAACCTGTCGTCCTCGTACTGCTGCTGCTCAAACAGCAACAGGCACTGAGCCAGCCACCCCCTGGCATACTTCCACTTCTTCTTCCATTCCTCCTCCTTCGACTCTTTGCCCTCCTTCAGCTTCAACCCGAGCGTATAATAAGCATAGCCGCCTAGATACCACACCTGAACGGCCTCGTCATCCTCACCGATCAGCCTCTCCACCACCTCGATGGCCCGCTCCTCCAGCTCCACTTCCATCAATAACCTCGCCAGTTGCACCCTCGTGGGGAAAGCTGGAACCCTGATATCCTCGGGTGCCAGATCTCTCCAAACTTCCATGCTCCTCTCTAACGCTGCCTTTGCCTCGTCAGTTCTCTCCTGTGAAATTCTCACATTGGCGACTGTCTGCCATGTATCCGCATGATCGGGCGCCACCAGCCCGGCCTCGGCCACCAGGGTCTCACATCGGTTTTCCGCATCCTCTTCCCATGACAGATCCGTCATGTACACCTCCGCGACCGCACACAGCGTCTCGGCCAATTTTCTCTTTTTTTCATCCGCCACATCGGTCTGCTTCGCCTCCTCCGCGCGTGCGATTGCGCCTCGTAACGCACCAGCGCCGCGCTCAAACCAGCCCACTGAGTCCTTCCCGCCCTCTTCACTGAGTTGTGCAAGCCAGAGGAACTTTTCGGCACCGCCACCGATGTTGTCCGGTTGGACTCCTTCAGGGTCGGTCTCAACTGCTTGGAGAAAATAGGTTCGCGCCTGCTCTATATCACCCATTTCCACGGATATGGCCCCGAGAAGGGTCAGGGCTGCGCCAAGCGGCAGAGACAGTGGAGAGGGTGCATCTTCTATTGCTTTGAGCGCATCGCGGGCAAGCTGCTGGGCTGAGACGGCATCGCCCTGTTCGAGGAGGGAAGTGGAGGTTGTAAGCAGATTGCGAATTGCTGTCGGGTCGGAGGACGAGGTGCCTTTGCGCGTAGCTTGTTTAGATTTGGACTTCTTTTTCGTCTGGGGTCGGGTTGGGGCCATCTTGTGCGCTATATATGTAGAAGGTTGTCCTTGGGTGTATCGGTAATAGGAATCACAAAGCAGTGTATGAGAGGCTTGGTGGGTATCAAGAGATTGACTGAATTCAACTATCAAGTGCTCCTTGAATGTTGGATCGCTGGGTAAATTTTGTTGCCGGTCTGCTTATCGTCACGATAAGCCCCGCCAACAGAACGTCGTCATTGCTAGCTCTTGTCCATCAGCCTACATAACAAACCAAAGTCGGATGCAACTTGATACTTGGAGTTTCAGGCACTTAGCCTCTTCCCACTCCGCTGGACAGAAAGGACGACTTCCCCTTTCTTTTCTCCCTTCCTTCCCCATCGTACTCAACGCTGATACGAAACCCATGGGGAAATGGCCGAGCATGCCTGTCAGTCATCCTCTGATCACATGCACGAGATGTCTGACGATGTGATAATGAACCGGGTAGACTTAGAGGCCAGGCAATATAGCAAACTGGACAACTTGCATAGCTATTTCCCCTTAGCTATTGGATCATCCACATGTGGGAATGATATCGGGTTGCCTACGCCGAGTCCAGACGTGACGAGGACAGATTACAGATCATGCAGTTTATATATACCCGTCTGCACCCGGAACGACGTGTCTGGGTTGAAGAATCCATAGACTACGGCATAGACACCTGGATGGCCAACGCGCAGGAAAAGTGTGACATTCTCCGGGAAAAGCTCTACGAGGACATTGAGCTCGGTGTCTTCAGGTTACCGAAGTGCTGTGCTGCTAAGAAATGCGATGGGAGTAGAGGAGAGGATTGCTGTGCTCGACCGGCGGAATAAGAGACGAGTCGACTGGGGATCGTGGGACGATGGCGTATAGCCTTTGAAGTAGTCAGGGACCTGCGATAAACATCTCGGCCGGGACTCTCACAATGTGCGAACGGTGAGTGCGTGTTGACCATGACACGTATGTGCCACCTGCCAGAAAACAAAGGGTCTCCGAGGCTTCTCCAAGGAGTCTGACATCTTACTAACTTACGGGCAGGTATCTCAGAATGCTGGCTACTCAATTTCTGTGATATCGGAGACGGTCAGCTGAGCTCCCATGATCTATAGCACATATGAGAGAAGCTGCCGCGGTGCAATAGCCAGGGGCCATGGAAACCTCCTAGTCCAATGAAAACCATTCCATTAACATATCATCCGCCCTTTTGGTACACATCAAGTGGCCGACCTAAGGAGACCTGATCGTAAACAAGTTCTCCGATGGTGGACACTGGGAGCGGGCACTTGAGGTTGCAACATTTCATGTGATGTTGACTCCATGATGTATACTAGTACGTGATAACGTCCACGCTGACTGATGAGTTTGCGCGCCTGAGCACGACGGGTCCTGTTCTAAACAAATCTCAGAACTATGAGGACGTCCTATAACATGCTGCTTCCTGAATTATTGGCGAAGCACAGGCCAAAATAAACCCTTGGGAATGTTCTCAGGGTTTCAGCTATAATACACACCATGGCTTGCGATGAGCACCGTAATGATAACAACCGATCTTTTTTTCACGCGCTCAGTCCTTCTTCAGCGGCAAGTAGATCTCCTCGATGCCTTCCTTTGTGATGACCATCATCTGTAATCCGTCGCCCACCTCGATATGACGCTCAACAGCACCGTCAAACGCATCCTTGACCAGAATCTCCACCTCCTGTCTCGTCAACGGTCTCCTCTCCCGCTCTTGCAGCGCATGTCCCTCGCCACTGCCAGGCTCATACTGGTTCTTGAAGTTGACTTGGTTGTCCAGGAACGGCATGATCAAGCTCGCCGCCGCGCCGCCGGCTCTGCACTGCTCCCTCTCGCACGACCCCACAGGATCATAACTGTACACAGCGCCCTTGCCCTCCTCATCCAATCCACCAAGGATGGCATATGCGTAGTAAGGGAAGAACCGCTTCTGGTAGAGGATCATGGATAGTTTTCGGGAGCAGGCTTCCACGGACATGGCCTTCCCGTGACGGTAGCGGTACATCTTGCAGATGGCGTCGAGTTTCTCCTTCAATGCCTCGCCGTCGGCGGCAAATCCAACCACTGAGAGGACGAGGGTCGCGTCATGTTGGTCGGATGTCGTACCGCCAATCTTGAACACCTTGGGCGAGTAGCGCGAGTTGATGCTATAACCCGAAGTGGAACGGGTGTCGCCGGCCATGATGGCGAAGTCGGCGCCGGCGATGGCTAGGGTTGAACCGCCGTTGTCCGTGTAGCTGCACGAGTAGAAGTTCAGTATACCTAGTGCCAAAAGAGCAAAAACCAGAAGTGCGCGACATACGGGTCAAATCGATGTTGACGAGCACCTTCTGGTGCGTTGACTCTGGGAGCATCGTTGAACGAGTAGTTGGGCCCGTTCATTATGGGGTTCTGGCTGAACATGGCCGCCATCTTGCCGGGTAAATTCTGCTTTCACACCGATGTTGAAGTGTCTAGGTTTCAGTGAAGCAGTAGAATCTCTCGAGTTGGGCGCCGTCGATTGGGGTGTTGGGTATTGTGGGCGATTTTGTGATATACGTAGATTGGCAGACTGGTAAGGTTGTCAAGGCGCGCGTCAGCCGTTGTAGCCTTGCTACTCTAGGTACATTACTGCGTAGAGGGAAGCTATGAAATGACTAAGCTGTTCTAGGGTAGCTCCAGCTGGGGAGCTACCTCTCACGAATACGCTAGTGCACTGGCCAGAGGTGCCAAGCCTTTTGGGGCTGCGCGGTCTTGACAGGGGTCTAATAGTGCGTCATGTTACTACGCGATATGAGATTGCGGCTTTCCATGTCGCTGTGAAGTCAGGAGGTTCTACATGTTCCTGTTGGCAAATCTCTGCCCAAGAATGCGTTGCCTGGGTTTTGCTGCGTAATTATTACTTCTGGAATCCTGGGTTGAGGGCTTTGAGCAGTGCCCCAAGGACAAAGATGGCTCGCAACATCCGTCAGCGTGCCCTGGAGAAAATAGCGGCCATCTCAGCCGCCAGCTCGACGACCTCGTTCGACAAGTCGGATCTCGAACGATTGTGCAAAGCCGCACCCAGTCACGGAAAGATTCGCGAAAACGGAAATGGTCATGGTCCAGGTAGTTCGGCTGGGGTTGGCCGGGTCCCAATGGTACGAGGAAAGGGGGTAATGTTGATGTGCGACCGGACGTAAACTGATATTCCTCCAACCAGGCCATCCGCGAGTTCGAAGTCCTGATTGCTCTCTGCAAAGCGGCACCGGTGGTCCAGACAGCTCAAAATGCCCAGAAACTGGCGCGCCAACTCGTACTCTACCTTCAAGAGTCACACTGTCAGGTGTTCGCTCCTTCGCCCTTCTTCCGCAAGGTCGAGCCATCCCCAACCGAGGCGTTGAGCTACAATGTGACATCTGCCCTGCTCTTGCTCGGGACCAATCACGACGACGTGCAGCAGATTGTGTCGGACAACATCAAGGCCTATTTGAACGCAAGTGCTGGTGCCTCAGAGAGCGTTTATGAACCAGACAGTGACGGGGATCCGGAAGCTATTGAGGATGCCATCCGTATTGCAACAATCGCCATCTCTCTTGTTGGTTTCATGGATGGCGCTTCTGCGCAGGCCAACTTCTGGAAGACTGGGGGCAGACTTGCGCTGATACAACGGCTACGAGACCTCTTGTCGGAACCGTTCTTGGTTGCTGTCGAAACGGCCTTCTCTACCATCCGAAACTGCCACTCCCACGAACAGCATGTGAAGGAATGGAAGCGATGTCTGCGCCACTACTCGGACGTTGGGCGTCCGTTGGGGGCCATGCTTCTTCAGCAGAGCTTCATGTGGTTGCTCGTGGCGTCAACATCACTACTGGTGGCCGAGGTTGATGCTTTGCGAGAAGCTCACGTGCTGGATATTCTCCTGTCAGGAGATGGCCTATTGCGGCCCGTGACAGCCAGGACGGGCGATGCAGATTTTCGGTCGGTCGAGACATACGCCAATGTCGTGATTGATCAAATCAACTATCTCGAGTCCAGTGAGGATTTTGTTCGCCTAGATTCTTCTGGCCAACAACGGTTGGCTTTTGGTGTCAAGGCCTCAGCTTTCATAAGCTACCTCAACTGCTCCAGGCTGAATGAGGATGCGGCTGACCCTGATATGCTGACGAACTGGCTGGGAGACGCGCTTGCTGACCCAGTCTGCATGGCTGATGAAGAATTGGCCACTACCGTCCTCAAGTGCATGGCCCTCCTTTGCAAGGTATCACCCTCATATGCCGGAACTGTGAGCCGGCTGTTGTCGCGCTTCATTGTTCAAAGCCGCTCGTCCAGCGCTATCAACTCTGTTGCCGCAGACTGTCTGGCTTTGGTCCTGCAGATGCTCTCGACAGATGCTGTTATCACCACCCTCTACACTCTGGGTAACGTTTTGAGCCCCGGGGAAGATGATAGTTTGCAGACTTTCGCCAATGGTTTCAGTGCGGACCTGTCGGACGGACCTGATACACAGGTCTATACTGGCAGGCATTCTACCGGGAGCTCCATCTCCTTGCAGGTGTCGGGAGAGGAACAGACAGAAACTACCAACAGCAATGTGGTCCAGGCTATTTGCAGGATTGCAACTGCGTCCAAGGACGAGAAGATCAGCGCCTTGGCCCAGTCTATGTTGCTCCAGAAGCTCAACAAGATCAACAGCTCGGTCAATGCGAAGATCATCATGGGCGCTGCTGAGCTAGCTCTGGGCAGCGGGCAGCTCGAGTTCCGATCCCTGCTCAAATTGTACACAAGGCTCACGCAGATCGCCATCATGGAGGAGAAACAGAGCGTCTTGAGTGCGATTTTGTGGGCTCGCAATCACATTTCGGCACACATCGATCGTGAGTCGCCCTTGTACGACATTTACTGGGAGCACATACTGGACAGCATCATCTCCAAGGGAGATGCGCCTAGCAACCAAGACCATCACCGCAAGGAGTCGGAAGTGGAGCTGGCGGCCCGAGAGATCTCTCAACTTCTCCAACCCCTGGCTGTTCTCATGTCTACCAAGGATCTCGCATTTGACGAGGGTATGGACGACGATAACCATACCTTGATTCGTGATGCTTGGTTCAACATTGTGGTTCATGGCATCATTCCGACGACGGCGCGGGGAAAGAGATATGTAGATGAGCTTCGCACCATTGCTGTTCATTCGCCCGCCTTGGTCTTGGAGGACCGCGGAGAGCAGGATGAGAGCGACATCGAGTTGAACACCATCCTGCGCCGAGGCATGAGCTCGGAGCGGGAGTCCCAGCTCAAGAAACAATTGGTCGAGCTTGTGCCGTCCAAGGGAGATGAGATTCGATCTCTCAGCTACCGGAAGCTCATCTTCCTCTTGTCGGCCTATGTCGTGGAGACTTTGCGAGCTGATGCTGGCGATTGCACCAAGGCTTTGATGTACTTCCTCGAGCCAAGCATGCGGCGGGGTGACATGAGTCGAGCCATGGAAGGCATCACGAACGCTGTTGTGGACAGGTATCTTAAAAAGATCTTAAATGCTGCCAACCCAACCTTTTCGGCACAGTATGCAGCCAGCCAACTGTCGACCCTCCTGACGCACTGCTGTCACCGCATCGAAAGGGTTCAGCAAGCCGCCTATGTCTGCGCTGACCGAGTCATCCGGGAGATCCCGTCGGCTCTGGGTCAGAAATCGTCCTTGTTCGCCTTGTTGGAGTTGCTGTCGTTGATGTATAGCGGCTGCCTGGAAGCGCAGACCGACCCTTACAATCCCAGGAGTATATTCAAGTCGGCACGTGGTCAAGTCCAGGTCCAGCTGTCCGACGACTATGCCTTCCGCCGTCACACACTGGACAATCTGCAGAGGAAGGCACGGGCATGGCTGTCCACCGTCATTGACCTTGCACCAGCCGACGTGAAGGGGCTGCTCCAGACCTATCTGTCCGAGTACGAGGATGACGGTGCTTATGGCCATGTGTCCAAGGGCAGGTCTTTTGCGTTGGAAATGGGCTGTCTGATCCCGCACACGGACCAGAAACTATCGTCGCTGGACGGAGTGGGCGACAGTCACATAAACACTGCTTCGGACTTTGTTGCCCAGTATACCACCCGGCAGGAGTACCGCTACACGGAGGCCTTACCCGACCATAGCATGGAGTGGGACAGCTTCATGCGTTTCGACCGCCGACCGTCCCTGTTTCCTTCATCGGACAGTGAGAGCGCCGACGCGCTCACGGCGCTGGCTCACATCGAGAGGCGGATTCAGATGAAGAAGCCAACCCCGTTAGATAATGTCAGAGGAATCCTCCGACGGGCCGCAGCTCTACTGTGTTCTGGCAGCGGCGAGGAATGTGCCGTCGTGCACTACCTCGTTGCCATTCCCTTCGCCATGTTTACGAAGCCGTCCATCAAGCTTGGTGTCTCTCTTTGGCTCGGTGTCATGAATGAGAATCCCAGAGTGGAGTCGCGTCTTCTCGTCGAGATTGCCCAGCAATGGGAGAGCAGCATACAGAAGAACCTGGGGCTCTTCAACCCTGCAATCACCAGCCCCGACCCTTTCTTCGTGAAGGAAGAGTTCGCGCCTACTGACGACGAGTATACGCGGAAACGTATGCAACAGATCCATAACCTTCTGTCCCCCCACACTCGGCTTTTACAGTTCTTTGCCAGCCACTACAACTCCACGCGGCTCGGAAACACAGACACGCAAAAGATCTTCCTGCGACTTCTGGATGTCACGTTGGATCGGCTGAAGAGTGCTGCGGCCCATCCCATGGCCAGAGAAATCAGGTTCCAGATCGTCTTGTTCGGGCTTCAGGTGCTCAAGTCCAATACGACCATGGGGGCAATTGCACAGTGGAGACTTAAGGACAAGCTGCTGTCTGCTGCCCTCAGTTGGTTCAGCGCTGCCCCTCGCTGGTCCTTCGGAAGCAACATCCTGCAACTGAAGACCGAGATCCGCCTGTTGGCAGACGTCATGGCGAGTCTCAAGGCCACCTCATTCATTGGTGCCAACCCCGTGGGCACCATTAAGTCGTTGCAGCCCAAGGAACAGCTCCTGTTTATCCTTTTGGAGAGTGAGCAGCAGAGACTCTCAGTCTGGGGCTATCCCCTGGCTGAACCTGCGAGGTTGCAAGTGGTCGCCAGCCATGCTAACAAGGTTGCTGTAGAGACTGTTCTCCTACCCCTTGTCCGAACTGCTTGGGCCGAAAGTCCTTCCTTGGCTATCGAGTTGACGACGAGATTTCCGTATCCTCGGGTGTACAAGGAAGTCCGGTGGTTGCTCCTCAACTTCCCGGCCAAGGCTGTGTCGGAGCCCGAAGCACTTCCGGTACTGCTTGGTGGATTGCTGCCTACTGATGTCAGCTTCCAGCTAAAGGTATGTAATAAACTGGCGTTCATCCTCGACGAGTGCTCAGCTAACGAAAGCAGTACCTCCTTTACTGGGCCCCTGTGAACCCCATCACCGCTGTGACCTACTTCTTGCCGCTATACCAGAATCATCCTTACTTGATTCAGTATGCTATGAGAGCTCTTGAGAGCCATTCAGTTGATGTCACGTTCTTTTTCGTCCCCCAGATCGTGCAGAGTCTACGCTATGATGCTCTTGGCTATGTCGAAAGATACATCCTGGAGACGGCCCAGTTCTCCCAACTATTCGCTCATCAGATCATCTGGAACATGAAGGCCAATGCCTACAAGGATGATGATGCCCAGATAGTAAGTCCTCTTGTCCGCGTTGCGCAGATGAGTTGTGCGTACTAACGTGTGCCCTTAGCCTGATGCCATCAAACCCACGCTTGACCACGTCATGGGCCGCATGATTGAAGGCTTCACACCCACCGACAAATCGTTTTTTGAGCGTGAATTCGCCTTCTTTGATGAGGTCACCGGCATTTCAGGCAAGCTCAAGCCCTTCATAAAGAAGTCCAAGCCAGAGAAGAAGCAAAAGATCGAAGAGGAGTTGCGGAACATCAAGGTTGAGGTCGGAGTATACCTCCCTAGCAACCCAGATGGTGCCGTTATCGGCATCGACCGCAAATCGGGCAAGCCCTTGCAGAGTCACGCCAAAGCACCGTACATGGCCACCTTTAGAATCAAGCGAAACAAGTCAGGCGGCATCGAAGAAACGGACGATATGCTCACCGAAGGGGACAAGGACAAGGTCCTCCAGAAGGAGGACTCCGTCGAAGTTTGGCAATCCGCCATTTTCAAGGTAGGCGACGACTGCCGGCAGGACGTCCTCGCCCTGCAAATGATCGCCGCCTTCCGCGGTATCTTTCAAAACGTCGGGCTTGACGTCTACGTCTTCCCCTACCGCGTGACAGCCACCGCGCCGGGCTGCGGCGTCATTGATGTCCTCCCCAATTCCATCTCGCGCGACATGCTCGGACGTGAAGCCGTCAACGGCCTATACGACTACTTCATCTCGAAATACGGCAACGAGGACTCCCTCCGCTTCCAACAAGCCCGCAACAACTTTGTCAAGTCCATGGCGGCCTACTCCATCATCTCCTTCCTCCTCCAGTTCAAGGATCGTCACAACGGCAACATCATGATTGACGACGCCGGCCACATCCTGCATATCGATTTTGGCTTCTGTTTCGACATCGCACCGGGAGGCATCAAGTTTGAGCGCGCACCCTTCAAGTTGACATCGGAAATGGTGGCCGTGATGGGCGGGAGCACGGATCATCAGTCTTTCAAGTGTTTCGAGGAGCTTTGTGTGAAAGCATTCCTGGCAAGTCGACAGTACACCGAAAAGTTGTCGCAGATCGTCCTCTTGATGATGGATTCTGGGTTACCGTGCTTCAAGCCCGAGACTGTGCAGCACTTCCGGGAACGATTCGTGTTGGAGAAGAGTGAGCGGGAGGCCGCAGACTTCGTCAAGGAGTTGATCAAGAAGAGCTATACCAGTTATAGTACGGGCATCTATGATCATTTCCAGTTGTTGACCAACGGAATTCCGTATTAGACGGCATGTTGTAAGTCGTCGAGACAAGGTTGGGGAAAGTGTGCCGCGAGGGTGCACTCGAGCGTGTGTATATAGTTTGTTGCCGTTCAAAACCCAGACCCGGGCTGCCCTCTTGTAAGAGGGATGGATACCTTAATACCAAGCCACCTTTCTAAACCCGCATCTATTTCACTCTATATATTGCTGTAGCGTCTCCAACACCAATACGTACTGGCGTGCCCTTGGCGGACAATAAGGCCCGTCAAAGTCGAACTCAACTAGCCTGCTGCTGCATGTGGGTGGGTAGGTTGTAACTTGCATAATCGACGTGGACAAACGCCCTGTCCACGATGGGCACGGATTCGAGCACGTACTGCAAGCTCTCCCTACAACACACGCGTCAGCTAACCAAAACAACAAATAGGCAGAGAGTAGAGCACTTACGCCAGGTCATGACTGTCCTTCAAGCTCGTACTAGCATCTAGCACAATATCCACCTCGACATTCAACTTGTCCCCTGAATGGTACGCCTGCAGACCCTGAATCTGCTTTATGGTCTTGGCAAAGCGCATGGTGAGATAGAGGAGGACGTTTCGCTGGTCGGCAGTGGCTGAGAAACCGCACAGGTTCTTGATGTGCTCGGCCGAGGTGGCGGTCCAGTTATAGATGACCACGAGGGAAAGGAGGAGACCGCCGAGGGCATCGAGCCACCAGACTCGGGCGTAGAATCCAACTATGGGAAAGGCGATGCTCCCGGCATTGAATATGACGTCTGTTGCCGCATCTGATGCTCTGCAAGTTTCGGGGGCGTGTTAGTGGCTTGAGCAGGAGGTCGTATGACGCTGTGACTTACAAAGCTCGTACGCTCGAGTTCTTGACCATGCGGTACCAGAGCCACACGACCCCTTTGATGCCAATGGTGCCCAGCATGATTGCTATTGCCGGTATACCCCTGAGACAACAAGTTAGCGGTCATCCTCCATCATTGCGGAAGACAGGTTGCCTGGTTCACTTACAATTCAACGACAGTATGATCCGTCCCAGCCAGCGTCTGTATCGCCTGCAGCGCAACCTGTACGAAGGAAGTGATCATAATCACCGAAAATACCAAAACCCCCAGAGGCTCCAATCTCCTTCGCCCAATCGGGTACCGATACTGATCCTGCTGAGCGATCAACCAAGTCGTTGTCCAGACAATCCCCGTGGACAGGAAATCCAGCAACGCATCGACCAGACTAGCCAACACCGACACGGACGGCACCGTGACTATAACAGCAATCTTTCCCGCTAGTAAGACTGCGTTGGCGACCATGTTGACGTAGATGGCCACCGTGACGATCCTCTCCGAACTGTCCACCTCGTCATCCTCCAACAAAGGGATCTCGGGTCGTGGTCTCCCGCCGCCATCCGAATCGGCCTGGCCATCCATCTCCGGCGTCTCCTCCCGATGCAGTAGCGGCGTCGCCTCGGTTGCCCGGTAGATATCCTTGGGCGTCCTCCTCACCCGCCGGACTGGCTTGTCATCATCATCCACTGGTGTTCTTTCACCCCCGTCCTCACCAGACCCGGACGGCAATCCATTCCTGCTGCTTTCCTCGGTGATCGTGTGCGGTATCTCCACGCCGCGGAAGGAACTTGTCGGCATCATGTTGTATTCATTCAACAAATCATGCGGCAAGCTCGAGTCCAGCAACCGATCGATGTACAGATACTGCTGGATCAGATAGTTTGTCCGCTCATAGTACTGTCTGACCTTCTTCTTCATGGAAGCGAGCTGCTCCGGTGTCTTCCAGTATTGCTCCCACCTGTACCGTGGGTTGCTGTTGCCGATGAGACGCATGCTGCGCATCTGCGGCGTGTTGAGGATGGCACTCATGCGCCGCTCGTTGAGACTGCGGCTGGAGGCATCATCCCCTTCCGGACGATACACCCAGTCCGTTGTTGCACTACCGGCCCATTCTTCCTCATCACGTGGTTCCCGGACGCTGCTGACACGAGAGAGGGCATGCAGCGAGGATGCCGAGCGGTTGCGGATGAGCGATGTCAGGGTCCCGTGGCCCTTGGCCGCAAGAGGAGTTGAAACCGGTTCCTCTTGAAGGAGGAGAAAAGAGCCCCTTCGGAGCGCAAGTGAGTTACGGATATCAGAACTCATTTTCCGATTTTTGCGTTTCTGTGTATAAGGCGGCTACGGTGTAAGTGGTGGTTTTCTATCACGGTATTAGTTTATGAAGACCCGGCATATTTGAGGTGATTATTGCGATAAGGATGGATGCTTGGCTGTCTTACATATCTTATATCCGCGTCCCTCTTCTGCCTCCATCGATATGCTAGATTTGAGTCACTGCAGTCCCCGTCACTATAGTATTGACCCGATTCTCAGACACCCGTCTATAACACCCACATGAATGTGGTTTCGCCTGATCACGCCCAACGACCAGATTGAGAAATAAGAACCACTACGAGTACCCTGACTCCATTAACTCTGCCACTGGGGGCTTTGTCCGAATAAATGTGGAGCCTAGATACCGCGGCTCCAGCCGCTTGACTAGTGCGGAATGACCTCATCGCTACATTCCCACCTCGCGACAAGCTTTAAGAGGGGACAGACAGGCTGTCTCAAAGGACCCGAGGATTGAATCCTAAGGGAGGAACCTATATACCTTGAAGTCTTTGAAAGTCCCCCCCCTGGTGTATCAAAGTCGAAAAAGGCGTCTGGCAGCCGCCCAATTCACTGTTCGTCAGGGCACGAACCAGTCGAGGTTGTGGCATCGTTGAAATACGCTGTCAGTTCCTTTGCAAGCCCAAATCTCCGTTGCAGAAACTCCACTATTGGTCAGGCCGACCATAGCTGGAAAGAGGACAATGGCTTCCACGATGTCCATGCTTCGAGGGGACAAGCCGCCTAACCACCTCAGCGACGGTGTGGAATCCAAATGCCTTTGTCCTGTAGTATCTTCAAGTTCGTGATACTGCGCCACGACACCGGCAGTGACACGTTACTATAGTAAGCCCCTAACTTCCGAAGTTACCTAGTGACGAGCTGCTCCGAGAGGAAGTTGTCCGTACTTCTTCTGTCGTGCTCTGCGGTCGGGTTGAATCACATCAACCGCAGTATGGGACAAGATGAAAGATGGCAAGCGATACTATGGTATGAGATGATGATGCTGAACCATGTGCGCTATGCGTAGGCAGCATATATGGTAACTGGAAACGGCAAAGTGATCACTTTGTAGGCCAGTTGTTGGGCCAGCGGTAACGATGCGCCAGGTCTATGTTACTATAACGATGCTGAGAGAGCACCACTACCGTAGGGCGCAGGCTCGCTCGAAACATTGTGAGTTGGTCGGCTTCCCATGCTCGTGTCGTTTCTTCAGCAGTCCATCCGAAAGTGGACAACAAGGTGATTAGCCTACAGGTAGGTACTTTATGTTATGGATAAATATTTCCAGTTCTGTTGCTGTTGGCCCGGGCCAGGAGACCCGTTATCAGGTCAGTACACCAAAAGTATTTTGCACATCCCAATTCGATCCAAACGGATCCGGGCGCCGTCAGCCAGTTATTCACAAACTCCAACCCCCCTGGCGGTTGGCTAACTTGTCGGTCGTGCGGCTTACGTTGCACACGGCGATAGCTTTGTTATTTACTATCAAGTTTTCTCCAGTCCAGCGGCCAGCCTTGGTCTCGCCGGCAGTTAATGGGGGAGCGCGGTGGTTAATGAGTGTTTAGTTTGGATTTCACCTCGGTCACAGCCTGCATCTCCGGCTAGGACGAAGCCATTGATGGGGTGGTTACACCTTAAAGCTGGACACTCCCTACCCGAGTTGAGCTGACGCAGCTCCACACACCGAACAGGTGGTGTGAGTGGAGAGAGAAATGCCCCATTGGGCGCCATTGCAACGCCTGGTTACTACCCGCATCATCAGCACCTTTCCACCAATGATGTTTCCTACCACGCCTACGTGCCTCGCTGGAATCGCTCGCTGATTACTAGATCTAGCAGTAGCGAAGGGAGTACAAATTGGCCATGATCCTTGGGATAAGGCCCATTTAACCCTCAACTATGGTGGGAAACAAGGCTATCATTCCTTGATGACGGCTTGGTTGAGTCGTATGATAGTTGTTTATCTTCTCAGCTGGGAGTTGGGAATAGAAATCTGCTGACTGCTGAGCAAGACAAAAGGTTACAAAGCTCTATTTCAATTGCGGAGGATTTGGTGCGTTGTGGAGATTCTGGTTGTCTTTTCTCGGAGCACTGGCCGGTCAGTGGGCTGGGTGAGGTAGGTACCTTACCTGCCTAGACAAGGTAAGGTAGCGAGTTGGCACATGCTAAAGAATTGTTTCGAATGACAGGCAAGGCGACGGATGCATGATCGATGATATATCAGACAAGCTACGTACCATTAATTGCTGGTCAATATCCACAAAAGAGACGACATCAATCAAGAAATGGAGGCGGGTGATCCGTTGCTCTTTAAGTATTTCAGTCAGGTACGGCGAAGGTGACGCCAGGCTCAACCCCTGAAATAGGTACCACCCTGTCTCCGTCATGCAAATACGAAGGCGCGATGGAGAAGCAGCGGCGCTGTACTTCCAGATTGGTAGGCTTCCCTCCTCGGCCAGAGGTCACCCAGACCATGCACTAGCAGGATATTCCCTGTCAAGCGCCCGGCCCCCTCTTTGCCCCCAAAATCATCAGAAGAAAGGTTGAGCATGTTGTAAAAACAATCTACAATTGTGCACCCAGCCTCGATTTCTTCCAGCATCATCGCAGCTTGTTGTTGTTGGCCGACCTTCGTTCCTACTACCATTGGTTCCACTCGTTTTGGTTACGGAGCATTGTTTCTTTTGACGTATCTTGTGTCAGGTTCCTTTAGTAAAGCTCCGAGACGCACACACATCCACAGCATTCTCAAACACCAAATCACTGGCTGCCGATCGCTCATTGTCACTGTGCTGCTCGCGCTCCGACCATCTGGAATTCTTTGGATCCTAACGCTTCTGCTTTTTTGCTCGTTTCTGTCCGCACCTCAGTAACCCGTACCTTATAGCGTTATCGTGTGGCATCGACCTCGACAACATCAGCAACATCCGGGTGGCCCGGCGACAAGTCCTACTGTAGCCAACTCGACCGTAAATACACGTCCCCTAATCTCTTGTCTCTGCTGCCCTATCTTTGTTTGGACTGCAGTCACCCGGGCCGGAACCGTCTCATATACACCGTAAGTTAGAAACCTTCTCCCCAGTTACCTGGAGCCATCGCCGTGTCGATGCGCTTGGTAACACACTCGCTGTGTCGTTTTGCGAGCTGCTGTGAAACAAGAGGAACTGTGCGGCCCGTCAGCTACCGGCTAAGAGACCTGGAACAAGAAGTCGGGGGTGCTTCCGGATGGTCAAAATGGCTTCTGGCGACTGGCTTTGCTGGCACATGGGGCCTTCGAGTCCTTTCCCTTGCACGGCTTACGAGGCTGCTTTGTTCAGCCTACCTAGTCTGCGCTCGATCTCAAAAGGACGTGCCTGAGGAGACGGCCAACGACATAAAACACACGAACTCTTACTGACTTTCTGCCCTGTTCTGCAGCCTACCGAGCTTTGCGTCATCAGCAAAACCACCCTTTGAAAGACACAATACCAAAAAAGACTTTGCTGCGCTGCGCCTGCACTGACTTGGCCAACCGTGTCCACCTGCAACGAGTCCCGCTCCAAGGGCCGTCTCTTGCATAGGTACATCTGCTACCGAACCTTCGATCAAACGCTCATACATAGCGTTGCCGCCCACGCCTGTCCTTACATCATCTCATCGTGTTGCTAGGCTGTTATCAAGTCTAGCCACTTCGTCAATCGCTCAGACCATCCAGATTCTATATGCCGAGGTTTCCAGTGCCGTTCGGGAGGCGGAAGTCAAACGCCGATACCTTGGAAAATGAAGCGATAACTGGACCATCATTCCGCGTCCTGGAGCGCACCGAGGTTGCGCCCGGGAAGTCATTCGAGGCGGGAGCCAGATATGCTGCAGGCAAACCACACTCTATCTCCTCTTCCAAGCCCATTGTATCGGATCTTCGTGTAGATGACAACTTGTTCGCTGACTTCAAGACAAACCGGTACGTTATATGCTATTTTCAGTTTCTTGCATTCCAGTCAGATCGGATCACCAGCATTGTCTGGCTGTGGAATGCTTCTTTTTTGCAGGTGTCTCTGGGGTAACGGGGGCGGCTGCAAATTGCCCTGATCACTCTCATTTAGCGCTAGTTTCATAACGGGTCAATGGCTGTGGACTAACAACCTGGGCTGACAGGGGCAGTGGGTCCTCAAATACGACCAAAACCATATCGACCGACACTTCCTCCCGGCACAGCAATGTCTCAACAGCTCCCTCCTCAGCCGATCTCAGCCACCAGCAGGACGAATTTAAGAACACCACGGCCAGAAAGCCCCTAGGTGATGGCGTATCGAAATCCCCGTCTGGATTTTTGAACAGAGCGGGCCGCACTTTCTCATTTGGTCAGAAGAAGCACTTGGCCAACACCTCCGTCAGCGTTGCCGACGAGCCATTGCCTCCCCTCCCTCGACCGCCCGTTTTCCAGCGCTCCGAAGACTCGTACAGCGGGAATCGGTCGAGAGCCACGACATCGTCGACTTCGAAGACAGTGACACCGCCCAAATTGGAAGAAGATTTCAACCTCGATCTCGGTCGTGACTTCAGCAAAATGTTTGCTTTGGACAAGCGTGCTAGCGTCATGACTGTCCGCGGAAGTGGCACTGAACCCAGTGGGCGTCAACCGCTTGGGCCGAGGTCTCTAACAGGAAACCGCCTGATGCAGCCAGCTCCGATCGAGATCGACAATGCTGCCAAGATTGACGCTGCACCTTACTCATACGACAGCCACCATTCCAACGACGGCTTGCTCACTTCCAGTCCCGTCGGCACGTCACCAGGCAACGAGAACGGACCTTTAGCTGTCAATCGGCAACCCTCTCCGGTGTCCGGGCCCTCGCTTGGAACCACCAACCCCCCCGGAACAAGGAAACTGAGCGGTTTCTTTGGAAGGCGTTCCCCAGCCACAACCCTGGAAGAAGCGGAAGACGAAGAGTCCAAGCTTTTGAAGGACTCCTTGTCGGCAGTAAATAAATTCATGACTGGCAGCGAGCCTCCGGCACCTGTGCCCAAGCCCGCACCTACGACAAGGTATAGGAGGAACGAAGACACCTTTGGGGGCTCGAGTTCAGAATACCGATCGAATCACGTCAAGACACCCGAGTACCAGGCTGATGACGATAATCTGTTCGAAAATAGCCTCGCCCAGTCCAGCCACGTGGCCAACCGATTTGTCACGCAAAAACCCAGCCCCCCACGAAACAAGGTCATGACCCCAGCTCAGTTTGAGAAATATAGGAGAGACAAGGAGCGTAATGCCCCGGCCGACAGTTCGGAGGAGAAGTCGGATGATGAAGAAGAGATCGACTACGATGATGAGGAGGACGAGGTGGAAAAGGCCAGACAGCAGGCCAAGCAACGGCGGAAGCAAGAGGCACATATGGCCGTTTATCGACAGCAGATGATGAAGGTGACGGGCGAGGCGAACGGTAGCGCCCCAGCAAGACCGAGCGTCCAGACGTCGTTGAGTACTCCTAACCTTCCAATGCTAGGCGAACATGGCAAAACGTCCGATTCCGAGGAGGACGAGGAGGTTCCTCTGGCCATCCTTGCCGCTCATGGCTTCCCGAACAAAGCCCGCCCGCCCGCACGACTGAGCAGCATGATGTCCAACCCCAACCTTCGCGCTGCTGCACAACCTAGTTACCAAAGGCCAGGTTCTGTGGCTGGTGATGCTCCTACTGCTGGTGCCAGTGGAGGTGGTCGCTTGCCGGCCTTTGCCAGGAACCTGCCCAAGGACCCCTTTCTTGGTGCCGGCCTTGTCCATAACCCAGTGCGCGAGAGTTTTGCTTTGGGCGGAGGGGGCCCTGCTCCGGCCGGTAATGTGCCTGGAACAATGCCGCCAGGAGGTCTGGTTGGAGTTATCGCAAACGAGGAGCGGTCAAGGGCGATGAGGCGGGGCAGTCCAGCGGTCGGTGGTCACCAATTGACGCCGGCCGATGCCATCAACGGTATTCCGCCGCACATGATGTACGCGAACCGACCCGTATCTACCATGATGGGACCTGGCGACCCAGCTCAGATGCAGATGAACGTTCAGATGCAACAGTTCATGCAGATGCAGATGCAGTTCATGCAGCTGATGGCTGGACAACAAGGCGGCAACCCTGGCATGCGACCGATGAGCCACATGCCTCCTCCTCCTGGGTCAGTGATGGGCATGCCGACCGATATGGGTGGTGGTATGCTGCAGCCTGGTATGGGCGGCCAGGACATGCGACATTCGTTTGTCGGCAATGTGGGAAACGGTTCGGTCGTTGATTTCCCTCGTGGCGATCTCCACAACCGGTCAATGAGCATGGTACAGCCGAGTTCGTCGTCGTGGTTTCAACCGCCACCAGCAAACCCCGGGTTCGTTCCATCCACCGCGCCTTCGATCCACATCCAGGGTGTTGGATATGCCCCGTCCATTGCTCCCTCCGAGCGTAGCAACGTCGGCCTTCCGGGAAGATATCGCCCCGTTTCCCACATGCCGGCAGCTACTGCTGCTCCGGCGGACCAGATGCCTAGAACTTCGACCATGTCTGGTGCTCTTGCCGGTTTCGACAAGCAGCAACCGAAAGTGATTACCACGACCATCAAGAAAATTGGTGGGAATGCATCAGACGACGATGAAGAAGAAGGCTGGGCTGCCATGAAGGAGAAGCGCGAGAAGAAGCGATCACTTTGGAAGAACAAGAAGAGCTTTGGTGCTGATATTGGCGCCTTGATCAGCTGAGGCATGCGTCGCGACGCACCGTGTATGCGTGCGGTGCCTTGAGCCACGTCTTGGTGCAATGCATCACTTCACGCCGGGCAAAAGCTTCCATCCTTGCATACGCCCGTGATGGGCGGTTTTCGGGGACATTTCTAGAATCATAAAAATTGCATGGTTTGTATATTTCCGATAGCATATCTTTACTTGTAGGAGCTCAGCTTGGTTTACACTTGTGTACATAGGCGTCTGACCTGGGAATGGGAGTGGGAAAGACATGAAGTATGTAATTGAAGGAGACCGTTCGTATGGGATGATTTATGATAGAGACATCATCCTTGAAGCATTAATTCACTAATATGGAAGCATGATTGATTGAACCTTCAGACTGTCTGCATCGGATCTCTCCTGTACTTTTTATTGTTTCGATGGCTTTTGAACCTGAGATCTCGCGCAGTGTCGAAATGTATATAAGAGACCCTGGGACGCCAATCCTGGGTATGTTCCACAGCCTGTTCCTGTTGGCCTGAGGACCCGTAGGACCATCCAGAAGCATGCTACTTCTGTGAGGCGCTATTCAAGCTTAGCTACAATCTCAGTTAGGTGTCAACGAACCATCTGAGTCTTGTAGCGCCAAAGCTTCGTTGTGATCCCATGTTGTGTTGTCTTTTCAAAACCCCGCCTCAAGTTTACTCGATCTTTCCAGCCGCCCAAGCCTTCCTCTTAACCGCCATTTCAACAGCAGCTAGCCCCCAATCCTCACCATGATTATGCCCATTGGGCGTTAAGCCAGCCCGAGCCTTGGCCTGCTCGTCCGTAAGCACGGTCAAAACACCGAAGATGACGGGTACACCGGTGTCAAGACCAACGCGCATGAGGCCCTGTGACACGGCATCGGCGATGTACTCGAAGTGCATCGTCTCGCCCTTGATCAGCACGCCGATGGCTATCAGAGCGTCGAAGGGCTGCGATGAGGTGGAAGCGGAGAGCTGCGTCAGGTCCGTGGTCGAAGAACCGAGGAGGTCGCCGGCACTGATACCGGTGCCGGTACCACTTGATTGGACTTGGGAGGCGGCATAGAGCCTGCGTTGCATGTCGAGTTAGATTACCATGCAGGCTGGTCGGTACACAAAAGAACGGGGGAAACCGACCTCTGGACCGCAATGGGCAGCTCCCACGAACCAGGGACGGAGGTGACGACGATGTTGCTATCCTTCACGCCCGCCTCCCGGAGCTTTGCCTTGGTACCCTCCAGAAGCGGCTGAATGATGGTGTCGTTCCATCGGGCATGGACGATGCCTATGCGCAGGCCGGAGCCGTCGTGCGTCTGAGGTGCCGGGCCTTTAGTGTCGGAGAACATAGTGGGAAATTGTCAATTGGAGTTCCTCGCTGAACTTGAGATGTTGTTGTTGAGCCGCACGATGCTACGAGAGGTGAACCGCGGGGTTCATTCAGGTACTTCGAACGCAGCCGGGGCATGTGTGGGGGTGAGTCAGCTGTGCGGTGTCATACAGTCTTGGCGGTTGTGGATATTTGGTGGGTAAGGTGAGGTTGAGACGCTCCTTCCTCAACACCATCCCATGAAATGTGCACTTCAAGTTCCGTGGTAAGTAAGGTACTCAGGTACCTCTACCTGTAGACGAGCAGGAGCAGCTCTGTCTTTCGATCCTTCCATTGGGTAAGTGATACCGTACGGGTTCAATGATTCATTTTGCTCATCCAGTTTCATTTCCAACTCTTGCATCGAATCAATCAGTGTCTGTGAGTGTCCTGTCCTCTGGCGAAGCAGCTCGAGCGGTTCATCGATGATGAACCACTGATGCAGCGTTATTGTCACATTTTACAGTATAATCTGAAGTATAATTCATACGTTCAAGTGTAGCGTGGGTGTCTTTCTCATTTCTTGTCTTTTATGTTCTCTATATGACTGTTCAGCATGCCTATTTCTGCACTCCCCGCCGAAACAGTGCGTCTCCTTGGTTCTTCTGTGGTGTACACTAGCCCAGTCTCCTTTGTCAAAGAGCTTGTCGACAATGCTATTGATGCACAAGCCACATCTATCGAGATATTCCTCTCGCCCAACACCACCGACTTGGTTGAAGTTAGGGACAATGGCCATGGCATTCATCCTAAAGACTTCAACCTCATCGGCCACCGCGGTCACACAAGCAAATTACGGAAGTTCCAAGACCTACATACGGTCGGGCCAATTACTCTAGGCTTTCGTGGCGATGCCCTAGCCAGTGCTGCTATCATGTCTACCCTCATCATCATCACTCGTGTCGTTGGTGAACCAACAGCTTCCAGACTTCATATGTCAGAGAGAGGGGGCGTGAAGATGGTCGAGCGAGTAGCCGGACCGGTCGGGACGGCGGTGAAGGCAACACAACTGTTCGAAAATCTCCCCGTTCGGAAGCAGTGGGCTATCAAGGAGGCTGCGAAGACGATTTCGCAGATCAGGCAGCTGCAGCACACTTACTTCTTCGCCCGACCATATATGAGGATCTCTTTCAAGGTACTAGGCAATCCAAAAAGCTCATGGTCCTACGCACCAGGAGCACGACCTAGCATGAAGGAAGCTGCACTGCAGATATTCGGGGCTGACCTAGTATCTCATTGTGTTGAGAGGACAATGTCTTTCGCTGCTAGCGACGACGATGAAGCGGCCGTTGCATCCTGCGACACCCTCAAGAGCGACGAGCAAAGCCACTATACTTTTGAAGCGTTCCTTCCGAAGCCTGGTGCCGACCCGGTCAAGATCTCAAAGTGGGCATTTATTTCCGTGGATTCAAGACCGGTCTCGCATGCCAAGGGCTTTCTGAAGACGCTATACCTTTCATTCAAGGATCGACTGAGACGGAATCTGGAGCAAACCGAAGCCAGGTTACCAATTATCAATCCTTTTCTTGCCCTGAACATCAAATGTCCTCCAGCAAGCTATGATCCCAACATTGAGCCATCAAAGGATGAGGTTCTCTTCGTAAACGCACATCGTCTTGTGATTATCTTCGAACAATTTCTCGAAAACGTCTATTCGGGGCCGACAGCTGCTTCAGGGGCTATCACATACCAGGACGAGGGACTCCACTTGCCATCTCCGCCAGCGAGCAACTCAAATACTTGGTCACATGAAGAATGGCGATCCAAAGGCTCAGCGCGACCACACGCGTGTCGTCTGGCCACGATGGAGGGGAAAGGGCTTGAAGACGGAGGACGGATCCGCTTATCAGGCGCAGAGTATGGCGCCCACGCCCGGCACCATGGGGAGACGACTTCAAGGACACTTGAGGCTACTGCCTTGGGAGAAATTGCGACAGCCGCACTCGCAGCCCAGGAAGATATCCAGGCATATGCAATGAAGGCTCCACACAATACTGGCGACATTCCACTTGGCCAACGGGATAATTGTGATGATCGCATACGAGATTCTCAGAGTCAAAAATCGGGTGCTGCTCATGATGAAGACGCCCATGGAGGACGTGCACAAGTGAGAACATTGGATCATGCTCAGTGCAGGCAAGATATTACGCCATGGACCATTGCCAAAGCGCACCGGTTTTCACACAATGAAGCTCTGTCTGGCTCCAAGGACCCAGGCAAGGCAGAGCCGACAGTTCATGATGGAACTTTACAGCGGAATTTTGAAGAAAGTCGGCTCGCGTTCCTCGAACGACTGGCAGACCTTCCTGAAAGCAATGGTGGAGCGCGACGTCAGCGAGACCGTAGACCTTCCCCTGTCAGGGCAAAGCGTTTTGGGAAGCTTCCAGCAAATACATTTCGTTCACCTGTGACGAAGGAGACTGATAACTGGGCCTTTGGCCCCAAAACCAGGTCCAAGATGTCCCGCACTGGTCAGTCGCACCGTTCGCTGGCAGCCTCTGCGCAAAACGATGATGAATATCAACCCGGAGGATCAGGTCAACGCCGGCTTTCCAGGCGAACTAAGCCGAACGAGGATTTGGTCCAGACAACACTCGAGTTTAGCAGCCGCAATCACGGTAAGCGAGCGCTCAACAGTCCAATTGTCGTTCAGCAAGGCAGTGCCTCAAGGCGTTGGAGAGCCGAGGCTGCCACAGAGGGGCCAGAGCTAGAAACCATTGACTTGAGTGCAATACGCCGTAGGCAGATTGTGGCCGAGAATCGTACAGTGAGAGACTCGCAGGACCGTCAGACAGCGATGCAGCTTGAGCCAGCTCAAACGACTAGACTGCCCCAATCGGCCCAGCCTTTGCATGAAGCATCTGCTCTCGAACAGTCCGATTCCTTGAGAAGTGACGGGTTGTCAAAAAGCAGCCTACCGTCCGGGGACCCCCGAGCATATCTCATGAGGAGGAGTTGTTCCATGCCAGCAACTACACCACGGAAGTTGAGACGGCTGAATTCTTGTGTATTGCCACTAGAGACCACGCCAGCGGGATATGAGTTATATAACCTGACTCAAACTATGCCACTGGAGTTGTGGCAGTTTGTGCCTCGTGAGGAGAGTGCTGTAGGATATGGGCTCCATGTAATTGACATTTCCGGGGACGGGTTGGACAACTGCATCACTCGTGCTGAATTCCAGAAGATACAGCAACAAGTAAAAGTGTTGCTCGGCAAACTCGACCCTACCCTGTCGGATAAGCTTGGTGATATCGAGTTTATCTCCTCGCACAAGCTGTTGGGGAAATCCAAAGCACACTAACCGATCACTGAGAAACTAGGAATATGGGAAGGCCATTGGCGTACGGCGGGATTCAAGGGGTGCTCATGCGGTTGAACATTTATATGTTCACTCTGAATGGCTAATGGTTACAGGCGCAGTTCAACATCTTTCTCAAAAGTATTGTGGTGTAAATATCGACAGGACGAGAAGCAGTACCCGGTTCAAATTGTGATCAATACTCCAAAATATCTTGCTTAGAGCGATCATCGCAGCTCAGAGTACTATGCAGCAAAACAGGTGAATCATGATAGACAGCAGTGTCTTGATAGAAGAAACATGGTCTTTAACACGTCTTGTTCGTTTCAGCTGAGTGGCGGCATCGCTTTGGGATGGTGATATGGTCCGGGCTGTAGTGAAACAAGAGGTCATACAGAAGCTGCAGAACCGTAGGCTCGCGGACCACAACAAAATACAGGTACCTACCTTACGTATGCCACGTCACTGAGTTTTGCATCACCCAGGAGCGGAGAATCCGTCCAACCGCGCCTCAGTAACCAACCAGTGGTTCTGATAGTGGAGGCGGCTGTGCCAGGTTTTTGGTAATGCTTCGTATCAGCGCAGTCAAAGAGCGTGGTAGAGCATAGCAGAAGGGAGGTCAGATGCGCGTCTTCAAGTCACACCTTGCTCGTCCAGAAAAAAACACGAAAAGTGCCGGAAAGAGGAAAAGAGCTGCACGGACGCTTCATGCAAGCCGTCACGCTAGCCTTGTATTTGGCGTTTCTGAAAATAGGCGACTGTTCTGTTATTGGTGATGGGAGCCGTGACCCGGGAGATCTTCTTCATTCGCCTCGTATTTGGCGACTGACAGCCAAGTTGCCCTCAAACCTTGACCTGCAGAGTGCGGTTGGGCGTTGGATCAAAAGACAGAAACAGTGAGGAGGTGGTTAGCCGACATTGGGTGTGTAGAACGACCAACTTGGCTCTGAAGGCGCAGTCGTTACGCAGTAGGTGAGGTAGGTACCTCCAGCTCTTCTAGCAGTGACCTGGACGCATTTGCGGGGTATTTGAGTACCTAGTACTAGAGTTAAGTACCTTGGATGAATGCAAGGACTGCCAAGGGGCGCTCAAACTCCCCTCTCGGCTGATTTTGAGTCTTAGGTCCAGGCCCGAGACGGATGCACACCGTTAAGAGATCTCGAAAAGGTTGGCCAGATGAGCATCAGGTCAAACTGGTGTACATCACCAACAGATAGAACTTCAGACCGTACACGGCTAGAGGTACCTTCTTAAGCAATGCTACCCATCTAAGCGGTAATTGGATTGGCATCATGTTTCACGTCATAAGTGGGCCAGGATCGTTCCAAGACGGGCCGCTAATAGACGCTAAGCAGGGGACAGAAAGTTGCACTGCCCATACAGCAATTACGGAGAAAGCACTTGATGATTGTGTTTCTGGCACACGCACGCAACTCTTCGCATTCTTTTCTTCTGGTCGCGTTTCCGTTACCGTAATCTTTTCTCTTCCGACTCCGGTGGCTAGTGATCGTCAGGGTTCATCAACTGTCCGAATTAGCCGATCACAAGATGAGCTGAGAGATGCAGAAGACTTGCAGATAGCTGTATGCTTCGGATGTCAATTCCCTGCCTGAACGACCCGTCGTCACCCGTCTCTCGTGTTTCAGTCGACAATGAGAGAAGTTCATGATCACAAACTCCGAGCCGTATCCGCCATTGTAGCAGCCGTCGACACGACCGAATACACTCTAAACAATGATCAGTTAGGAGATCAAGCGGCGAGGAGGAAAATCCACACGGATCCCGCCGGGTTAAGGATATGGGAAGATCGTCAAGATGGTGGTAATTGTTCGACCTCGCAGAGCACAGGAGCCCTGCAACATGCATACAGCACAACGAGGTTCTTGTTGCCGTGGCATAGGAGGTGGAGTTCGACGGTCGTGAGCAACCTCGCCTTGCTTCTCCTGGCATTCCTCTTTTATCAGCCTGTTGCAGCAGCCACGTTGAAGAACTACGAGAACTGCCTGCCGGACACTTACCGATATAACGTGCCAACCTTACTACAATGGGTCCCCTACCAGGTGGACGCCTCCTTCGATACCAAAAGCCCGAAACACACTCTTCGAGTAACCATGTGGGGGAATGTCACGGGCTCGATATACAACGTGACGTTGCCGCCTCCAAACAGTACCGATTGGACGAACCCAAACAAGCACGATGGGAAGATCCTTGACGAGCCGGAGCCGGACTCGCCAGCTCCAAAATTGACTACCCTGCATAGCAAAGTCGACTTCCTGACGTACGAGCCCTGGAGCGAGAGTACCAACTTCTGCAACGGGTCACTATCGCACGCTTCCTGCCCGCTTGGACCGGTGTTCAACACATCCGGATTGTCCCTACCTGAGGATCTTCCGTCCGTGACTATGCAGCATGACTTCTTCTCATCCTACGCTTTTGCCTCCTTCTCTGCCACTTTTCTCATCATCTACGGCGATACGAAAGGCACAAACATTGGATGCGTCTCGGCGACGGTCACTCCGGACCTGGGTAATCTGAGCTGGATGTTGAAGATCTTGCCGCTAGTCATTCTGCTCTTTGTTGGGTTTGCTACCATCTTTGCCGGCATATTCAGTCCGTGGGGCACTTCCGACATCTTCCACTGGACATCGAACTACGGTCGCGATGCAGATCTACTCCGTCTGGTCACCCCCGGCTTCGGCGACTGTTTGCAGTACATCCAGTTTGTTGCGTTGACTGGTGGCTTGAGCCTGAGCTATCCTGGGTTCTACCAGCCAATTGTGAGTCAAGTGTCTTGGTCCGCCTTGATGTTTAACGAGAGCTTCGTGAGCAAGGATGACGGGTGGCAGAGCTTGAGGGACGGCATCTACGTGACGGAGGGAGGGTATGGCTTGCACGATCTGGCACAGCTCGTAGGCATGGCCAACGTCGAGGACATATGGGCCGGCATGATGATATGGCTGCTCGTCATAATTGGCAGCATGCTCGTGCTGGTTCAGGGCGGGTTCTTGGTGCAATGGATCTACCGCTACGTGAAGAACATACCAGAGCAAGATCTGAGGTCGAAGAACATCCCCTTCTCGCTCGGCAACGTCATCAGGATCGTCTTCAACTACTTTCTTTTGCCGATCATTGCACTGTCGACCTTCCAGCTGGTAGTGGCCAGCGAATCGCCTGCCTTTACCGTGGCGTTAGCTGTACTAACCCTGGTTCTCATCCTTGGCTTTGCTGTTTGGTTGTTATATTTGATAGCCATGACGAAGCCTCGGGCTTTTCTTTATGATGACTTGCCGACCTTGCTTCTCTATGGGCCGCTGTACAACACGTACTCGGACGAGGCGGCGGCGTTTGCGCTCATACCGGTCCTCCTCACCATTCTCCGAGGCATCGCCATCGGTGCCGTCCAGCCGGCTGGTGTTGCCCAACTCGTTATACTGGCCATTTGTGAAGTGATCCAGATCCTGACACTTCATGCGTTCCGGCCATTCCAGTCGCCGACGTCCATGAACGCATATCATACGCTCTTCTCGGCCATCCGACTCGTCACAGTGCTGCTGATGACCGCCTTCATCCCATCCCTGGGAGTGAATGAAGGTTCCAAGGGCTGGATAGGGTACGCTATTCTTTTGGCACATGCCGGCGTGTTGGTTCTGGGTTTCCTTCTCAACGCCATTCAGACCATCGTCGAAGTGGTTGCCCGGATGGCTGGAGTGGGTGGGGACGATATGCGGGGACTGACGCGAGGCGGCTTGACCAAGATCTTTGGCCAGCGCCAGCTCTCCAGACGTACCTCAAGGCGCGGGGGTGACAGAACTGGACTCTCAAGGCAGAGCCAACTGTCAAGCTCGGCTATGCTCGACACCGAGGAGGCTTCCAAGGCGGGTTACGTTATGACTGGCGGCCGGCTGAGGAGCGGGTCTGCAGGTAGCATGGGGGTTTTCGTGCACCATAGACAACGGAGCTCGTCAGTCATGGACACAACAAGCATAGACACAGGGTTGCGGAACAATTTTGACAACGCGAGCAGTTTCACGCCCACCACGCCTGGAGAGGCCAGTACTTTCTCGTTTCTGCCGTCTCCTGGTATTCCTGCGAGACCGAGCGGTCTACCGCTTAATCCTTCCGCTCCATACTACCGTCCACCTCGTCGCCGAACCACATTGGAGAGTCAGTCTGCCCTTGGCGTGACTCGTGGGTCATGGACGAGCGGTGACATGTCTCAGAGAGGGGCCGCTCTTGGACCTGATCCAGCCGAACTGGCGGGCGAGATTTCGAGAGGTGCCACCCCGGCACCGTATGCCGAATCGAACCTGCCTCCCGCCCAGCGGACCGATTATTCGACTCGAGAGGTTGATCTCTATTACCACGGCGTGCGTGGTCAGAGGCTTAACTCAGACGGCCCAGGCCGCAAACTCGGCACAGGGCCAGCAGATCCGACAGGCCCGATGGCTTCGGCTGCAGGCTGGCTGAGGGGCATTCTTGGCGGCAAGAGTAAGGAGAAGGGCAAGGGATTCGAGGTCGTGCGAAGCTCACGGATGCCGCCAGCTATGCGGACCATTGACGATTCTCCCCCACCGGAGGGTATCCCCGTCGCCATGGGAGTGATAAGAAGCGGCCCGATTGACTCGGACGATGACGACGACAATGGCCAGAGGCCGAGGAACAACAACCCCGCCGCGGCGTTCAAGCCCTCACATGGAGAACCAGCCGAGACAGAGTTGTTGGATATGGAGGGCAGTCCTCGGATCGAGGACGACGAACCGGAAGTACGGGGCTCTTTCACCCTGTCCTCTACCATCGGGACAGGACTCCACAGCGCAAGAGAGGAAAACCCGTACGATGTCGACCTTCCCGGCGTACCACAGGTTCCACGCAAAAGCTCACGTCGCCAATCAGACGGAACCGAAAAGCACAAACGGAATTTCTCTCTCAACCTAGACCCTCCACCTTCAGGAGAGGCATCCCAATCACGGCGATCATTGCATCTGGAGCCGACCGCCCGTCTTCCTTTTGATCGCACCGATTCGCAGAAGCGGATCAAGCGACTCTCGTCCGCTTCGTCGTTCGGCGCTACAGGCGAGTATACTCAAGTCGACCTGGACACGCCACCCGCCATCAGCTTCAATCCGAACTATGGCCGTGTTAGTGCCGGGAGCGTTAGTCGGGTCGATCGCGACGTCGACCTACTGGGAAGCACGGCGGAGGTTGTTGATACAGGAAGCAGGCCGTCATAGTATTTGGCGAGGCAATCTTTCTTCAGTCTATAGTTTACAGGATACATGTGCTGGTTTCCTTGGTTTGTTCTTTAGTCGATAATTAGCGATGGCGTGTAAAAGAGATGGCATCTAGTCGCCCGTCGCGCGGGCTCCTATCTCTGGGTGTTTGGGTGGCTTCTCTGATTTCGAATCATGACCGGATACTGGAATAGTTACGTGCTGTGTATGGACAGTCCAAACATGAGGATCTATTTCCGTGTACTTGTTGCTTTCCAATGCTCGTTTGGCATAGCTGCCTCCAATACAACGCTGATATTCGCTAAGGCCTTTCGTTCATCGAGCTGACCACCGGAGACTGACCAACGTATAGCAGCACCCGGGTATTTGCCATACGAGAACTCTCGTCTCACGAAGCATGGTGGCGCAGCAATATAGGGTTGCCAGGCCTGCACATCATAGCCTATGTCGGATGACAATGTATATCACGATGAAAGAGACTTCTGAGTGGTACTCGGCTGTAGCAAATGTTACGTGGCGTATCCTTGATGGTGAGAGATGAGAGATTTGAATCATTACTTGCGAGATGTACTTGATTTGTACCCGAGTGAATATCCCTGCGTTACTTACTACCTTGACCTGTGTGTACTCTCTACGACATCACGTATGAGTGATGAAAGGCCCATGCTCAGTCCTCAAGTACCAGCCACGCCAAACACCATGCCTTTCCCGTCATTTTCACCATTATGCATATCAGCCCCGTCCACTGTCCGATGCGTATTTTCGGACGGCATGTAACCGTCCTCCGAACCTGAACTCACTCGACTCTTCATTCTCGGTTGTCAGTTTCTGCCATCTTCCTCTTCAGATCCCTCTTTCTCATTGCCTCGGTTGCTCTTTGACCATTGATCTTCCATGCAGACTCAAGGACGTCCTCCCAGTTTTTCTCAACCCAAGCCTTAACCCTGTCACTCTCGTATAAGCCGTCGACATTGAGCAAGGTGTCCCGAGGCGTGATTCCAAATGTTTGGTCACCCTCCAAAATGATCTTCTTCAACGCACTAACAACAACGCCCCGTTTGTTCGCATCCACATCTAGAGGAACACTGGGCTTGATGACCTCCTTCTTGATGAAGTCTCGCTGCCGTTGTACGAGGAAAGCATGGAGACGCTCGTGGTACGTCTCGCGGACTGCCGGAAACCGGGAAAAGGCTGCATCACGCACGTGCTCACGTACAACAGCAACTGGAAGGGCATCGTCGAAGCGACCCTCCTCCTGCAACTGCGGAATGAACTCATTGATCCACCTAGCGAACAATGGACGGCTGGCCAGTCGTCGTCGGTCGTTCGAGCGGAGAGGTGCGGCGCCTTCGGCGCTCTCAGCTGTAACGGGCACCGGTGTCGTCTGGAAGAACCAGTGGCAGGTGGTCAAGTACCAGAAGAGGTCTTGTACCGTGGCAAAAGGCTGCGACCATGCTTCGTATAACAGACGGCTGTCGTCATCGTTGGCGTCCGCAGAGGACACGCATTTCACCACACCATTCGAGGTTGTCTTCAAGTTGGTCTCCGTGCATCCACGCCCAGAAAAGCCCAGAAATCTCAGTACATCGGCGGGATCGGAGCTAAGCTTAACCTTGGCCTGCTTCTTGTTCACCCACTCAATCTCTGGTATCCGTAACCAGAGTGCTTCCTCATCAACAGTCAAGCCGAGTGGTCGGATCATGACGCCGATCAGATGCCAGATATCGCCGTGGGCATGCTTGAAGAGGTGCCATTGCATCTCATCGACAGTCGTATCGATTTGGACGTCCACCTGCACATGAAGGGGCGCCTTCTTGTTTTCAGAGGGACGTGTCGTGCCATTAGGCTGGGTGCAGTCCATTGCCGGCAGTAGATGATCAGGCCAGGGCAAGGCATAGTTGGCTGATTTGTTCCCCGGGAGATAGTTGATACGAGAGGCACCAAGCTGCTCCCCGATCTGGCCTAGGATATCCTGTCCGAAACGTGGCTGCGGGATGGTTAGATCAAGCTCGTCTCTCGGAAATACAGCACGCCTCTCGAGGCACACAAGGATGTCAACATCGCCGTAGTCTTTCTTGGCTGGACCCTCAATAGGTGTAGCGACACAGACATAAAGTTCGCTGAGCTTTTTCTGGCATTCGTTCCGGACAAAGGTGTAGACAGAGGGCGACATGCGAGGCGTGTTAAGTCCCGCTGAGGAGAACGCGTTACCACCCATGCCGTCTTCCCAGACTTGATACTACCTGGCACCGTGAAAACCGGTGATGCATATGCAAAAAAGAAGATATAAGCATACAGTCGCTGACGCCCCGGAGCAATCAATGTCTTGAGTGGCCACACCAGCCCAGTGGCAAGTAAGGTTTGTACCGCAGAGAACTAAGAGGAGGAGGTATGGAGGACGTGGTTTGTTTGATAGCAGGAGCGCAATCAACCAGTTGTTGCCCCGAATATCACGTCAAACATGCAATTCCCGCCAGTATTTCAGTTTGGGGTCGTCAGCTCTGCACATCCACCCAAACCCTGGGGGAAAAAAAATCAGGTCCTATGAGGAATCTGGCTTGTTTATTGAGAATCCAGAATAATACCCCTCCAGGGACTAGTTCCGATCTTAACACAAAGATCAAGTGCCTATAGTGTTCTGATATGACTGACGGCAATGGAAAGACACTATGAAAGCCTGCCGTAGCCTTATCACAATCGGTCAAACTTGGCCCAGGAAATTCGGCACTCGAGGTTAGTTAAGAGGTATTTGACGGACTTGTACCCTTCATGTAATTGTCGAAGATTTCGGCTCGTGCTTGCCATGAGCAATAAGGCAACGGACTGCAGCAGAGACCGTAGCAAAGTGCGTAGTCGGCTTCCAATAAAGGATGATCGGATCTCTTACATACGCCCAGGAAATGTAACCACCAAGAGCCAACATTCACTGGTGGATTTGGGCAACGAAAGTGACTAAGAATGGGAAGGTCAGCAATGACACACTCACACGGTTGAAGGATGGGTTGTGATGTTGTTGATGAGATGCACTTATCGAACATGCAACTACCTGAAATAATTGTGGGGTCCCATCATATGGAGGAGCCTCAAACTCACTTCAATAACTCACTAATGTGAAGCAGACAACAACAACGTATCACTTGATAGTCCCATCAAACGAACGCATACTATCATGGAGAACGGATTAACGCAGGGAGAGGGCAAGGATCCCTCCGGCTTCTTGGGGGAGATCATCGGAGCTCCTGTCACCGTCAAGCTCAACTCGGGGGTTGTCTACAAGGGTACGTATGACCACCTGGTCCCTTGTTCGAGTACCATTGTGCTTCAAACTAACCCGAGCTCGCATCACGTATCAGGTGAACTCCAATCTGTGGATGGTTATATGAACATTGCTCTAGAGAAGACGGACGAGTATGTGAACGGCAAGAAGCGCAGGTCATATGGCGATGCTTTTGTGAGGGGCAACAACGGTATGTGACCCAACCCATCTAGCCCTCCACGCACTGACGGGCAATGCTAACAATCCTCCAGTTATGTACATCTCAGCCGACTAGGTTGTGGTTTGGTATGGAGAGAGACGAATGGAGGATGCGATGACACAGACAACCAAGAATGACAATCATGCTTGCCATGATGGAACGGTTGAGAGGTCATGAAATCCAGCAGGGTGCAGGTAACAGTCAGATATCGCGTTCACCACACGAGCACAGATGCCGAGACAATGGGATGCACCATACAAATAGGGATTGCCGGCTAAGCTCAAACTCAGAAGCTCCGCCCATAAGACTTATGGAGAAGTGATAGTTATCGGTAGTCATCAAGCCTGGAAGTCAGTAGAGCGACCTAGCTAGCGCTAAATCGTCATCTTCTAACATGATTTGACTGCCCGGTAATCAGTCAATCCTATCTGTCCATGCAGAGTACGTCCATCCGTGCAGCGCAATCTCACCCTTCTCATTACGCTGCACATCCTCAGACTGCAAAGCCTCCTTGAACGTCCTGTATCCTGCCTCCTTCTGCTCTCCTTGCAAGACAGCCACCTGGCTGAGAGTGTTGATCCGTGCCCAGAGTGCCTCCTCGGACAGCCACACCGTCCATTCGACTCGCTCATGACCGAGCGGCAGGGAGAACTTGGGCAGCTTGCCGCCCAAGGTCGCTCGAATCACCTGCAGAGGATTGCTCTGCTGCTGCTCCTCGAACACGCCCTGCCATTTTTCGTCCCGAAATCGGGGTATGCCATCAGTGGCTATTGACCAGATCCAGTCGTTCAACTTCTGGCCCCAAACGGTTGCCGACTTCCACGACTTGGGCTTGTTGTCTGCAGCAACCTATTAGAGACGTCTCACACCCCCAGGTAGCCAGGGAACTTACAGTCTTCAATGTTCCAGATCATGCCAAGCACAGCATTCGGCTTCAGTACTCGGTGTATTTCGTCCAGGGCCTCCTGGTTAGCAAACCTACCGAAGCGGTTCATTAGTCTCCTAAGCGGTCCCGATCACCGGGGGACAAGGAGGCCGTACCAGTGAAAGGATTGAGCGGCAATGCATGCGTCTCCCCATCCGCCCTCGACCGGCATGTCAGCCGCGTGACCTTCCGTGACCTTGACATTGGGCAGTTGCTTGGCCACCAGCTGGGACGCCATGCCCCGATGAGGTTCAACCGCATGGATGTTGTAGCTCTCGTGACGCTTAGCTAACAGCTCGGTGAACTTCCCCGTCCCGGATGCGATCTCTACGATATTTGCATTGGGACAATCCGCTATCTGGAGATGGCGAAGCAAGGACTCTACGGCTTCGGGCAAGTATGATGGCCGGTAAGCATCGTAAGCACTGGCGTCCTTGAACCCCTCCGATGCAGCAACCGGCAGCTGATATTCACCAGACATCGTAATGATAATTCTTTGCAAAAATTCAATCGGTCGAGAAAACCCGTAGTATCGATAGTCTTTGTCTCTTTGAGGTAGCTTTGGAGTAACACAGCAGCAGTTTGTTCAAGTGTTCTAATGTGGTGCACCTCCCTGGGCTGCCCGGTCTCATCATCCCCGCTAGTTTGATGGCGTCAGCACATGGGCGGAGAACTCGCCGATTTAGGCGCTCTGTCTCGAAACCACCTAAGAAGCACTTCTGCGTTCGAAAACGGTGACATCGACGCGGATGAAGGCTGTGAGCTTTCTGACCGTACGCAGTAAATAGACCCGCGAGAACGTAATGGCTCTTCAAAGGAAGTGGCCAGGAATGTAAACATCAAGAGTGGTGTGGTTGGGTTGTAATAGTGTCATGACATTTGCCGTACAGGTAGTAAGACCCTAACCCTGCTACAACTTACTCATGCCACTTCCATGTGAAGTCAGGTCCCCTACTCGACCTCACCTTGGCGGTCAGATGAAGACGGCTGGGGGTGAACGAGTTGAACGCCATCATGGCGTTTGCTTTGACGTATCTACCCAGAGTTGACAGGTCAATCAAAGACTGCCATTCTATGCGTGGCATGTTCTGTTGGTCTTTTGGTGGTAGTTATTAGTAGTGTATCTTCTAGTTGTTTCGGTGTCAGGCAACGTTCCTAGTGGAAGGTTCTAGCCCAATCTAGGTTAGTGCTGCCGTCTCACCCTCACCAATGTGAAGCCATCGACAAACGTCACTATCGTACACTTGCCGATTGAATGTGGCAGGATCGTGTGGCTTCCCCTCCTTTCTTTCATTCAAGATGCAGATGATCTATCATTTTCCAGAATGTGCTGATGCCTTCTTTGGCATCTGTCACGCCATATCTCGAACCTGCGGGAAGCCCCTGAGCTCACCAGGCTTCAGGTATAAGAAGGCGTGAGACCAACCGGCTATGGCCTCTCTCTTTTTCCTTCATCAGACATCAGACACAGATCAAACAAGACATTTCATACAATCCACCTGCAAACAAGTCCCACGAAAGCTTTCTCAGCAAGCTCTTCGCACCAAAGCTACTCGCAACCTCAACACTATCAAGCCTATCTGCTCTGTTAGACCACTCACAACCACACCCAAAATGTCGCTCTTCTCTCGCAACATCTACCCCGACACCTCCTTCACTCCTCTCTTCCGCCTTCTGGACGACTTCGACAACTATCGCAGCGAGGTCAGCGGCGCCAACCCGTCGGGCCAGAACGGCAACCGTCGCCTAGCTGCTCGTACTTTCAACCCCAAGTTCGACGTTCGCGAGACAGAGAACGCCTACGAGCTGCACGGCGAGCTCCCCGGCATTGAACGCGAGAACGTCAACATCGAGTTCACCGAGCCGCAGACCATTGTCATCCATGGCCGCGTTGAGCGCACCTACCAGGCTGGCAACCCCCCATCTGGCGCCATCGAGGGTGGATCGCAGTCGAGCGGTGCCATCACCGAGGGTGGTGAGCAAGACCACAAGCCGCACAAGGTCACCGTCGAGGACGAGAGTTCTGAGCAGTCCAAGGATGCGGGCACCGTCACCAAGCACCAGGGCCAGCAGCAACAGAAGCAACAGCAGCAGCAGCCCAAGGAGAAGTTCTGGGTTTCGGAGCGCTCCATTGGCGAGTTCTCACGGACCTTTAGCTTCCCCACCCGCGTCGACCAGGATGGCGTTCAGGCTAGTCTGAACAACGGTGTTCTGAGCGTCATCGTTCCGAAGGCTAAGAAGCACGAGGCTCGCCGCATCCAGGTCAACTAAATCTGGCGTACTGAGGCATGTTTGATGATGAGTGATAAGAGGTGGATCAGGATTGGGGAACTGGTTTCATCCACAATCCTTCTAGCGTCCGCTGGACTTTCGAATTGCATGGCTAAGGCGTTTGTGTTTTTGGCTTTTTGTTTCCACCTTACATACCACAGTTGACCAGGCGGCAACGTTCCCTACGATAATAGTTTAGTCAATAAAACGCTACTTTCTTTTTTTCAAAGTTGGTCTTTTCTCCCATTCTGGCCGTGAAATCATACCTCAGGTAGTTACTCCTCTTGTGGAATGTGTACACTGAGGGAATGAGCATAGGTTTGTACAGTGCTAAGAGCATGACACAGGCCATGGCTCGCTCAGACCATTAAATCACCAATGTGCCCTTGGAAAACGTAGTGTAAAGAACAGTCACTCGCAGTAAATGGAATGTCTTGAGAGCCATCTCATGATCAGAATGAATCCGAAACCTGTTGTAAGTCAACTGTTCTAGAGGACGGCATACCACGACGGAGGTTACCCTATTCGAACGATGATGAGTTTGTTGCACCTGATTCCACTTAGGTTAGTGAGCAGGAGCTATGACCACATTACCGGTACCTTAGCTGAAGCAGACCACCTTGTAACCTCCACAAACCAAGTCCAAGCTCCATCATTACTCAAAACTGACGTCGTTCCCTTTTCACCCCAAAAATGACTTGGCATCAACATCAGGCAAGTTAATAGCTACGTAGTACTAGTTAGTACCTTATCCACAGTCGGAACTCCATTCGGAACAGATCTCATGGGCCTACAACGCGTGTTCCTTTGAGACCAAGGTCGCCGAATAAATGCACCACTACTTTACCCCTAATGCATGTCCCCATTGGGATATCAACGCCGACCGGGTTCCTGAGCAGCCGTGTTACGCCTCTGTTTATTCATAGTACGTGACGCCAGCAAAAGTTTGCCGACGTGTTGATCAGGAAGTGATCTGCAAATTGGTAAGGACCCCTGTGTGGCTGTGTTCCCGGGGCGGCCGCGAGCACTTCCCTCCACGTATCGTCACCTGTCGATCATGGCTTGATGCGGAGTCACTCGCCCATCTTTGCTGCCCCAGTGCTGCCAACAAATGGTGCCGAGGGAGACTCGGACGGGGCCGTCGTGGAGCCCCTACTCACACGTGTAATGTCTTTCTCCTCATGCCACTGTGGCGGACAGGTGGATGCCGTACGGGCTGACGATCTTCTTGTCTGGGTGCAGGTACCGTGGGATCGGCAACCGCCAGGAGGTGGGGGGTCCGTAGAAATCTGGAACCCGGTCGGGATCAGTTGAGCCTCTTGTTGACGTCCTTTTTTGTGTCAAGGGAGGGCTAATATTCGCACCATCAAACGAAGTTTGCAGTACTGATGAGCTTCGCTGTGGAAGTTGAGAGGAGCGAGACTCAGTAGCTTCTCATCGGGTATGTTCTAATGGTGGTGTCTTATGTGGAGCGACTAACTGTACCTTGACAGTCGAAGATGCACTAGACAATAAAGTAGAGTTCGACATCCCCAGTTCCGTGATTCCAATGCTACATGCCAAGACCGACAACGACAACAAGCAAGATGTCGCCCAAATATAGTAATGTAAGAATCAGAAGCCGCAGTACCAGCCGGCGTTCGTATACAAAGAACCTTTCCCAGCAAAACAAAGGCTGCTAGCGAATTCCAGACGTCAAGGTAAGGAGAATGAGTTCGTCCACAATCCGTAGGTACGCATTCCAGGTAATCCCCAGGATCGAGGACACCGACACCGACCTGGGGAAAGCGTTGAACTTGGGAGTCCCTCACCCAGCCGTGTCTGTTGCAACTCTTGGTGCCTTTTCCCTATTCTCCAGCGATGAACTTCCCAAAATGCTGCTCTGAGCAGCTTGGCCGTTTGAACAAGGTCTTGCCAACTTTTCGACTTTTCCAGTCCCTTACCTCCTCCGGCTCCGCGATTCGCTGTCGACTATTGTAAAAGTGCTGCCAGCCCTGCTGACAACAACAAGCCTGACGTGGTAAACCTCCGGAAAACTTCTAGACTTGATGGTAAGACGGCTGGGGCATGAAGCCAGGTACCGCAACGACCGTGGGAGGCACAGGGGTATGTCCCACCTTGTTGAACAGCCCGATTAGGTTCCTGCCAACGGTAGGCTCCAGTTCCGTGCCGTCGCGGGCGATTTTGACCTCCCGGTTAGAGTTCCAAGGATTGCGCAATCCTCTGGTGCGGTAAAAGGGCAGCTTGTTCGTGGACAGCCACTTCAGCTGGAACGGCTTGCCCCAAGTCTGGCCGTCCGTGCCTCGGACACTGCCCTCATGACCGCTCTTGACGCTGACGCCGTCGCTGACCGAGTTCGCGCCCGAATGTGTAGCTCCCCCATCATTACCATCAAGCTGCCGCTGCTGTTGTTCCTCGGTGGAGGTGGACTCTTCACGATCGGCTTCCCAAAAGAGAGTGCCTCTAGAGGAATCATCGATGATGCGGCCCTTCGGAGCGAACTCGGTGGCTTCAGTCGGGATGACCTTGGGCAGGTCAAGATCTGTCGAATTCTGAGCTGCCGCACTTGGTGCGAGTTGTATAGCCGCGGCCGGATCGGTGTTGATGGACGACGTCATGCGGGCGTAGCCGAAATATTCGCCCGACTTGTTCGCCGAGAAGACGAGGTAAACGTTATCGGCAGTCTGCGATTTGGCCGAAACCCCCATGGTTAGCTTGTGCCAGTTTTTCTCTACATGCCAATCCGACATTAGTCAACCCTTACCTCGAATGCCTTGTTGAGAGTCTCCTCGTTATGTGACTGTGTCGCCCACACGCCGGTCTGCACGCTAAGGTTCAAGTCTTCAACTGTGAGACTCTTCAAGACGAAGAATCTATCTCTCTGGGAAGCTCCTGGCGCTGGGACTGATGGCAAACGCTTGTCGTCGAGGGTAGAAGCCGGTGGCGTCGCCGTCGGCTTGGTGCCGCTAGTCGCCTGGGACAACTCGGCTCGAGGAGATGTGGCGCCATCTGTCATGGGGACGGATGTAGCAACAAGGAGCGTCTCCGGTTGCGATTGTGGCTGCGCCTGCGAATGCGGCTGCGACTGGTGTGTGATAGCAGCCGGTCCAGTTGGCGCAGTGATACCGCTTGCTCCCTCGACGGTCTGCTTACGCAGCCTGCTCACCAGTCTGACGGACTCGAATCTGGAATCGTGAACTTTCTGCACCGCAGCAAGAGAGGCTGCTTCGCTTGTGAAGTTGGCGAAAGCGCAGTTGCTCTTGCCAATGAGAAACAGGGAATCCAGGCCGTCGGCTTGCTTGCAGACGTGGTTGACAAGACTCATGAGGTCTGTCTGACCTGGGAGATTTCCAATCCAGATGGCATGTCCTATCGGTCTCGGTCAGATGGTGCGTCTTTGTCTTTGTATGTTTCGTGATGTGATGAGTGCCGACCGAAAGAGGTAATACTCACCACTTTGACGGGGTTTGCGCGGAGGACCACGGACAATATTAGAGCGGCTACCTGGCGAACCCACTGACCACATATTAGCATTCGCTCAGTACGGATTCTCCACCAGCAAACGTGTCCTGGCTATCTTTTTGATGAAACGTACCGGGCCTCGGGGCCTGTGCAAAGGACAAGGTACCATAGTGGTCCGCCGGCTGCGCAGCAGCGAGTACGGCATCGGGTTGCGGGGGTGTAGAGGACAGGAACTGGGGCGGCACCATCTGGGTCGGCATTGTCTGAGCCGACTGCGTGGGGTATGTCGGCTGCGCGTAGTAGTATGTCGTCGCCGCAGACGGTAAGAGAGAACCGGGATAGTAGCCCATGTTGGCCCGAGATGCCACGTTGGGAGGGGTTGGCGACAAAGCCGCGGTGTAGTACTGCGGCATAGAAGCTGTATGTGGAGGCAAGTAATACTGCTGGTGATTCGGCAGCGGAGCCAGCCCAACCTGTCCACCGTACTGTGCTTGTTGCAGCTGATTCGCGACATTCGACGGCATGGGGGTTTGGGGGCTGTAACGCTGCTGCTGCTGCTGCTGCTGCTGGTGGTGGCCGTGCATTTGGGGATAGTGACTGGCATGTCGATAGTTCTGTTGTGGTAAGGCGCCTGCTATGCCGCTCATGTTGAAAGATCCATCCCTGACGGCAGCCTGAGACTGGACCAGATCGAGTTGGTTTGGGTATGCATACTGTTGGGCAGTGGGATGATGCTGGTGTGCGGTGGAGGGATACGGTGAATGCTGGTAACCGCCGAGCTGGCCTTGAGCAAGGTCAAGAGGCAGGTTCGGCGCTCCATTACCGCCGTCTGGTGACTGCTTGTGAAAAGCGCCTCCACGTTGAGAGGTATCACCCATGGTGACCTTGAACGGCCCGGTCGAGGGTGGTGCTGTTTTGCAATCGAAACAAAGACACCGGCTCAAAAGTTCAGTGAGTGGTTGGGCTTGTGATCCTCTGAAGCTGCAAACGAAGACGCTGAGACAGAAGGAGGCTGGCTATATGCCACCCTGAGGTAGAGGTTGCAAAGATCGTGTTGGGGACCGAGTGGTCGAGATTGGAGGGCCAAAGTTCAGACGAGGGGGTATGCAAGGCCGATGTAATGCGGCGGGTAGGGCACACAGCCAAGTATTTGGATGCCCAGGAATTGCAGATGAACCTTGCTCCTCTACGCCGTGATGCTGAACAGTGTGGCTTTGTATGGCAGGTATACTTTCGAGAATACTGCAATGATCCAGCATTGGGTGTTTCTATTTTTGAAATCTTGAGATGATGAGCAGCAAGGATAGGAAACAGACCGAACAGACAATGGTTGTGCGAGCAGTGATCTGATGCTGGGACGCTCAAAAGTCACTACAGCTGTACCCTAAGTCGGAATGCGTCCAGGGTAGCAGTACTGCTTCTCATTTGTGGGCGTGGTCGCCGGCAAAGATATTCTGGGGGGGTGCGGCGGCCGTTGCTTTTTGGCATCCAATGCTTGTGCACAACGGGGGGGCGGCTCCGGTGCAGGGTGGTAACCTGGGACTTTGGACAGGGGCAGACAACGAATCCCAAGTGAGGACTATCGAACTAGTATGATCCCGACTGGGAGGTTCAGGACCATTTTCGCAACCACAGATGGGCTGTTAAGAAGTTAAAGCAAGGTCTGCACCTCTCCGTCTTCGCTCTATGAAAAGGTGGTACGAGCTAAGAGTGAACCCAAAGCAAGTACAGCAAGGGGACAATCGACGAAGAGGGCCCGCAGTTAGAGGGTCTCGAACTGCCTGCCAAAAACCTAGGTTGGGTTGTTCGCCACAAACCTTCCATGGTGGAGCAACGGACAACAGCGAGCAGCAACGCAGTCCCTCGGCGTCTACCAACCTCCGGTTCACCTTGAAAAGAACAGGTTCAGGAAGTACACGCCCTTCGTTAGCTGTTGTGGCCATTCAAGCGTGTAGCTCCAACAAGCCATACAGGACTACTCTGACCCGTAAGGAAGTGACAAATGCGGGCCGTTCGTTCTTTACTAGGGCTCCCTTTTTCTTTCTAGGGCCCTGACTGGCACCACCGGTCAGGAACCATTTCCGGCATTGCTATGCTTCCAAGACACGATAGCCACTTGCTGCACTTGCCGTCCCGGAGATCTGCAGGGAGCTGGGGCCACGGAGCAGGCAAGGTAGGTAGGGATTAAGGTTATTCGATGTGGGAGTGGGTGCGTGGCTGTGGCTGTGTGTGCGTGTGAGTGCCAGGGGCCAAGGTACTTTCCTTGGTCCAAAAAAGCTTCCAAAGCTGCTGGTCGAAAGCCCCTGGCTTGTTTCCCAAGTTGTTAAGAGGTAGCTGCGATACCGAAAACGCCGAAGTAAGAAGGAGATCGACACGAACGCATTTTGCAGCTTGCAGCCGGATACCTTACGCAATGCTCTGTTTGGTCATGCTGTAGACATAAATGGCCGGTCGCATGGTACCTGGCAGGCGACGTCCCAGAAGGGAATTTTCAAATTCCGAATACGGATGTGCACAAAAGTATCCTTGACGACAATCTGCCCTCTCCGTGACTGTATGTTGGTGCAACTTGCAGGTGACCGTGCCAAACCATGGAATAGACCATTAGGGTCAATGAGTCCGGATGTGGTAAATTGTAGAAATGAGGTTCCGTTCCCTGGCTCATGCATACAGATGCCACGATACGCAAGTCGAGTACCTCACTACAAGGTAGGCACTGAATGTGGTGTGTCGGAGGTTTTGCGTTTGAGTGGCAAAACATGCTAACACACACGCAGACACACACAATGGAGGCATAAGCGGGGTCGTTTTTGCAAGCCATGGGAAATCTTGGACGACAGATGGGAATTCAAAATGACGCATGCTGAAAAGGGCATCATAATGTGGCGTGGAGCGACGGATAGCCCGAGTGTGAGATGAAAAAGCCCCGGTATGGGTGTGTCGAAGCCCGGGGTCTCCACGGCATTGACAGGTACCCTGCTCTCCGGCAAATGTGCGCTTTCCTGCAAGTACTCCCTTCTGTATGTGGGACTTACGGTACGTAGCGGTTTTATAATTGGAGATGGATCTGTGCGCCGCGATGCAGATCTTATCTTTTCTGGGGTTTTGCCACAACTATCAACTCTAATCCAGCCACGATTGTTCTGGGCTTCGGATCTGCGTTGCAAGTATCTAGGTACTTGCAGTACGGACTCTCACTCAACGCCAACTTCCAGAACGGTGAGCTAAGAATAACATCAGGTTGCATGCGAAGCAATGACTTGCATATGACCATCATTGAAAAGATGTATTCCCATTCTGCATGGTTTTGGATTTAGTGTTTCATGAATCTAGAGTTGCCAGGCACTCTGCATATGGTGAGGCGTGGTACTGGAAAGGGAAAGTAGAGACGACATGGGAATTCTCATCAGTAATGAGCGATTCTACCTACCTCTACTGTCGATTAGCTGGATTTCCACCCCGCCGCCTGCGGATTCTATCGTACTCCATATCACAGTAGGATTGCAAAAGCTCTTATGCCCTCAAGCCGATTACGGCCTTGAATGGGGACGTCAAGATGTTGTCACAAAGTAGGTGGCTTGTAACTGCTTGGAACCTGCGACAAGGATTTGTTCCCGACTGATGTCATGAAAGCACGGGCCGTATCCCGCGAGATCAACACGTGGCACGTGGCACTGATGGTGTCAATTGAACTACGTAAACATGCTACCTTACGTAACAATAGCTATGATGTAATATAGCACGAATGAAATCTACTTGTGAGTACGAAGATATCTGTGTTGGAAGCTAATTTTGTACAACGGGAAGGGGCCGTAATTGATTTGCTATAGAGTCGGTGTTCAACACCAAGAGGAAAGCTATAGTCTTCGTGAGCCCGAAAGCTAGAAAACTTACACACGTATTGAAACTACGTATGACCGGAAAAGAAATGACGGCGATCATTACTGCTCTAAGTGTAAGCACGACCGGCCACACCACTATCACGCTCTCCATCGCCCACAGCCCGGAATCCTATCCATTGTGTAACCTGTACATTTCAGATGATCAGACTCCAATGCCGAATCCAAAAATAACGTGGAGTTCAGCCGATGTGTGCAAGCCCAGGGTTCCCCGTCACTGCCCGGGGTGGCGTGTGGCTTGTCCCACCAGTGCTGCGTTATCTTCCTTTTTCTTCTTACGGGTTTGCCCCAGTGGTGCCATACTTTCAGCGTGTTCACGCCTCTAAGCCCGCTATTGCTTCTTGCCACCGCTACGCATCCACCGAGGTGGAAAGGTGTCGGTGGACATTCTGAGGCTAATTTCGTTCGGGTCTTGGTGATGCCGGCGCTCCTTTATTCCTTTCGGAAATAGCAGCCACAAGTAGCTCTATGATGACGGTCATGCAGCGTTGAATGGTGGTTAATTCGTACGCCGTGGTTAGGGGTTCGTCAACAGAAAACGGTTGATACAACCATAAAGGGATGAGGCTGTCGTTCCAGGCTACTATTCGACGGAATTTCCCAGGGGCTTTTTGGACGCCGGCCAATGAGTTAAGCGTGCGTTAAGGGACGCGTTGTGGAGCCAACTTACTGCCCCATAAGAGCGACTCGGAATGCTACCGAGCCGAAAAGATAGTGCATGGGCCATCCGTTCCGCTGTCCTCCAAACCCAATGCCATTGGCCAATTGGAGAATGAGACGGTTGATCCCATCGCGCCACAGGCTCTGGCCAGACTCACCTAGGTACTTCGAACTCCACGACAACAAGCCACGCTTGTGGCAGAAAATTCCAATGCTGTAACCGGATTGGCCCACGCCTCATGCGGCTCTTCCATTCTCCACCTCACCCTAATACATTTGCTGTGTATGCATATACATTGCGAATTCATACGAGCAGCTTCCAGTTTCCGAAATGCCGACAATCTCTACACTGAGAAAAGGCCTCTTTGGTGCCAGCCATGAGATCTCCTTGGTTCGACCTTCGTCGTCGCAGCGGACGCGTGTTGGTGTTGCGAGCTTACTGGATTTGGGCCGAGTCTCCAACTGTGCTCAGGGTGTGACATGCCCCCCCCACGAATCAGTGTTGGTGTTGATATGTCACATCCTCGTAGCGCTGCCAGCTCACTTCGTACATACCACCCCTGAAACCCGTACCCATCCAGGATACTTACGTCTTTTTGGTACACTATGCAGCAGCGAGTCAATGACTAGGGTAGTAGCCACTTCGCTCAACGAAGCTCGTGCAAGCCATTCTCGGAGATGTCTGGGATGCCTAGGTTTGGGGCTCCCCGGGACCTGAATATTTCTTGCAGATCGTCGCGTGGACGAATCCCACCAGTTTCTCGTCCTTCGCGGTGACCTTGGCTCTCGGCTGAAGGAGACTATTCTTTGCAAAGTCCTTCATCGCCTGGAGCATGTGATAAGAGAGGACGGAAGCTTTCCACATGTTCCCACCGTGGCTACTGTCTGTCCACTTGTGACATGTGGCACTATTATTCAAACCTCCCCCACTGAGAAGTTGCTTGGTAACCGGCAGGGGCAAGTGGACTTTCCATTTACCCGGCGTCCAAGAGCCAGGAGAGGAGTTGTGCCGTGTAGAATCGTGACAAAGCAGTCGTCAGCCCGGGGAATCTTTCCGTCTTGCCATGAGAGGGGAATTCTCAGGTTGCCAATGCTACACCTAGCAAAGTTTTGCATCAGAATATCTTACCGTGGGAGATGATGTGGTCCTTCTAGTTTAGTCTGGCAACATAGGACTCGGGGCCCGCGAAGTCTGCACATTGAGTGCGCAAAATTCCTCATAGAGGTTTCGTCCCTGAATGGATCCAGCTCAAGATGCAAGGATTCCAGTAGGGCCGTGCCTATATGCACCTATAAGAAGCAGTTGAGAGCAGTTTCTAGTGCCTTGAAGTAAGCATGGGGCTGTTGAAGGGGCTCGACCGCATGCCATTGGATACACCGAACAGTGAATGCTTTTTTCACGGTTGCACCTGAGACACACCCGAACCATGGTGACCTCTTTCCTGGTCTGCTGCACATTGCCGTGGCTATGTCGGCGAGAAACGGGTTTTGTCCAGTCCGGGAGTTAGATGGGGCACACAAGCATTCACACGTCCATAAGCCCAACCTGCAAAGGTATGAAAGAGATTGACGACAACCAATCTTCAAGTCGGGCAATCTGCGGGCTGAAAGGATTAAAAAAAAAACATCATGACGCCTAATGCTCATCTTGTTCTATTTCGTAGATCGGACGCCGCCCCGGGTTCACACACTTGGCTCCATCTGCTGGGTTGGGGCTAAACCTACACACTACTGGCGTGTCTGTCGCCGTTTGTAACGTAGAGGAGGACGTGAGGCCAAGAAGAAATCACATCCGACGCGTATGTTCAGCGGCTGGTGACCACGCAGCTTCTATCTGAGGACTTTGTTGGTAGTGCAGATGCGGAGTCAGTAGCTCTGTTCCTTCTTGTTCTTCCCAAGCCTCAAAGGAGTCGTAAGTAGCATGTAACACGGCCAGTGGTATTTCAGTTGCGTGGCTACTGCGTAGATCCCGTTGACTGGATGCCTTGTTCGAGATCAGTCATTGGCTATAAGGACATTATGAGAGCAGCTAGTCAGTTTACCAGTCCAAGCATCTGACTGGCCAAAACACTCACACCTAATCTCTGCATATACATGCCGTGGTTGCTCCACCAGGCCGGTTGAGCCAGTGAGCCTTCGATCAAGCACGAGAGCAAAGGAGACCAATTCCTGCAGGAACCGCGGTTTTCAAAACCATGGTAAGACTCAACACCTATCGCGCACAGCCAGATCGGAGTGAGGTATTACCGGTGGGTTACCAATTGTACGGTGACATCCGGACACTTCTGTTCTGGCATCGCGATGGTGTGGCTGGGTGTCTCTTCAACGTCCCCTGATCGCAAAGCGGTTACAATGTGTAGAGTACCGCAAGCCCAGCCAACAACTGTCCGCACGGCTAGGTGACGGCCAACAAAAGGCGAAGGGAGGGAAGCCTTTGTCCGTTACCGATATAGGGTGGGTGTGTTGCGCGCTTGTGCTGACACTGACCGGCGCACCAATGTATTTGGGATCAGTCTTGGTAGAGAATGGCGGACAAAAATATTGTTTCCAGACCACGGCATATGGCATGCACGGGAGAGCCTCTGTGCGGAGGAGCATATAGTGTAAGGAGCCTGCTGGCCGTGGAAGTGCGAGGGGATTTGGTTACTACCAAACCTGATTCTTGCTTAAGCTAGCCCAGCACTATCCCCCATCTCACACACAAGCTTTTCAAGAGCTATGTTTACCGAAACTGGGACTTAAACTTGCGTAGTTCCGTTTGTTGCTACATCAATCCAGGAACTCTGACACGTCTGCCCAACCACAAACCACAATCATCAGGGGGTATCTGGTAAGCCAGCAATCCGCAAACTCCATAAGCTCCCACATTTGAATGGTCCATAGAGCAAACTCACCATGTTTCTTTTCTCTTCTCGCGTCTCTTTTCATAATCTCTCATCAGCACTCATGATTTCCTCTTCCTCGCGGACATCGTACCCCATCTCCCTCATGGCATCAGCTCGTTCCCTTGCCCCCCGTGCCTTCGCCCAGGCGTCGTACTTGGCCTTGTCCTCCGGGTCGTCTACCACAAGCGGCTTGATCAATCCCTTCTTCAATAGTCGTCGTCTATGTTGTCTCTTTTGATCCCAGTCGTAGTATCTCGTGTCGACGGTCCTGATGTCCGTCCCCGTGATCTCGTCCCAGACATCTGCTATCCAGTCGGCTACTTGTGGTCGGGCCTTCTGGACCATAGCACGGCAGGCACCGCCCGTGGTCCATTGATCCAACTTCACGGGGATGGCGTAACCCCAGAGGGGGTCGTCGTAGGACCAAATGCAAGGCTTGTCAGGATAACAGTACTTGGGCTTGCAATAAAAGTGGCACATTGTGGACTCGGCCGCGTACCACACGGTGAGAATGAACAGTAGAAGGCCAAAAGCCGTGAAGCGGAAGTTGGGATGGCGCCGCCAGAGGCGGGGAACCGGGAAATGAACGTAGGCTATCATGTTGTCGTTCCCGGCTGGAAGTGCTAGGCAGATTGGACAGGCCGAGGGAACGTGGTCACGGCCATGACTGTGAGGTGGCAGTCGAGATGGTTCCAGCTGCGGTTCCTTCTCCTTGGTATCCACCTCTTGGGCCTTGGAGACTTCGTCTTCAAGGCGCTCAATGCCTTTTCTGGCTGTGCGTATGCTCTCTAACGACCTGCCTATGCGACGGATGGTCTTTGAATTCTTCTCATCTACGTCCAAGTCATCTGAATCAGCCTGCTCCCCTCCTGTGGTCGCGCCGGCATTGAGCTTTTCGTCGTCTCGCGCATTTCCGGGTGGTGGTGAAGAGGCTTGAGCGGCAAAGAAGCCATCTAGATCCTCCAGTGTGGAATCCTCGATTTGATATGTTTTCTGGATCTCCAGGAGGTCGTCTTTGACGCTGGGGGGTCGAACAGAGTTGACGAGAGGCGAGCGGGAGCGGGCCAGCGACCTAGCACGACGGCTGGCACCCGTTCGCAGCGCGGTTCCGGATGTAACCCTGGTGCCATCTACAGGGGCCGACGAGGTCTTGGTAGGTTTCCTGGCCGATATCTCTGGCTTTCTACTACGACTGGGCAGAGGCAGGCCTGAGTCCCCCTTGGTTTTCTCCGGTTCCATGATCACGGGGACCACGGCGACCCCAGTCCTCTCAGCTTTGACTGTTACCGGCGTCTCCACATATGCACCAGTAACTCTAGGCGTGGGTTGTGTCAAAGGCTCGAACCTGGGTGCCCTTGGTGTTTCCTCAACGTCCTCCGGATCAGACGATGGTGATGGAGCCCGCACTGAACCTCTTTCGGAGTGGTTCTCTCCAGGGGCGAAAAGCTGCAATTCTCTTTCAATACGTTCGGTTGGGTCGATCTCCGAGACGGCGGCACTAGAGCGCTTGGAGGACTTGTCTGATGCCGCCGATGGTTCTCTCTCCAGACCGGTAAACTCAACCGTCATCCGAGGTCGGTCGCCACTTTTGTCCCGTCTCGACAGACGCGGGTTAGATTCCATGTCCCTGGTGGGGGATTCAGCCTTGTCCCAAGCATCATCCTTTGCGTCATCCTCACCGACGTGCTCTTCAGTATCCGGCGCCGGTCCCGCCTTTGGCTCTGGCGCTGGGCTCGAGCTTGTTGCCCGCGCCAAGCGGCGCAAGGCTTCCCATGAATCACCACGAGCGACCGATTTCCTAACATTGCTCTGGGGTAAAGTATGCGGATCAACCTTGTGCCCAAACGGCCTGCCGTTCTTTGGCGCGGTTTCTTCCACGATTTCTACCTTCCTGTACACCGTGATTGGAGTATCTGGAATGCGCTCGCCCGCTTCTTCGCGAAGAGCTACACTAGCTGCCTTCGCCGGTTTATCTTCCGTGGTGAGAAAGTCTCTGATTATGTCATTATGCGGTCTCTGCGGTAGCCCTGGCGACGTAGAATGGGACCGTCGTTCGGCGTTCTGTTGTCGAATTTCGTCCAGTCGAGCCTTGGCAAGTGCCCGTCTGGATTCCGAGTCGAGCTCCCGAGCTTTGATCTCGTCCAGCTTGGTGTTCGTCCGAGCTATCTGTCGAGGACCGCGTTCATCCCCTTCCTCGGTTTTTAGCGAGCCCACCTCAAGAGGCTCGGGTACCTCATCCGCATACGTCAAGTCTGCTTGAACTTCCAGAGCCCGGATCTCATCAAGCCTCCTGTTCTGTCTAGTCTTTCCAATGTTCGTCCCGGTTCTAACGGGCGGACTGTTTGACACAGACAAATCCCCCTCTGTGAAGTCAGCATCCATGTCGAAAGCGAAGCTCTTGAGGAGCGATGCAGCGTTTGTTGGCACCGCAGACGACTGTGCGACCACGGCATCCTGCTCATCAGCCTGCTTTGCAGGAGATCCTATTGCGCGCTTCATCAGTCCGTTAGCGGGCGCCGCTTTGATAGCCCATGGTTTGTAATCTTTCCCCAGCGAGATGATATCCTGACTGCCATTGCTTGTTGCTCCGAGCAACTCTTTCTTTCTGTTGTTCGTATCCGGGGAGAGAAATGCCTTTGAAAAGAGGGGTTTCCCTCCTGCATCAACATGCCTTCCACCCAACTCCTGCGCTCTGCCAAACTCTTCTATCTTTTCGTCAAACTCGCCGTCTGACGCTTCTTCATGTTGCAGTTGGTTGACAACATGCGCGGCAGGCTGAACAGAGCCATCACCTACGGACGCAGTCCCGGAGTGTCGCGCAGCGCCCGCTGCCTGTCGAAAGAGCCCATTCGCACGGCTAGTAGTGGGGGACCTAGTCGTCTTTCTGTTCTCGGTACCTGCCCTAGCGCGCCACGGCCGAGGAGCTGGACTAGGTGATCCCGGGGCGACGTCTTCGGCATCCGCAGCCATTCGGTAGGCATCCTTTAACGTAAACTTGGGTGAGGCGGTCCTCATAGTCTGTGCGCGGGCAAAAGGAGGCGATCGGAAATTGGCTGTACTTGGTTTCTGCTCAGGCGAGACGCTGACGCTGGCGGAGCGCGCAAGTGAGGCTTTCGTGGGTCTTATCCCGCTGATAACGTTCTCCTTGGCCGTTGGTTTTGAAAACAAGTCTTTCCTTTGCCCGGCCCTGTTATTCACTAATGGCGGTTTCCCACGCCCGTTTGTTCGTGCTCCAAGCGGTTCGGCGGACTCGAAGTCATTGTCGCGATCCATACTGCCCGTAATGCATGGTAGTGAGGCGGGGATAAGCTGAGGTGTGGCCGGTCAAGACAAAGCGGTTGAGTTCAGGATGCGCAAGAAGGGATCAACTTGCGGATGGGGAAGGAAAGCGTGCCGTCTTGTCATGCCAGCTAATTCGCACTTATAAAGTGACTCAATCGGTGAAGAAATGACCGTAGAGTCGCGTGGTGATGTTCGGTGAAGTAGTACATTCATCCGATTGCCGCGACAAGAATTAGGTTATGTCAAAGAGCGACCGCGACTTCGAGGTACGTACAAACAAATCCCCGGTCGCGCGCAGTTACTGCATACTACGTAAGTGCACGGGATCGCTAATCGTGTGAAGTAGTGATACCCACAATCCTGTGCTTAGCGGTTAAGGCTTAGCGTGTAACTTGAACTCCAGGGCCCTATTCCAGTCTAAATACTCTATTAGGTACCTACCTTTAGGTTGTCCAGCCTTTGCACATAACAGAACATGGCACGGAATTGTACACCTCTTGCGGTGCTTCCAGATGAACGATGCTTCACTGCCATCGCGTTGTTTTGCGAGTACGTCCACGATATTCCTCAGAAGCTTGTTCGGTAGCTCAACTTGGCACATCTGGAGGTATTATAGTAGACTTATGGTGCTGACCAACTTGGGTTCGGCTGAAATAGAGGCACCACCGATGAGGCCATGGATCATGTGCCGCTAACGTTGAGGTTCAGGGCGGTACTCACCATCGTCTACGGTAACCCCTGCTTGTGTCTTGCTCTGTTTGCGGAGCGGGTATTACCTAGACGGATGTTCGAGCCAGGGGTGTTGATGCTGGGTTCGATGATTGTCTTCAGGTCCTTCTAGGTATCCCAAGCACATGCTTATACCGCATAAGGTACCTAGATTACCAGACGCTTATGTACGACCAACGACATACGTCAATTCCTCAGAAATAACCCCCAAGTCGGGCCAGCACTCACTCTTCAATTTGTTACTTGGCTACGTGAGGGCTTGACTCAATTATGTACGCGTATGTCTCGTCCGATACACGCAGCCACGTCGACACGATGTTGGGGGCGTAGTTGATCGTTCTCATCTTATTGGAGGGGTTGTGGTCATTCGTTGATATCTCCGGCGATCACTTTTCGGCCACCCCTCGAGACAGATTACAAGTAAGCCTTGTCTTGCTGGTTACCGATTCATCTGACCCAGCAACAAAGCGCCCCATACATTGGTACATGCCCCCGTCTACTTGAGTCGTCTCGATCTCCTGTGATTTCAGTGTACGGGCTTTTGGGCGAACCCTCGATGCCGACCCCAACCGATTCGTCACCGGCGGAGACTACCAAACAGGACCTTGCCAGCCAGAGCGAGAAGGAGTCACAAGGTGCCATTCACCGTTCCCGCGCAAACGACGCTTACTGACTAAGGTACAGACGGCCCTGCTGAGCGGCCGCGGAAAGTATCCAGCTCAGAGGCTGTAAAAGGACAAGATGACGAAGAGTGGGAGACTATTGGGTACGAAGAAACCGAAGAGGGGCGGAAAGCAGCAGCTATGGTTCATGGGAGTTTCCAGATCATGCGTAAGAAGAAAAGAGTGTTCTCGTACCATTGGAACATTAGGAAGTATTGATACCTCAGGGAAGACAGGAGGTAATCAGCGACGGGGAAACAATAGGCGGGACCTCTCAGGTTTCAAAGGTTTCCGTTAGGACAAGGTAAATGGTAGTAGTAGTGTGATGGCAGCTCAGAGCACAGGCGTCTTGACTTCTCTTTCGCGCCACGAGGTCAGATCATATACCAGACTACAGACAGGACATGAAGCTGTTTCTTTCTCCAGACCGCAGATATTGGGCCACGCACAGCAGCTCCAATGCTATCCGATGCGGGACATTGGACTCTCCCCTGTGAGAACGAGCAAGGCATCACTTCGTCTTGTTGACTGTGTCTGTCTCCGCCTCATCTAAAGATCTGCCTTGGCATCCCTGATGGTCCTTGCTAGCCAGCTAACCAGGTAACTGATCCTCGACCAACGGTATCAACTTCCAAAGCACCTGACTTCACTCAATGCTTCTTCTCGTACGGACGCCCGCATTAGAAATCATAAGCGACCCGGAGACACGACGTGGCATAGATCAGGTTACCGTAACGGGCCATGCTGTTGTTTGGGAAAGGGCACTACAAACAGGGGAGAGGATGACCAAAACTAGTATCACACATGCCGTCTAAGTGTGGTCTAAATACAGTGTCTATCAACATGGTATCTTTATGTTGGAGGGGCGAGATGTTTGGGCACTTTACTCAACCTCTGAATCACCTCCTGATCCGGCCGAATCACAATATCATACACTCCCATATCCCTCGCCGCCTGTTCATACATGGGCCACATATGCTCCTCCGTCACAGTGGCTTTGAAGAAAATGAGCTTTTCCAAGATCAAGCCCAGCTCATGCGCCTTCTCCTCCGCCGTGAGATTCTCCAGGGACCGGCCCTCCGCTAGCAACTCCTTGTGACGTTGGTGGAGCAGGAACTCGATCTTTTTGCTGGAGTTGATCATGAGTTCCATGTTTCTCTTGGAAGGGTTGCGTAAAGCTTTGCTACCTGCAGCCAACTCGAGGAGCAACGCCTCGGATGGGGCAAAGAAGAAAAGCTCCTTCATCGCACGGGCAGCAGCAAGCATCGCGGCCCAATCACGAAGTTTCGAGAAGGAGTGAAGGATCAGTCGCGGCAAGCTGTCGTGAAGCCACTCGGAATCGAAGACCCAAGGATACTCGACGAGATCCTTGAAAAACTGCCGGGCGAGAATTTCGTCCTGTTCTACAAGGTCTTCAGACTTGACAATGGTCTTGTTGATGGAAAGCGAGTTGTAAAGCGTAAGGAACGTGTGGGCGTTGGGAAGGATCCCATGCTGTTGTATCATGGCGTGATAGAATTCAAACGCCGTCTGAAACCTGCCCTTATTGACATATGATTCAATCATCTGGTTCATCATGAAGGCGTCAGTCGAGATTTCTGCCTCATTGAAAGCATGCCAGAGGCGCTCCAGCTGTTCATGAAGTCCGCGGGTTCTGTAATTCTCCGCCAAAAGCGAGAATGTCTCCAAAGTGGCCTTGGGCACGAACTTGAGCGCTGTGCTCGAGTTTGTCTGGGACATCTTGAGCTTTACCGGCCAGTCCGAAGTTTCTTCATTACGGCGAAGCTCAACAAACAGAAGCCGCGAGTGAATCATGGCCCAACCAAGCTCCTCCGCCTTCTCTATGCCTTCTGCCGTGGATGATCGAAGCCAAGCGCCAATGAGGCCGTTGAACTGGATAGCTGATCCCATAATGCCCTTGTTCTGCATGTACTGGAGTACACTGTAGGCTCCGCCGAGATCTCCCGCTCCGATCAGCCGCTTCAGCCACTTGCCTAGGAAAAACTGGTTTCCAATGGAGGATGGCAGTTTCGTCTTCCCACGGACATCAACAGGGCTCGAGAACATCATGTCGACAAAGGACTGAAGACCATACTCGGTATGGTTGGTCGACAAGAAGGAACCAATGACCTCGTCGTAATCCTCTATGCGCATAGACTCACCGAGAAGCCCCCGTAGTCGTTGATAGTGCTCCCAAGCCTTTTCTACCGTGGCTTCCTTCTGGGCACACGCTCGAATCAGAGGCAATAGTATTCGAGGATCGGTCTCCGGCTTGGCTGCTAGGAGGGCGTTCGCCGCCCTCTCAGCGCGCTGGACATCGCCGTGAAGACTGCACATGCGCACACCCAGCTCCCAGTACTCCTGATATGCTGGGGATTGCATGTTCGCTGCCAAAATTCCGACGGCTTTCTTCCACAATTCGATCGCTTCTGTCTGGTAACCTTCCAGGAACATGGCCTCGATGCTGAGAAGCTGCTGAGACCCGCTGAGTGGCACTCCAGCTGAGTTCAAATCTTTGGCCAGCATGTAAATATGGCTCATCCTATTCGGATTGCCTTCTCCCTCCCATGCTAAGACCCGCCACAGAAAATCCCAGACCTCGGTGGGCACCCTCTCCCATGATGCAGACAAAGCCCTTCGAGCTGCCGAATAGTGTTTCCACGTCCTCTTGACGTCGTTCGGCTCGACATTGCCCGGGTCGATGTGACGTGCACTTCTCAAGAACGAGTTCAACTGAGCAACGTGTTTCCTTTGGTAGGGTGTCCTCCATCCATCTTCGGGTATCCGCAGGACCGGCTTCTCCTTCTCCTTTTCCGTCTCCCCACCCTCCAGCTCATACATCTTCTTCAACTCCTCGGCCTTGTCCTTCATGCCATATCTGTCCAATAGTTTGATCATCTGGGCCGTGTCCTGCAATTTGCTCTCCAGGTCGTTGATCATCTTTTCAACCTCCGGATCCAACCCGCTGAGAGCATCGCTGAACTCGTCCGCATCGTTGAGGCGGCGGTACCGGCCCGGCTTGACCTCGTCGTAATAATTCACATTCAGCTTCTCATCTTCTTGGAGGGGTAACGGCTTTCCCAAGGGGTTGCCTCGCGGCTGTCGGGACGGGGGTTTCGAGGCGGCTGCAGGTGAGATCTCCGAGAACCAGCTGGATACGAATCGCCGCGAGATAGGCACTACTGTGAGTTTTGTTGCTACACCAGAGAGGCAAGACTGACATATATATCCAGTCTTGCTCCTTAGCGAGTGTGGTGGCATTTTGGAGCGCTGCACTGAACAGCAACCCCTTGTGACAGAAACGGCGAACCGAACAGGCAGTGGAAGCTCGACCAGGCAGGAGGTGGCCAGGTGGAAAAGTACTTATCGCTGGAAACGATTAGATTAGATATCAGCGATAACGACCCACCGTAACTTTTGTCTTCAGCCGTCGCCAAACCACCAGCATCCATGAACTACCTACCTTACCTTTTGAGCAGATAAACACCCAACAACATGTCGGGACAAGGGACAGAATTCTTGCGCTTTACGGGCCACAGGTCCTTTGCGCACAGGCTGGTTCTTTCCACCCTAACCGGTCGCCCGGTACACATTTCCAAGATCCGATCCTCCTCACCCACGCACCCGGGCCTGGCGCCGCACGAAGTTTCCTTTTTACGTCTCCTCGAAGCCGTAACCAATGGCTCCTCCATGGAAATCTCTTACTCCGGTACAACAATAACATACCACCCAGGCTTGATCACGGGTACCGTAGCTGGCGCCGGCGCGACGTGGACCGGCGATGTGATCGAGCATGTCATTCCCGCCAACTGCAATCGAGGCATCACCTATTTCCTCTTACCGCTGGCGTTACTGGCCCCGTTTTCGAAGTCGCATATGAATGTTCGGTTTTCGGGACCCGGAGTGATCACGTCTGCCACGGCTACGGGAGATCCATCCGTCGACACCTTCCGTACCGCTGTTTTGCCACTATACAACCTCTTCGGTATCCCGGCCGTGCGCATCGAGCTTCGAGTTCTTTCGCGGTCTTGCGCCGGACCCGGCGGACGTGGTGGAGGTGGCGTAGTCGAACTTCGATTTGCGAGCCAGGTTCGACTACCCAAGACTTTACATCTGAACCGACGGCCGGGAAGGGTCAGGAGAATTCGTGGTGTGGCATACTGCACGGGTGTCTCGGCGAGCAATAACGCCAGGATGATACATGCTGCGAGGGAGGTCCTCAATCCGCTCGTGCCCGATATTCATGTGGCGGCACAGTATGACCAGGCGCCCTTGGTGCAAGTAGGGACTGACAAGAACCAGAAAAAGAGGACGGGTATAGGGTTCGGACTGAGTCTGGTTGCGGAGTCGAGTGCCACGGGTGTGCTTTACTCCGCCGATGAAGTTTCACCGCCACAAGGTGGTGTGGTGCCCGAGGACATCGGCAAGAGGTGTGCCTATCAACTATTGGAGGTTATATCACAAGGTGGTTGTGTGACCGGCCTCTCGGCCCCAACAGTACTCACCTTGATGGCTATGGGGTCCGAAGATGTCGGGCGGTTGAGGTTGGGCCGGGATGTGGTGGGCAGGGAGGAGACCATTGGCCTGGCGAGGGATCTGAAGACGTTCAAAGCCAGTACATGGGGCATAAGAGATGCGGACGAGGATGACAGTGGCGACGTAATAATATCGGTCAAAGGTACAGGAGTGGGTAATGTCGGCAGGAAAACTGCTTGAAGGCAGACGCCACGCTATAGACGTCTAATTCGAATCATGACCAACAATGTGTCAATCCCATTCACCTAGCAGTATCAGGAGGCTGATAAAAGGCGAAAAAACTGTTCAGCCCTGCTTCCTGCTGCTTGCAACGTCCTCTTGAAAATCTTCCAAGCCAAACCAGCCCGGGCGGCAGATGAAACCTCGCCCTTCTAAAACAATCGCTAAGCGCCAAGCCCGACATAGAAGCGATGCGTATGTACAACTACTTCAGTATTTCCAGTTCCCCCTTCCTCTCCTTCGCGAAAACGTCCTTGTACCGATCCCACACACTCTGCAGTTCCTCAACGTAAAGATTATGCAACCGGTCCACCTCAGCGGGATCAACATAACCACCCGTCGCTTGGGCAACGTTGATCGGCGCTCCAACTACAATATGAAGCGGCCTCCGGTACGGCATCAGACCAACGTCGTAGTTGAATATACCGCGACCATGTAGGAAGGGCAAGGTAAACTTCCACACACGCAACACAAACATCTGGATAGCATGTAGCCAGGGGTGTAGTTGAGGGTTCATCTGATCATATAGGTCGTTCTCACCGAACGCCAGTACCGGCACCAGATCTGCACCTGTCCTAATCGCCAGCTTGATGAAGCCTTTACGCTCTTTCAGAATGAGACGCATCGTTCCTGGTTGCGCCTCGAGAGACTCCCTTGCTCCGCCCACGACAATCGTCACGGCTCGACCCATGCCTTCGCCGTTGGGCCCGCCGAGGGTCAGTATATTGCCGATGGATTCCTTGGATACCGAGCGCAGACCCAGGGCCAGTAGATAATCACGGTAGATGGGTATCCGAAAGTTGGAGTCCAGGGTAAGGAGACAGTTGGTGATACCCGGAAACTTCTCGGAGAAGCCTAATGCGTCCGTGGCAAACGCGGCGAAAGCTCCATGCGATATGATGCCATGAGGATGGTAGCCGAAGATGTACTTTCGCGTGGGTGGCAGATCGGTCGTCTTGTGCAGGATCGCCGGAAAGTAGCCCGCAAAGAGCTTCCACCACCGGTGGCGTCGGAACCATTCCGACCGATACCGTAACTTTCCGTCCGTCGCTGCATTTGAGACGAGTACGTGGATCAGGTACGGTATTAGAATTGGCCAAGTTAGTGGGATGGCGCAAAGGAAAAAAAAGACGGAGACCAGAGTTGCAATACTAAGCGAATGCAGAAGCACTGCTAGAGTCTGTAATCGGCGTTTGAGCGGGATGCTCCACGGCGCAAAGCGGACGCCTGCCGCCTGATACCCCTGGCTCCTCTCCCGGTTATCATCCCTCTCAAAGCCATGGGTGTCCCGACCAGAGCGTAGTTTACGTCCATCTTTCGTTGTTGACCCGTTCTGTCGTGCGGTCCCTTCCTCGTGCGGCCCCCGGTGGCCGAAATGCCCGTTTGCACCGTTCTTTCTCGAGGTCGGCTTGATCTGCTTGTCATCCGGGAATCCATTCGCTGATCCGTCCTGTACCGCCTCTGCAAAGCTTCGATCATCTCTCTCAAGGCCGGTGGCAGTATGGGAAGCTTCGGTGGTCTCATGCGGAGTCGTGTGGTTCGTGGTTACCGTCTTCAGAGAGTCTCCATTAAGCATGGGTGGCTCTGTGCATGTACCGATTGCGTCAGTCACGAAGTCCGGCTTCGAGTCGTGAGCATCGCCATCCTGTACGACTTGTGCGTAGCTTGGCACGCCGTTGATGGGTTCGTCTGGCTCCCCCATCTTCGGCAATTCAAGGTACTTTGGTGACAAAACAATGAGGCAGTCGTACGACCCGCGTTAGGACTATGCCGTAAATGGTATCTGTGCAAAGGTACCAAGTCGCAGATCTCGGGCCTTCCGCAACATATAGACTAAAATAACTGAAGATGATATGCTTAAGCTGCAAGAGCTAGGTACCTTAAGTAAGGTAAGTGGTGTTTCATCATCGCAAGGGACGGAAGCTTCAGTAGCGTAACGTTTATGACGTTGTATCCCCATTTCTTGAGTGGATCACGGCTGCGGAAACTACCCTACAATCACGAGCCTCAACCGGGTTACATACCTACCTACATAACCCTGAGCAGTGTGAGGTACTTCTAGCCGCTTACTGCCCGCTTCAACCCTTATCTCTACATATGTGCTACACCAAGTTACAGTGCGAACCCGATTACGCCAGCCCTGCCTACTCACTTGCATTTGGCGTGTGACAACGAGCAGCTGATACCCGACTTAGAGCAACCTGCTACATAACGGGACGACCCTAGACCACCTAACCTAGCACATCAGGTAGAAGGCATTCGGTCTTCTTGAGCCGTCCGTCTCTCTTGTACACATTGCACTCTTTTGATCCTACTATACCTCGAACCAAGCGAAGGCACAACCCATTTAGACCAAGAGGTTCGAACGGTTATGCATACAATGCCCTCCAGTCTTCCGTGCGGCTTCCTCTTATAATAGACGTTCCCCATCGTTTATGTCAGTCGAGGAGATGTTTGGAAATGGCGACAAAGGTGTTGATTGCCCATACGGGCGAACGCCTTGAGGTGGACGCGGCCGAGTTTACATCGTAAGTGATGTGTACCTCTTGACATCAGGTCCCTGATCCGAGAGACGTCTACCGTCAACAAGGATGGCCACTGACATAGGCGTGCCTGTCGTAGATTAGATGACTTTAAAGCCGCCGTGTCTCGCCAGGCCTCCATACCGGCGCAATGTGTGATTGCCTTGACTCCCCAGGGCCGATCCCTCAAGCTCCAAACCATACAGACCGAGAAGGAAATCTTTGTATACGACCACCGACTTACACAGGCGACCTCGTCGACCACCGCGCCCTTGCCGAACCTAGGCATCCCCTTGCCGAAACGCTACGCCGTCTCCAATGCACCTAATCACATAAGCGACACGAAGTCGTTACAGTCATGGCAGGGGCTCTTCAGTGCGCGTCGCGCTTGGGCCGCGCAGGTTGTCGAGAACTGTCGTGACATGGCGGCAGAGACACAAGAACGTGCGAGTGAGATGGACGTTATGCTTCGATGCCTCGATGCGGCGGTGGCCAACCTGGCGAGTGTCGTGAAGAACGTGGAACCCCGGCTGGCTGAGGTCCGCAAGTGGGCACCGGAGCACCAGAGCGAATACACTGCGTTGACGACTCGCTGGGAGCAGAACCTGTCACTCGCTCGCAGCATCCCGGTTTCTGCCAGTATGGTCCGGTTCATGACAGGTCGGGATATGAGCGGTGGAAAGGGACGCCAGCAACGGCAAGCTACCCTCGAGGACCTTGTGGAACTAGAAATGGCCAGGAGATCCGGTCGTGCCGCGCCATCTGCATTACGGCAATTCAACACCAGAGTAGCCGACCTGGAGAGGTCGGGCTCTCGATTTCTCCAAGACACAGAACGCTTATTCCGGGACCTTGACCGCACCGCGGAGCACTCCAACATACAACAATACGGCGAGTCATTGCAGCTGTTGCAGGACATTGAGGCCGTGGTCAAGAAGGTTGACACGGACTATCACACGGCACTAGAGCTCACTCAGACGAGTCGGGACGTGCTACAGGTTTCCAAGATTGCCCACAACCACACCGAACGACTATTGCCTAGCATCAAGAACAGATCTCTTGAAATGGACGAGATGCTTCGGTTTGCAACCGAGGCGCGCAACAATTTAGCAGGGGACTCCTCTGCCTTTATGCGTAAGATTAGCGAAATAACGTCCGCAAGCAACGGCATCAAAGCCCAGCTGAACGGGCTGATTCAGGACGACGAACTCGCCACCTTTGACTACCTACGGCTGATACATCAAGTCCCGTACATGTACGCAACGTTTGCTGTGGAGGCCATTAGACGTAGGGAGTGGTTCGAGAAAGTCAAGCAGGACTCTAGCACCTTGGCCAATGAGATGGCTGTCTTCCAGGACGAGGAGGCCAAACGGCGACGCCGATGGCTCAAGACGATCGACGACACATATGGTCCATCTTCTCTCACTTCTGATGGCAAAGTTCCAGGCTTGGAGGTGAATCTGTTAGGAGAAGAGGAGCAATGGCCTACCATGTCCCGACAAGACCTGCAAGAGTTCTTCCAGTCTCTACAGACAGAGAAGGCTGATACAAATGTCGTCGAGGACGTCGAGAAACTCATCTCTGAACTCAACAACCCGACGAAGCAACAGTCCAAGCGAGTCAGGGCCTTCAAGAATGGTAGCATCCACGACGCAACGCTCGGGAGAAGCGGCTTGCTGATACGGGGAGATGACGATTTGCTGCGGAGTCTTCAGGACGATAAAAGCAAGCTAGAGATTAAGCTTAAGACAGCAGAGAGCCGGGTGCGACGCCTTGAGGACTTGCTTCACCGGCACAGTCAAGCATCTCGCCCTAGTCTGGGCAATCTCTTCCATTTACCTGGCCAACAAGCGAGGGACCGTACTGGTTCGCTCGCCTCGTTGGGGTCCCCGCTGTTGTCAGAGGATCGCAGGAGCTTGTCAGATGGGGAAAGTCAGCTTATGCAGCGTGTCCAGCAACTCGAGGCGGAGCTTCACGCTGAAAAGGAGCGGTCGGCTGCCGTTGCGCAGGAGTTGGCGGCTCGAACCAATCAACATGACGACGTGAAAGGTCAAATGGAAGAGGCAAACCTGACCAAGCAGGACCTGTTGAAGAACATGGAGGCTCTGAAACGCGAGGCTGACGAAGAGAGAAAGGCTCTAGAGGACGAGATCAAGCGCCTTCAGGCACGCTTAGAGGATACTGAGGACGAGATGGAGCACTTTGGCGAATCAAGAGAGCACGAGAAGGCTGGCTATCACGAGAGACTTCGTGAGCTTGAATTGGACAATGAAAGACTTCTCAAGGAGAAGAAGGACGATCTGCTGAAGGCTGAGGGTCAGGTCGAATTTCTTCGCAAGGAGACACGGCTGCAGAGGGAGCGCATAGACTCTCTTGAAGTACAGCTACTGGCCTCTCAGGAAGATACCAACCGCTCTGCTAAGTTGGTGAGCGAGCAACAAGAAATGGCAGCGCAGCTGGTCCGAGCACTAAGGGATATACACGATCAACTGTGGCCCAACACATCGACTACTAAAGACATGGACTGGATTGAATTACTCACCACCGTCTCAGAGGGGATTCCTGAATTTGTGGCAAAAGTTAACAGTGTGGAAGGAGACTTGACTCTTGTTCGGGCTGACCTGGAGTTGGCACAGAGCACGACCCGGGACCTCCGGTCGCATCTAGAGTCTGCCAAGGAGAGGCTGGCTGAACGGGAGGTTGTGGAGATGCATCTACGGGAAGAGCTCGGGCAGGAGAAGGCCAAGGCGGTCGCCCTTGAACAAGAAGTCCTCCAAGGGCGTGGGCGGCTGGACGAGTTACGTGCCAAGCTGGCTGACGGTGAGACTGGTTCTGAGTCACTGCGCAAGAAGCTCGAGGAGTACGAGGCAAGAATCAGCTCCGTGACGGAGGACCTCGCTTCCAGACAATCTCAAGTGGGCAGTCTGGAAGAGGAGTTGCTTCTCTTCAAAGAGAGACTGCAGGGCTCCCAAGCAAAGCTCTCCGATGCCACTTCACGTCTGGAAGCGAGGACGGAACGAGCCAAGGACCTGACCCAGAGGCTATACTCGCAAAATGACCGACTGTGCCGCTTGCTCGAGCGCATAGGCTTCTCGGTGAGCCGTGAAGCAGACAGCATGGTGATCCGGAAGGTACCCCGGTCAGAGCGGTCACAGAGCTCGACCAATGACCTGTCGGAGACCGCAATAACGGCACTTCGCAGGTCTGCCACCCTCAGCAGCCCTCTTCTTATCGATGGTGCCGACCTGGAACTCCTCTATTGGATGAATGCAGGAAGCGACACTGAGGAAAGGGAGAAATACAATGGTTTTCTGTCAGCTTTTGGTAGGTTCGACACAGACGCCTTCTCTGAGACGGTCTACAAGCGCGTGAAAGACATCCAGCAAATCGCTGCTAGACTGCAGAAAGACGCAAGAGCATATCGGGAAAGGGCACACGCTCTCCAGAAAGACTCCCACGACAAGATTGCCTTCAAAAACTTCAAGGAGGGCGACCTGGCTCTCTTCCTGCCAACCCGAAACCAGAAAGGGGGCGCTTGGGCAGCGTTCAACGTCGGATGTCCACACTACTTCCTCCGCGAGCAAGAGGGTCACCGCCTGCGTAACCGCGAATGGCTAGTCGCCCGGATATCCAAGATCCAGGAACGGGTTGTCGATCTGTCCAAGAGCTTGAGCTCTACCACCGCCAAGGACGGTGGTAGCGTTGTTGCCCACGACACAGAGTCCAGCCATGACGACGAATACGACAACCCGTTTGATCTTTCGGACGGTTTGCGCTGGTACCTGATAGACGCGGCCGAAGATAAGCCCGGTGCACCCTCCACGCCCGGGCTGGGCAAGTCCACCGTTGCGGCCAACAAGGTGGATGCCATGGCCGACATACATACGCGGAACCCGAAGAACAACGGTGTTCTTGGCGTCGTGGCCGGTCGCGGCACCGGCATTGAGGGTGTCAGCAAGTCCCTGTCCAAGAGTCTCGAGTCCCGGCGGTCCAGCACGGGTTCTAGGAAAGCCCTGACGTTTGCCGCTACCGGGATGAGAGGACAACAGGGGCGGGACAGTGCAGTGGCCAGTGAGACGAACTCGCTGAGGGCCGTGACGGGCGATACACCCGTTGGAACCAGCCCGACCCAGACCAGGCTCGAGCAGCATCTCCAGGGGCATGCGCCTAGGCCATCAACGCCACTTTCGGCTGTGAAGAGTGTCGACGATGCCGGTGCGGATGGGAAGGAGGCGGAGCCATCTTCAGCGGTTGGCGGTGGTCAGGCCAGTTCCGAGGTGCGCAAGACTACTCCTGACAACCCGCTTGACACTCTGCTTGGACCGTGATTCCCTCTTCTTCCTGGCACCCGGCTAACCCCACGCCATGTACTTCAGCCTGTCACATGCCACCCGCCGCCTCCTTTAACCTATGGTGCTGGAGCCTCGCAGCCCGAGGTCAGCACTGCTTGGGCAGAAAGCCCAACCAAGAAGTCCGTTGTGTGGGATGCGCTTTGGAGCTTGGACGTTAGCTACGAAGGAGGCAGGAAAGCAGGGTAATTGTCGTTGTGGGCGTAAATGGAGTTCTTGCCTTTGTGGGAATGCGTTTATGGGAAGGGCACAGACGGTCTGATTATTTGTATCTCTCTCTGCCTCGTGGCCTACGACAAGCGGCGGCCATTCATCGCATGTATAGTTGAATTGAGCCAGACCTTTTCGATTCCATCTACACCAACTTCAGCCGATGTCATCCAAACGACTCTTTCGTGATGCCCCGTGATGCATCTCATGTTGTTACATCTGCACCTAATAATACACACGCATATACCGCGACCGGCTCCAATTTCAGCCCTTCACTTGTCCTTCGTCTTTGGCTTCTGTCTCGAGCATCATGACACAGACACGGACGCCGTCTCCTCAACAGGTAGTACCTCCACCTTCCTCCTAACGAACCGCACCTCAGGCACCAGCTCGCTCGCACCAGGAACAGCAATTTCCACCTCAAACTCTCCCAGCTGTTTCACCCTGTCCGTTTCCTCCCCGATGAACCGAATAGACCTCGACTCCAGCGGGATGCGGATCGCCTCCGGATCTCTCGTCAAAGCGGTCTTGACAGATACCAAGACATCCGCAGTAGAGACGGAACCAAAGATGGCCTTGAGATCCACCTCTGGTTCTTTCGGCTTCGCTGCTGGCTCAGGGTCGTGGTGGGCTAGGAGCGGGGACCGGCGCTCCTTGGGAGGAGCGGATGGTGCTTGGGTTTCGGGGGCGGGTGTGTGGATCGGTTTGCGGTGGAAGATCAGGACCTCAGGAACAAGAGTCGTTAGGAGAGTGTGAATGCGCTCGGGCTGGACCCGGACTGTTAGCAGATGTCACAGGACAGTGAAGAGCAAGACTGCAAACCGAACATACAGCCAAACTGAAGACGGGCATGTCAGACCCTTCCTCCACAACGTCTTCCTCCGCAACGTCCTCGGTCGTCTCGTAAGCGCGAAACATGGGATCACGTTCGCCCACGTCGTCACGTCGGGAAAGTCCTAGCTCGGCAAACCGATCGGCCGTCATGTACTCGGCTTTCTTGGTCGGATACCACAAGTTGCGCATGCGGCCGCGCTCGACGCGAAAGATGGCATCTACGAGCACACTGTCAGCGGTAGCCCAAGCTGAAAACGCAAGCAAAAAGGTAAAGTGTCGGGACAGCCTAACCCTTCCGGCCGTACTTGGGCACATCCTCCAACAGCCGAACAATAACGCCTTGGTCATAGGTCTTCTTGCTCTTATATCGGACCTGCTGTACACTTTGCGCCCAACTGGACGTCGGCGTAAATGTCAGACGCCGTATACAGCTTAGACATGTCGGCGTTCGGGCGGCCATGTTTGTGTGGGTGACAACTAGCTTGTCGGCGTCGTTGTCTGGTATTGCTTGATGGTGCTGGCCCTTCCCCAGAAATTTTAAGCTTGGACATCCTTCTATTGGACAATGGGACCCACCGCAGCGACAGTGGCAGTGGACCTTCCAGGTTGATACGTAGCATGGATGTGTCGGAGGCCTAAGGGTTCGGGTTGCTCACTACTGGTTCACCCACTGGCAAATAGCATGTAACTCACCTATCGGGCTTTTGGGCTTTTGCTACACTTTACTACTTCCTTGAACAGGCTTGCATCTACTACGAATGCCAGAGTGAGTGGCTTGTCGGCTGGTGTAGGTTAGCACTTACAGATTGGAACCCAACTTTTCCCGACGGCTCAGCTCCACCACCATTCCCAGCTCAACCCTGGTTACACTTTGAGCATATACACCATGGGACCACCGCCGGACCTTAAGCTCGCAACCGGACAAGACGAGTCCGATGAGGATGATTACATGAAAATGACATTTGATGATCCCACGACAACCAGCAGGTCCAGCACGTCAAAAGGCGAGAGCTCTCTCCAACGCCGGCTCCGGCTACAACGCGAAGGCGAGGCTCGTGCCCGCGTGAAATCCAAGGCGGAGCTAGCCTCCGAGGCGGAAGCCGCGCGGGAGAGGGCCCTGAGGACATCTCTCCTCGAAGCAGCGAATGGGAAGAAGAGTAAGGGCTTGGCCATGATGGCGAAGATGGGCTTCAAGGGTGGGTCACTGGGCAAGAAAGCAGAGGATGAGGGGGTGGAGAAGAGGAGCGAACCGATCAGAATAGAGATCAAGGACGATCGGGGTGGGATTGGCATGGAAAACGAGAAGAAACGAAAGATGGCAGAGATGGCTGCCCAGGCAGCAGAGAGCGCCAAGAAGGTCAAGGTCGATGAGATGGACTACCGGGACCGGGTGAGGAGGGAAAGGGAGGTTGCGAGATTGGAGAGGCAGGTCCATGCGGCACAGAAGATTGCTGAGAAGATGGATGATGAGAAAGCACTTGCCGATGGCCGGGAGCCCTTGAAGGCCGGGATCAATTCACGGCCGCTAAAGTCAGTGAACGTGCTATGGAGAGGGCTGGTCAGGGCTAGAGAGGAGGCAGAGAGGGATAGGAGGATGAGGAAGGATCTTGAGGCGAGCTTGTCGAGATTACCCACCTATGAGGACATCGATGAGGACGAGGATGACAAGAGGGCCTTGGGCAAGGAAAAGAAGACGGTCTATGAGGTTGCGGAGGATCTGGATGAGGAGGACACGGAACTGGACGATTTCTCTGCGTTGGAGCCGGGCGAAAAGCTGAAAAGGCTGATAGAGCATCTGCGGACGGCGCATCACTATTGTTTCTGGTGCAAGTTTACATATCCGGACGACAAGATGGAGGGCTGTCCGGGCTTTACAGAGGAGGACCATGATTAGTCGCCGATCGATCTGGATATCACAATGACCATCTCTCCAGAGATGACTTGAAGACCATGACACTGTGGACCTTCCTCCCTGCTTATTACATATCGCCATGCTATAATATGCGTTTGGACGCAGGCTAACATCACTCGGCGCTTGATGGGTCAATTGGAACCCGACCGGGCCTATCTATTTAGCTTGAAAGGTCCGCTCTCACCCGTACGACCTCGAGCAAGGTGGTGACTGGGCTGCTTCTCGATTCCAAACCCGATGGTCGAACTGATCCCCACGAAGGTGTCGCCAGCGTTATGTTCCGAGTTCTGCGGATGCCACAAAGGTTGTCTAAATTTGGAACATCGGGAGCCGGAGAACGCCTAACCTCGCAAAGGAAAGGACAGAAGGCTTTTAGGGTCGTACTGCTCCAGTTGCCCATGCTGAGGTTCAAACCGTGCTTGGGCACCGCTTTCACGCCTATGTCGCTGAACTCTATCCTCAGGCCTGAGAATGCCCTCCGAGCCTCAAATAACCTCTATCATCTAATGCGATCACGAGTCGATTAATGGACTGAGCACTACGGTGCTATGGTATCACAAGTGGACTGGGTTGCAGTTTTTGACTCAGCACCAAGGTCTGTAGGTTATGGTGCTCGGAATTACCAATACGGGGCACGGCTTCGCAGTCGAGGTTGTGCTTGTGCCCATCTCGAAGATACTTCTAATTACTGTCAGTTGTGTAGAGGTAGCACAGCAGCCGTGTGCTTGTCTCATAGATTTTCACAGTGGCACTCTTAACCGAGGCACGTCCTTGTCGTCGAAGACGCCCATTCTCAAGGTTCAACATCCATGTGGTCGGTGAACCTTTATGGTCATAAGGAAGCCTCCTGGATGTCGTCATGTCTCGGATGTCGACAACGAGCACGAGTCTCGTGTCCTCGGCGCTGTATCTTCTTCAAGGGAAATTACGAGCACTCAATGCCGGAGTGAGGGTGGCTCGAGCAAAAGCGTGCCCATTGATGGTGCAAACAGGATGTGGCATTCAGGCAATGTGAGGATCAACCCTATGATTTGGGTGAGACTTACAGGCCGTCTACATACGAGCAACGTACCGTTTCAGCTCCTACCTGGAAACTCACCAATAGCTCAAACCCGACTGAATAATAGGTTTTGCCGTCGTCATTGGCCTCTCGTGGCGGCGGTCGAGAAACAGAGAGCCGGGTCTCGCTCAAGGTTCTAAGCGGTGCGAGTTCAAAACCATCAGTACCTTCGGCCTAAATGACTTCTTCATAGCGGTTCACTGCTGCGTAGAACATCACGCCATCACATTGTGTGAGCAAAGCAGTCGAAGTCACCCGGCGCCACCTGCCAGCCTCACATTGTTATGGTTCTGCACAGCATTACCGAACCTGTTCCCCAAGCAATCGTATCCCTAGACTAGAGGCAATCCCTTACTGGAAGGCAGGTTTGATTGATCCTGGTCAGAATATCATCGATCCGGTCTAAACGAGCCATGCAGGCGTTTCAATATTCACATCATTTTGTCAACCTTCAACAACCATGGACCTGCCGCCTGCACCATGGCCGGTTCAAAGACAACGATTGATCTCTAGCATGCCACTGGCTGCGCTTGGGTTCGATACAGGCTATATTATACGTGATCTCGGCTCTGTGATGGTTAGAGAACTTGTCGACTGTTCAAGAGATACTGCGCCCCGAGCCTGCATATTGGGAGGTGTTGGTTGGCACGGCCGCAGGAGTACCGAATCGGACGGGGAGGGTGTGACCGTACTGAACAGCACCTTGGAAGTCCAGACAAGGGGCGTCTCTCTCCAAAGAAGCGATCATTCAACGATTGGATCTCTATTCCGGATGGAATGCTCTGGTATAGACGTTAGCCAAATCAAACTAGACTGCAACATGCGGTGCCCTGCGTACGGGTGGTATGATGAAGTGTAGGGTATGTTGGTGATGAATATGCGGCCGCCCTTGCATTAACCAATTCTTTTTTTTTTGAGGGAGCAAACACAGACACACCGACAATCGTATCGGCACCGAACGTTCTCACTCCAGTGGTATCTGATGCGGCCTCGGACTCTTAGTATCAATGGGAGGAAAGGGTCAATGTAGCATGCACGTCCGGCCGCCGTGATGGCTCGTTAGATGGCCGGTGACAGTTACCTACCCCTGACGTTCTCGACTAATACCTTAATGCACCAGTAGAGGATTCCAGGATGGTTCTGAAGCATCATGCAAATAAAGCTCGCATGGTTTCGGGTCTTTCACTCTGAAACTAGATTGCATATCTGCTACGATGCGGTTGCTGTGTGCAGGACACGCTACGATTCTATCAAACCGCGAGTCCCGAAACATGTCGGACCCCACGCAACGGGCTCTTTTGATCGAACGTTCTACCCCCAAGCATGTCTCGCATCCACGTGCCGTTTTCCAGGCACGTTCCGCTTGTCTCGGGTCTCCGGATCCCTTTCCACCACACAATGACGGAGTCAGGGCTCTTCTGGAAACATGCCAATCCAGTGACAGCCACCGAACGAGAAAGGTGAAACGTACATGATTTAGGTACGAAACAGAGCCAATGATCGTTAAGAGATAGAACCAGACCTTACCAAGAGGCAGGACGGACATTGGAGCACCTCCAATCTGATCCAAAGGGCAAGGTTTCCGAAAGAGGCAGGTGATTCAGGTAATGCCACCTTGACGCAGCTAAAGTCAGATTCTCGAAGACCCAGCGAAGGATCCAAACCGTCCAGACTGTCATAGTCGTGACCGTGCCTGCTGGTGCGTGTTGAACGAGCCGGGTTATGTACACGTGTAGAATCACGAATAGAAGCTTCCATTATGACCAGTGCTGGAGACGGAACCCCGCACAGACCAAAGCTCTCTGGTCTAGTAGGATACCAGGCAAGCAGGGTCAACAAACTACCTTGGGCAAATAACCAACCGGTGCAGCGCTTCCCCAGAGATAACGAATGCCTGGATCGGAGAATTACTGTGCAGGGAGCAACATTGCCACGGGGGGTGTTGATTAAGAAAGAAGCCATTTCTCCACGACCCAACCCCAGCATGACATCTTGTGGTAACAGAACTTCTCTCATCTCGTCGGGATGCACACTAACCAGAGTTCATCAAATAAGTCCCAAAGCTAGAGCAAAAAAGCTTGACATCGGGGCTTCCGCGGTGCTCATGTTCTTCGAGGAACGACCCTGATTCCCTTGGCCCCATTTATGCCGACAAGTCAAAGACAGGGCAGAGTATCAAACTGCAAGAAACCCTTGCTCAACCCGGCCCTGGTCGGACACGACCTGACCGGCTATGGCCGGACACCGGCAGTTGTGATTTAGGTAGCGATGCATACGATACTGAGCTCTTTTCTGTCTCCTGAGCAATTGTTATCCTGGCCTTGATCTCCTGTCCACCAGTCTGAGTACTCGAACCATTGGTAACACTGCAAATCAATGCGGTTGCTGTCGCCAATGATGCGCGCTGCGCTGGGCTTATCGTGGCAAACAAAGTGCTGCTTCATAACACATGCAGGAAGTGCCCCCACACCTGCTTCATCAACACGGGGGTCCATTTGCCCCAACTTGGGCATATTCCTAGCCGAAGCGCAACAAGGGCTAAGGATCAGCCTGCATCCATCAATGCGTTATCCGGACGAGAGTGTCAAGGATGTTGTGAGGACCTTGGATCAGTACCTACCTACCGGGCTCATTGCCCGAACGACTCTACAGGTATCGTGCAAATATCACGTGATAGCGTCTGCGTTGGATCCAGAAGCCTGAAACATATCTTGCAGATCCACCTGCAGGTCCGCGGAACGTCCTATTCGTTGGTGACTAAAGGCTCGGAGCGGACCTGCAGCACTAGGCTCCCGCACTGTGGTTCTTAACCTGTTTCAGGCTAGCCATTCATCTTCCTGTGTAGGAGGAGGTACCCTTTCGATGCGGTACGACACCGAGGGGGAAGGGACCCAGCCACCAGCGCAAGGGCCCGACGCCGTTCGAACGCCGAGACTTGCTGCATCGGTGAACCACAGCGGGGCTGGCAGGACGGTGATGTGGACGCAGCACTGCTCTTGTCAAAGCTCGGCCAACCAAAGGCGATCAACAACCTGGATGGCCCTGCCTTGGCCCGAGCAACAGATCAGACCGCAGGAGGGTAGGACCTTGCGGAATGGTGGCCTTATCAAGAACTACCCCATTCTTGCGTAATCCGTGCCATCAATGATCGTGGGGAGACAACAAAGAAAAAGGCTGGAGATCTGAACGGGCAGCTTGTGGCCTAACTTGGTGCGAAGCACGCACCAAGCCCTGCCGACGAGGGACAGCGTGTTATCCATCAAAGGCCCGATTGGGGGAGCCCGGACGGCACCATGATAGATTAGGTGTCTGTGTGTCTTTGCGTGCTTGGATTTACGTACCGAACACGCCAGGTAGAGGGGTGATGTTGATCCCGACAAGTGGTGACGGTGTGCCAAACCATGCATAACGCAGCTATTTGATTGACCCGGGGACCTCCAAGGGTCGCTGAAAGGGCAGTTTGACGGGTGGAGCGTCCGAAGGATGAAGAAGCACCGTTACATACGCTATTGTAATTACCACGGATGAAAAAACACAACGGTAAGGACAAGACATCATTTCGTGCGGCTGCAGAATTTGGCCACGCAACTCGGCGATCCTTCCGGAAAGCAGGCCATGCCGCAGGTGATGATTGCTCCCATGGAAAAGGCTAAACTCGAAAAGAGCAGGCGTGTCGTTGCTCATTTCAAAACGCAGGGTCCTCTCGGTCTTGGGCCGTTAGTCAAATCTGGGGCAACGTGTGAGGACACAGCGTGTGAGGACGGCACAAACATCCCAATGTGGTCTTCTCCGTCCGGTCAGTGTGTTATCGTCTGATTCCCTGGTTCGTTCGAGACGGGGGTTTTGCTATCTCGGCTACCCATCCGCGGGCCGGGGTCAACAATCCAGGCTAGTCTTCTCCTACGAAATGAGGGCTAAAGGCTTCTTGGTCGTCATCGCATGAGGGATTCCTTCCTGGAGATCTTCGAGAAGTCGAACCCCATCGTCTCATCTGCCACAAGCCTGCAACCTTCTTGTGGCAACGGCCGGGGTACATACGTACTGTGTACTCCGGTAGGGCGGTCGTATGGTTTGCGACCGTAGTATTTATCGTCTGAGACCATGCGTGAGTTGTGCAGATCGAAATATCATCAGCGGTGCGGCAGTAGATCAGCAGAGACCTTCGCATCGCGCAGGGACACAGTTTGCTCATGCGTGCCCTGCGAGGAGTCGGTTGTGGGAGAAAGAGATTTGCATCATCACACTCCGAGAAGACACTATGATCAACTGAACATCGTCCTTGAACCACAAAGATAACCAAGTATGATTCGTGTCCCAATGCCTCGAAAAATGTTACCGCGGAAGGGTTCCTGATTTCTTGTTTCTAAGCAAAAGCAAGACCAGGCCCCGTCACCGACAACACCAAGCCGGGTCTTGGTCCCGGCTTCGTGGTTCATCCTTTCTATCATGGTCCCAAGGCCATGGTGGCGACAAGCGAGCTGTCCCGATGCATGTCCAGTCTGAGAGGCCTGTGCTGTTATTGACCCTGTTGAGGCAGAACGCCGCAGAAGCGTCGTAGCAAAAAAAATAAAAAGGCACTGGGCATTGTGTGCTCCGTGGCTGGCATCCTTGCAGCTCAGCAGTTTCTGGACAGCCTGGAACACTTGAAGCGGCCGTGTCCTGGCACAGAACCGTCACATCGAGGCGCGAGAGGCATGAGGACTCCGCACCAAGGTATTTTCTAATGCATTGATCAAGTCAAACTGTGGGGACGCCCATGATAGGACTTCCCGTGTCGTACCTACCTCAGGCCCCACCGCTATGGTTGATGGCGGGGCACCTCCCACATGAAGGGCCACAGCGTTTCAATGCAAACTCGCAAGAAAGCGCACAACCCCATGGCTTGGATGGAGACCATGGAGAGTTAGGATGTGCGTGTGTTGTTTTCAAGTATTGACTGGGAATGAAGTTGGAAGCGGGCATCAAGTCGTGACATGTTTGTGCGTCGGTCCCAGCATGCAGAAAGTTATGCAGTTACCTTGCACAAGCACGAGCAGAAGCACAAGCCCATCGCTGTGCTTGTTGGTGGGAGGAATAACCGAAGCTGCCCCTGACTTTTTTTTGTTCCTGCATTGGCTCTCTGCAGCAGCAACCACCAGACTCCGCTGCCGTACTTTGCGCGTTCGTACCTAGTGGTTGATGCAAGGCTGTTTTTGAGGTCATCCTGCGGCTTGACAGAAGACGAAGTAAGCAGTTGCGTCAAGTAGAGGTACATACGGGGGTACCTTGGATATGAGCAGTGCTACTATGCAGCGCACCGTGGCCATCGAGCTCCTCATATAAAGAGACTTCTTGACCTAGGCTGTATTTGACCTGAGGGAACTGCTTTTCTTTTTCTGAGCGCCTTGCGTTGTTGGGACGTGGTTGCGCACAAAAGTGGCTGACACCACACACATAGTGACGCCAATATTTAGTAGGCCTGCCTTTACCGGGCGTTGAGCTGTTCGTGTCTCAATGAGACAGTACTCATCCCTTCTAGGAAAGTGAAATAGGTTCCATGACGCCAACCTGAGACGGTTGATCCATTCGCCCAGCCACTCCATCAAGCTGAGAGTCAGTCATCGGTGAATCTGAAGAGGGCTTTCCGGGAAGCCGAGTTGCTTAGGTTTGATGCGTTTGCTTCGGTCACCAACTCAACCAAGGAGTGACGGGGCATTTGCCAAATCAAGGTAGTGAATACAGTGGTGTAGTCTTGGATGACGACTGACGGCCAACAGTCCGAGTCTTGCGAGTCCTGCGTGCCGGAAAGACGTAAGGACAGGTTTGCTAGCGACACCGTGAAGTTCGGCTTGTGAAGGGAAGCCCTCAGCCGCATGGAGTAACTAAGGTACCTTTATGTGGGAGGTAAGCAGACACCATGGCAGAATCGCAGGGTGTTCTTCGTCAAGAACCTGGAACCATAACCTCTCATGTCTGTAGAAGTAAGTAGTCATGTCTAACATGCTCAGTCTGACTGAAAAGGCCTCCGGATCACTCCCGCACTGCATTCCAGGCTTGATCCTTCTAAATCCAGGCATTGAGTCCATATTGGATGGCCTTCCTTACAGAAATTCTTCAATGGGTCTGACGCTGTTCGACAAGGGCTCCCGTGTCTCACCAACCGATGACGGGATGACGTTGCTGACGGTCCGCTCGCACCCTACAGTAATCAGGTACTCTTCCTGCGGATTCTCAAATTCACATGTGTATATGATCCATTCCGGTAGCCACCAGGCAAACACGTTTGCGCTACTAGATGCTTCAAGCTTCTATGAATACCTGTTTGCATGATCTAAACTGGAAACGGCTCAAGAAGCGGCGAGTATGTTGACCCAATAGGATGTTATGACAGTGAGCAACCACTAAGTATGTGCTCGTAAAACGCCATATAGGCTGTATGTCAAGTAACCCGCCGTTGCCGTTCATGCCGTGACACCTCCCCGGGTACCCTGTCATGTAGACCACTTCATCTATCTGAGGACAGAAATACCACAGTCTGTTTTTAATGTTCACTCTATATGCTGCGGTTCATCGCATTCTGTGCCGTGAAAGTTGGGAAGCAATCATGATTCGATAGTTCTACGGTGAACCAACAACCACCTTCTGACTTTGGCTCCCCCCACATCAACGGTGCTGTCGGCTGAAGGAGCCTTCAGGTCTTAAGAGTCTGGAGGTGGGATGAGGTTCCCGTTTCCCAAGGCTGAAGGCTGGATGCTAACAGCAAGGTTGATGACGGGTCTTGGGCTTCTTTGGGCCCTCTAGCGAGCCTGATCTGTCTCATCCATGTTTGAACCCTTGACGGCATGGAATCGACCAAGATCTACGCTACTATGAGCGTAGTACGACCGCAGATTGGTCAGCCTGCATGATGCAAAGATATTGGACGCTATGCATCCATCACTACCAGCGTGGTGGAAGAATAAGACCTGTCACCCCGTCCAATTCTGGTGAACTTGGCGCCACTTCCGTACCTGTATCTTTTGCGAAGCGCCTGAAAAGGCCATGTGTTGCTTCTCACGAGAGAAATCCTACATGATACGAAAGTTCATTGGAGAAATAATATACACAGATGGTCTTGGAAGATGGGAATACACGCTTGGGGTAGGAAAAGAAAAGACCAGTCGTATGAGGAGCTCGGTCTGGACAGACCAGAGTGGTCCACGCCGCGAAAGGAGGAAGTCGAAAAATTGAGTCGTGACTAGACGTACCTTTTTGTGATGAGTGTTTGAGTGTGCGTGCCCGTGAGCGTATGAGCGTGTGCATGTTGTGTGACAGGTGCTCACCACTATCTGCAACAGCAAATAGATGTGGTGCTTTTGCCCTCAGACGAATTTGGATCGCTCTTCGGCAAGCTTTGGTGTATCATTTGTGCAACTTTTGTGGAAGGTGGCCAGCCAATGCATAAACCGCAGCCAATGAGTGGCAGTTGTACGCTCGCGGCTCACTCAATGCACACCCCTATCGAGGGTGCTTGTCATTGGACCTGGTCCTGGAGCCATCGTTGGGACCTGTCTACCTGTACTAACACATACGAAAACACATAGGACTCGCATAGAGGGAAAACTTGGCAAAAGCTGTGGCCGGTTAATACTGTCGTACTGGCTACCAACATAAATACACACACACACACATACACAACACCATCATCAACCAGCTGCGACGGGTACCACGAAAATATACAGTAAGCAACGATTGTGTTGTATGCTGACAGCCTCTGTTCCCGCCCGGCCCAAAGATTACGAGCGACGTGTACGTACGAAGAATTGCGGCATCGAGAATGGGTCCTCGTATCCATCACATCTCGTTCTATGCGTAACAAATGGTGGAAGCGCTAGCTGTGTCGCTAGCACGTACTTATCGAACGCTGCATAAACTACGAATCAGGACACATCTGAGAACAGTGGAGGAAGTCCAGCTAGCTTCCAAACATGGTGTGCAATGCATCCATGCGTGACGTCCACCCGCGGTGTTTTCATTTTGCCCGCCGGAAGCCGCCCACGCCGCCGGTTTGCTCTCTTCGCTACAAGTCCGGCATCAGGATGGACGTCACATAAAATCAAAAGCCCCTCATGGATGGGCACTGGGAACAATGTTTGTCGAGGTGTCTGGCCCGGTTGGTCTAAACAGAGATTTTCTTCTGGTTGCGAGGGAGTCCAGTGCCGCCTGCGCGGTGTCCTGTGTGCGTGCATTTCCATAAGTCCAAGGAACGACATGTCACACTCTCGAGGGAGGGTCTCATTTGGACCGGGGACACGGGGTCTGTGCTGGTTTGAGCTCTCCCATTTCCGATTCTCCACTGGCTAGTTTGGGTCGTCGCGCTGGGACAATTCAGCATGGGACACGGTACCAGTAGAATCCAACAGGTACCCTTCGCTGTGCGGTACATCCTTCGTTTCTGGCGCCAGAATTAGAACGGCTTAGTGGCTGAGCCAATCCGTAACCCCAAACCCCACCCACACGACCCATCAGAGATCACTCCGATGTTTCCTTCTCTTCGCCCCAGACATGCAGCATGGGACACACCCTGTCGTCTTCACCGTCTTGCGCCGTCCAACCGCGACTGGATCACCGTCCTGGTCTCTTCGCTGCAAGCCTGCGAGGGGCACACTAGGACACCCCTGGTCGTATGCTCTCTCTTCTGGTTCACTGAGACAGTCGCGGTGGTTTCCAAGGTGTTCTCTGCGTGTGTGTGTGTGGGTGGAGGATGATGGATGCATCACAGATCCATCAAGCCCGTCGAAGCAAAAGCCAAGAAGCATAGCATGGGTGTGATGCATGGACGGACGGTGGACGGTAGCCCGTCACGTACCCGTTTTCCTTCGCCTGCCACTGGTGCGCCCCGAATGGCCCATTCATTGCCTATCGGCTAGGTCCTGCCTGTATCAAGCACCCTGCTGCCCGTTGATCATGTCTGGGTGGGACTTACATATTCTCAGAAGAACCCCGTTTTCGACAGACCCTCGCCTTGTGCTTCCTCTGGTCCCCTCCATCATGATCGGCAACGTCGTCGACTTGGGCTTGTGATTCCTTCTTCCATTCACATTTATCGGTTCTCGTTTTTTCCTTCTTTCCTTTTGGACTCGAGGTTTTGGAACCTAACCATTCCTTCCTTTCCTTTTTCTTGTATACCTCAACCTACTGGATCAGCCAGCCAAGAGACAACGTCGAGATCCAGGACACTAGACACACACTTGACGGACGAGTCCATGTACAACTAAATCCATATATCCCCCCGTTCCATGCCCGGATAGTCCAGCGATCAATAGATCAAGACTACCATCCATTCTTTCCACCAGAGCCGAACAGACCATCTTTAGGCCATCCTGCCACAGCATACACCACGTTCGCCGAGAACATCTGCACCATACAACACAGACTGAGAGAACATACCTAATTAATCTAGAAAGAACCCCGTTGGAAACATCAAAGCACGAATCACTTCGGCTGCATCGTCATTGTCCGGTGGGTGGTTATCGAGTGTTGATCCTAAGTAGCAGGACGGGAACGGACAGACATAAAAGCTGACTGGACTTATAGGAAAGCACACTGCCAGTATGAACGGTATCAAGATGGAGACGAACGCCCCGCGTGGCATGGCATCCTCTGCCATGTTTTACTACGGACCGGAAGCTGGTCACGAGAATCATCAGCATCTGCACGCCCACTTCAACCCGCACCTGGTTATGCAGCAGGTCCCAATGTACCCCATTGTCCCTACTGTGCCCTCGACGCCCATCTACTCAAGGCCAAGCTCGTCTTGCTCCCAGCCGCCGGTGACTGCCAAGCTGTACAACGCCAGACTTGCTGCGGTACTCACCCCATGTGCCTCTCCTCAACCCATGCATAGGCCATCCATCGTACTCGAGACGGAGTTCCGGGACGGCGAATACTTCCCATCTACGCCGCCCTTGTCTTCGTCTGCCAGCAGTGTTACCAGTAGCCCTGGAAGCTGCGATTTGCTGCAGACCCCCATGAACCCCATGCTTTCGGGCCTCGACGGTTTCGAGAGCGAGCAGGGAGTCAAGGTCGAGCAGCTTGAGAGATTTCCCAGTGTGGAGTGGTCCAAGTGCGCTTCTCCGCCAATGACACCTGGTGAGTTCTTTTTTCCCTGTTTCGTTCCCCCGATTCCATATGCTCCAGCGGGGGTACCTTGTGCATGAAATTGAGAAATGGCAAGAAACAACTCGGCCCATCCATTTGGGCAGGGTCGTTTTTGAGGGCTTTCCCAATTCAATTGGCTTCTTGTTCATCAGGGTGCACACGTGCTGCAAGGATTCAGTTGTTTTTATGCGGGGCTATCTCTGGGACTGCACCTTCCAACTGAGGAAGGCTTTTGACCTTTGCCGTTTCGAGCCAAAATTGGGGGGCTAACCAGAAACTCTCTACTGCAGTCTACCTCCAATCACAGGGCCAAAGTCTGGCGCTAGGAACCCTCCAACCCATTCTCGCGGCTGATAGCGAACTCCTTTCTACAGCCTCCTGCCCATCACTTTCCCCATCGCCTTCGCCAGCCTACGCGCGATCCGTGGTCTCTGACGACGTTGATTTCTGTGACCCGCGGCACCTCACAGTCGGCACTGTCAATTCAACCCTGGCGCCTGAGTACACGGCCCTGCCAACCTTATGCGCAGGTGACGACGAAGATCACAAGTTCATTCTCAGGGGCCAAATCCAGCCTCCGCTCACACCCACCATCTCGCCTGATTGCTCTTTCACTTTCAACGCCCATCACCACGGCCTGCCTTCATTTGACGACTTGTCCGATCTGGAATCAGAGGACGACTTCGTCAACGGTTTGGTGAATCTTGGTGATCTTCCTTCGGAGAACCCTACCGGCCGGTCACGCGCCTCTTCCGACGCCGTTTCCCTGGGACAGTCAAGCTACGTTTGCGAGGATCTGGAGGACCTCCAAGAGTTTGACTCTTCTGTCAACGGCCTGCCTAGTGTGTCCAGCGACGCGCAGTCTTGCCCAGACGCAGACGAACCCCATACCAAGCGTGTGAAGCTTTCCAGCGACCCACAGGAGCCTGCAATGAAGATGGCTACCGAATCCGCCGCTGGCACCACGGAAAGCCAAACCAGCAACCAGGATCATGCTGCTTCGGACAGCAAGAACCACAACTCCAATTCTGGTGCATCCGTTTCCGGTTCCGAAAATGCCGGCAGCACGCCGCTCCCGGCTCCTCAGAACCGACGGGGCCGCAAGCAATCTCTAACCGAAGACCCGTCCAAGACATTCATCTGCGAGCTGTGCAATCGCCGCTTCCGCCGACAAGAGCACCTGAAGCGTCACTACCGGTCCCTGCACACTCAGGATAAGCCTTTTGAGTGTACCGAGTGCGGCAAGAAATTCTCGCGGTCAGACAACCTGGCGCAGCACGCGCGAACGCATGGTTCTGGCGCCGTCCATCTCAGCATGATCGATGATGCCGACATGGTCGCTGCAATCCAGTCGGGTCAAGCGCCTTACGGACACCCTCAAGTCATGTCGGCCTTGTCGTCGGATGATTTCGCCACCTACGGCAAGGTCCTCTTCCAGGTCGGTGCTGAGCTCCCTGGCAGCAGTGGAAGCGAAGCTTCGTCCGACGAGGAAGGCAGCCTGGGCGGCAAGAAGAGGAAACGATCTGAGTGATTATTTCGCTTCGCTCAGGCTGACTTTGCCTTCTTCCTCTTCTCCATCCTTCTTCTTCTTGTTCCTTTAAATTTTGAACAATGCCGATGGTTCGCAACTGGGAACGTTCTCGTCGCCATTGGATGCCCCGAACATGACCACACACACGATTACGACTTCTCCATCCCTAGGGTCAAACACAAAACAACATGGGTCATAAAAGGGGACATCATCATCATCAGCATCATCAGCATCAAATTGACGAGTGCGGGCAAGACTGGAGGGTTATTGGACGGTTGTGCTTTCCCGAGTGATCACACCAAAAAGAAAGGTCTTGCAGTGCTATTTCACGGCATATTTCTCTTCGTGTTGTATAAGTGTATCATAACTCCTCTGTGCGTTGGCTTTTGACTGAAGCGTTGAGCGAGACTGCAATGTTTTCACGCTGGAGTTGCAGGGCAAGCCGGGCCTCGAGGGAGTCGAAGGGCAGGCAGGCGCATGACATGCTGGGTTGACAGTCAGGACGGGTCGGATTTTGCGCGTTAGTCCGCGACGTGGATGGAGGAGACAACACCATCGCGTTCTATATCTTTCCGGCGGTACGTTTATTTTACTACGCTCGTTGTAATTTTGCAGCAGGCACAGCTGGTCAGTGCTCGGACAAAACAAACTATCTACATTTTCTCTCAATTCTTCGTCCTCGCGGTGACATGGACCTTTTGTCTCTTGGTCCATTTGATACCTGGCATTTTGGACGGTTACCTGGAACCTTTCCTTCTATGTTGTGTCTGTCCCTACGTAGATTTACGTCCGGTCACTCGAGCCCATCATCCTCCCCTCGTGCCATTGGATGTCCTTCTGCAGATCATGCACTCGGGACTTCGGTACTTTGTCGGAAACCTGCTGAAGAACATCTCTGCCGTTCCATAGGCTCACCTCCACCACGATCGATGGTTGCGGGAGCATCGTACGATGACTACTTGAAGCTGGGCTGTCCTGACTTGCTCCGTCGCTGAAAGTACGAATAGATAGTGCGTAGTGGATCACCCATCTCCGCATTGACAGCGTTTGGATCCAACCTTCAAATGTATCAAATCTCAAAATATCCCTCCCCAGGAGCACTCAAGACGTTCCCTGTTCCTACAGTGACTTTGATCATGGCCTGAGAAATCAGCAGGCGCCAAGAACGTAGCGAGCATGCGACGGGAGAAAGGGCCTTCCACTGAGCCATCCTTCTGACATGGCCCTGAGAAGGACCACAGTAACGAAACCCATTAATCATACTAGCAATTTCCGCCCGGGGGGGGGGCTAGGCTTTGGTTGCACGGATGGTCCGATGGTCCGATGGGGCCCGTCATGAAAAGGCTGAAAGCTCCTTGGCGTCGGCAGCGGGGCCGGGTCCGTCTTCTCCACACCGGGCGGACAACGGAGAATACCTACAGAATGATGATACGGATCATAATACCAAACCTTTCAAGTAGTACACTGTGACTTTGGTCGATTGGGACATTATCAGTCCAATTAAGGGTCCCTCAAAAATTGGTCATCCGGCAGCACGAGTCTTCTTCGTTGGAAATGAGCTTCATCTAACGCTGGCGTGGCAGAAGTTTTGTAGCCCACCGTCGTACTCCGCCTTTTTCGCAAGACGGACCTTTGAAACCAATGATCACGTCCCAAATTTTACCTACCCAGGCAGTCACCACTCATCAGTAGGCTAGAGTGATTGCGCAGGACTACGTGCAAGACCAATGTTAACATTAACAGTCGGCAAACCTTCCCAAGTCACCCGCCACCCATCATGGACCGGACAAAAGGCGAGAAGCTAAACGTCGTAGCCCTCATTTCGGGTGGAAAGGACAGCTTTTTCAGCCTGCTCCACTGCCAGGCCAACGGCCATAATGTCGTAGCCTTGGCGAATCTGTATCCGCCCATGACGGGGAATGGGCAGGATGAGAGGGGCGATGTGACTGTGATCCTACCCGGGCAACAGGTGGTAACGGATGGCAACGAGGAAAGACAGGAGGGGGAGGAGGAGGAGGACCTGAATAGTTTCATGTACCAGACTGTGGGCTATAGGGTCATACCGCTATATGCCGATGCCACAGGATTGCCGTTGTACAGGAGGGCGATTACCGGTGGCGCCGGCAGAAGTGGGCGGGATTACGCTCCTGGCGAGGAGGGGGATGAGACGGAGTCCATGACACATTTGCTAAAGGCGGTTATGGAGGTTTATCCCGAGGTCAATGCCGTGTGTTCAGGAGCTGTACTGAGCAACTACCAGCGCACGCGGGTCGAATCAGTAGCAACCAGACTGAACCTGACGCCGTTAGCATTTCTGTGGCAGTATCCTATATTGACCACAAAGGGGACCATCTACCTCCCCGGGAAGTTAGAATCGGTCGGGTACGTGGAAGGCGGAAAAGAAGACGATGCTAGCCTGTTAGACGACATGAGGATGGCGGGACTTGATGCCCGAATGATCAAAGTTGCCTCGGGCGCCCTGGATGAGACATTTCTGGGGTTGAACGTCGCCAGTGAGGAGGGGACCGCCCGTCTACGTGAAGCCATGCAGCGGTTTGGCGGCGCCGTCAAGGGATCTGGTGCGATGATCGGCGAGGGCGGAGAGTACGAGACCCTTGTTCTCGATGGACCTCCTCAGCTCTTCAGAAAGAGGATCGTGCTGGAGGACCAAAGCGGGATAAGGACAGTTCGCGAAGGTGGCGGTGCGGCTTGGTTGGATGTCCGGAAGGCCAGGATTGAGCAGAAAGATGGCGAGGACGATCATTACCGTCGCACCGTGATGGTCCCTGCAGATCCAGCTTCGAAAGAGACCGGGGACGAGGAAGGCAAGGCATTTCCAGCAGTAAGGATACCTGACTACCGCCATGCAGCCAGGTCTAGCTCGACCAATTTGGAAACTCTGGGTCACGAGATTCCTGAGGTCTGGCCTGCTGGCACGCTGGAGAAACCCCTAGGCCTCGAAGGTTCCTACATGAGCCACGGCCATGGGAATACGAAGCATTGGTGCGTCATCGCAGACACTTCCAGTCTATCGACTATTGAGCAAGAGACTCGCTCCGTGGTAGCCAGGATCAGGGCTCGGATGGAAGAAACCTCACTTGGCCCTGCGGCCATCCTGAACACCGTCGTCATCTTACGAGACATGAAGGACTTTGGCACCGTTAACGCCGTCTATCGCACGCTCTTCACTGAGCCAAATCCACCGTCGAGAGTCTGCATTGCTTGTGGCGATGCCCTACCCTCGAGACACAATATCGCCGTGTACCTCTCCGTCCATACAGCTCTTGAAACAAGGGACCGTGAAGGACTACACGTCCAGTCGAGGTCGTATTGGGCACCAGCCAACATTGGACCGTACAGTCAGGCTATCAGTGTGCCGATAGCGAGTCTCTCTCCGACAAGAGATGCCACCTCGGAATCCTCTACGGAAACTCGAATGGTTCAGATTGCGGGTCAGATAGAGCTGGACCCTGGCACAATGGTCATGGATGTCGGCGATAACAGCGTGGTTACTACCTATCCGGTGGCCGTTCAGCATCTATGGCACATCGCCAACGCTGTAGGCGTCCAGTGGTGGAGTAGTGGCGTGGCTTACTTGCCCAGGGACAAGTACGAAGAAGATGATGAGGCCTGCGCCGCGCAGATATGGCGGAGAATGCACACCTACTGCCCAGACAGTGACAAGTCGAAGTCAGACTACACACCGGACGCTTGGGACAGGAGGAATATCCCAGCCTACATGTCTTACAGCAGCCCGGAAGAGGACCCCAAAGAGTGTCCTGACTTGTCCGTCTTGGAATGTTCGGACAAGGAAGAGGAAGAGACACTCGATACCATGCCCTTACCAGCATTCATGGTCGCACAGGTCGACACTCTTCCTAGGGAGGCCGGGATCGAGTTTCACGCTCACCTAGGCTTTTCGAACTTGCCAGAAGGATCCGTCAGGATCATGACCCAACAATCCGAGCTTGCGCAAGCTCATCATACCATCATCGAGATGGATGACAAGGGTACCTTTGTTCATACCGTGCTAACATTAAAACGTCGACCGGGAGACGCGACCATGGAGAAGCCGGCGTTGCGTTCCGTCTTGGATGAGCTGAGCCTCCTGTATCAAGCCAGACTTGCCGTCTTGGCTGGTGCTGATGTGGCTCAGGCCGTGGGCGAAGTTACTCCTACACACCTATATGCCAACCTCAAGACCATTCAAGTGGCACCAGAGGATATTGGAAGGGATGGCTGCCCTCTTGTACCCTGCTTCAACTTGTGGGCTGTGGAACCAGGTACGGACCAGCCGACGCGGGAGGTCACGGCTATTGGTGTTTATCAGACTCTTCTCGGAAGAAGAAGATCATAAAAAGGGCACATAACAGAGCCGCTGGAGGTGAGCCTGGGTTGGGCACTCACTGAGGATGCAAGCCAAGACTATAGACGAGGAGTGTCGATGATAGTAGTGGAGAGAAGACTGCTGGAATCAAAGCTACTCATCTAAGTACGTTCTGAAAAGCAAAATGGCAAGATTCGCAAAATGGCAAGATTCGCACACACAATAAGAAAGACACCAAAGTGGTATCTCGGAGTCTCTTCCGATTTCTTTAACTCATCACGCGTAGCTCTTCAACTCTGCCTAGTTGAAAACTTTTGCCTATTGCCCTCCCCCACGAAAACGACAAGGCTCCTTTATTCTCATCTCCTGAGGTAGTCGTATCTTTTGTCTTCACTGCCTCACTGCCTCATCTGGGTAGCCAAGGTCTCCCAGAAGACACATCTCTCGAGATCTTGTGTCATGACCGTCTCCATGGTTGTATTACCAGTCTCAATTTTCAGTCTCGTGCCATCACGCCAAGGATGCCAAACTGGCGCACCTGGAGCAGCATAGACATTGGGATCCAACGTCCTGATGAAAGAGATGTAGTAGTCCATCAGAATGGGCACGATGGGTGCGTTTCCCCCAGGGCCCGTGCCGAAATAGCTCAGGCTTGATCCTGGCAGACTTGACGGTCCAAAGATGGCCGCTGCATCAAACACGTGGGGCACACCCAGACCGGAAATTGTATTCTCTGGAGCTTGCACATTGTATCGGTAGGCAAAGATCTTGTTGGAGTAATCCAAGTGGTTGGCGCCTGCGACCGAGCGTGCAGTGATATGGCGGAGCAAATTGATGCTCGGACAGGTGAAGGTTGAATCACCGTATGCTTTGCTGAGCGTCGGATACCACGGACCGGTGACAGGAATGGTGAAGGCCGGTGCGATCTGAGGGTAATGGTCAAGGATGTTGGCCACGTCGGTCGAAGTGAGGTCGGGGAAATTATTCTGGAAGAAGTTGGTGAATTCCAGCTGGGTTGCCGTAAGCGGTGACACGAAGATGGAGCCTTCGTCTGTACAAGTGCCAAACATGACCGGGACGGGGAGAAAGTCCTTGGCTTCATAGAGTGAGTAAGGCAGATCCTGGATCAGGGTGTCGTCCACGCATGGCGTCCAGAAGAATAGAGGATTGTCGCGCCGGCCGGGAAACGGCGCAGCGACATTGAGAGCTTGGAGGAAGAGCATGGGCTGGCCACGCAGGCACGCCAACTGATCCACGCCGGTGGTATTGCATCCGAGAAGCCCTGCGACCATGTCAAACTGCCATTCCACCTCTTGCAGAAAGGGCTGGGCAGGGAAGAACAGTGACTCGGAGATGGCAGCGACGAATAGGCTGTCTGGGGGTTTCCCGCCATACGCTGCCAAGTGTAGAGCCACGGAACCAGCCCCGGCCGACGCGCCGTGGATGACGACATGGTCCGGGTCGCCACCAAACTGTCAGGTTTGCCCTTAGTCAAATGTATCGTGGTCCGTGACCTGGATATTGTTGGACATACCTGTGCGATGTTCTGCTTTACCCATGACAAGAGTTTTCTCTGATCAAGCAAGCCGACATTCAGGTCCCCATTCTCTCGAATCTTTTCACTGGCCAGGAACCCAAAGATACCGACACGGTAGTTGAAGTTGACAAAGACAATGTTGTGGCCAGACTGGGAAACGACCTGAACACCATCAAAGTCTGCCTGCGAGTCATAGACATAACCTTTATAGCAAACAGAGCACATCAGACTGGATACAGCTTGGCCTTGATAAGGGTGTCCACTCACCTCCACCTTGGATAAAGACCCAGACAGGCAGCTTCGATTCGACTGTGGCGTTGGCAGGAGTCCAGACGTTCACAAACAGGCAATCCTCATCTTGACCAACAGTTCCTGGGGCAGGGGTCTCGTTGCCTAGACAGATGGGTTTGAACTATACCGTGTCAGCAAGGAGCAGTCGACAGCCATCAGGCCAGACTCAATAGGCATCAAGCAGTGGGTGTGAGATTGAAGCATACCCGTTTGGCTGGTTGAATGACTTGTTCCTTGTGAGGCTCAACTGGAGCCCTCCAGCGCAGATCTCCCAAGGGGGCAGCGGCATATCGCATGCCGAGAAACTCATTCACACCGTTCTCTCGAGGTCGGCCGACGTAGGTCGCGTATGATAGTGTGACATTGGGACCAATGAGCGGAGTTGGCTGCCACACAGGTAAACCCGCCGGCATGACCGCTGCAGGCAAGAGGTGCAGAATGGCTGCGATCACTCTCCAAGCCATGGTGAACATGGTGTCTCGCGATGGGTGTGCAACAAAGGAGTCTGGCAGACTGTACCTTCTTTAGCGTTCTTGTCAGAGACAGGCATGAAAGATATGAAGGCAATTGACACTGTTGGTGATACTAGAACCCGCGAGCCTCGCGGAGTGCGACAAGATCCCGATAAATTGCGAGAAGAAGCGCAAGGCTACTGTGAAGAAGAGGAACTGCAATGTTGTCTCCAAATACAGGCTTACATGTGAGTAGACCTGAATCATACTTTGGTGGCCGTGGGTTCAAGGCAGGCCGGACTATAGCGCCGTCACCCAGCTTTCAGGTTTCCGAGCTTCCAAGCTTCTAAGGCGGAATAAGGTTTGATCGGACTGGACGGGAACATCACATCTGGCCAAGGTGTGGGTACTAACCACATGATGTAGGCTGAGAGCGAGGGTAAGGCCAAGAGTGAGGAGGACGAGGAAACAGACTGTAGGCACAACGTATGCGCCATCACACATTCTCCGCCAGGCGCACCATCTGTTCTCTGTGTTTCTCAGTACCCACCGCATGCTCCTCCCCAGCCAGGTCATCCTCCATCTGATGATAGCACACTGCTTAACATCTCCAAGGAAACATGGAGTCTTGCAAGGTTGGTGACCAGGTTGAAAGCTGGCTGGCTTTGATCCAGACACACCCTAGACATGGACTCAATCCATGACACCTAGCAACAAGGCTCAGGGTAATTTAGCATGAACCCAGACAAATTCCATGATCTGTCATTCCTACTCGAGCAGATACAAGAGCCGTGTGATGTTGAGTTAGTGTTGTGACACCACTAGATGCGTAGGTTACCGTACTACGGCATACCACGAGTGCTCTGTTCTCTGAAAACCATGTAGATTTATCGAGAAGATAAAGGATGTAACACTTGTCAAACCAACAAACTTGTCCTCCACTTGAAGAAACTTCCCAGCCCAGCAAGTATCCTTGACCGCCCAAGTGTTATGGGATGGACTCCCCATGATAATAAGGATGCTGCTACTGCAAGCAAGAAGTTTGCCATCGGCTGGCTGGTCATTCCGGTTGTCAATGCGCTCAACCGACAATTCCTCCCAACCTTCAACGCCAACAAGGGCTCCACGTGGCACTGAATGCAGTCACCCTGGAACAACTGGCAAACATCGGGCTCCTGACCAACCGGCCTATTTCCTGACCATCCGCGCTTCCCGCCCCATCCATTATGCTTCTGGTAGGTGGAAGACCCAAAGGACAGACCCCGTCACATTAACTGACGCTCTAATACGCGAAAGCCCACAGAGACATACTCCCCAAGTCAGACATCAACGACCAAAACTTGCCGTTTCTCAGCTTGTGACCATTGAGGCAATTCCAAACGCCGGCTGCAGGTGTTTCCCCTTACAAATCCAATTTTGACTGACAGAGAAGCAAGTGATACAATACACAATAGAGCGCCTAAACTCGTCGCAATGCCCGATGCAATCTTGTCATTTCTTACCCTTCTTCTTCTTGGACGCTGTTGACGCCGACGCTAGGGGAGTGTTTTGATCGACCAAAACGGGCTCATCCTCGCCTCCTGTGGATGGCGCCCTGCTCGAAGTACCCTTCTGTTTCTCGTCCTCGCCGTCTAGCTCGGCCATGAACTCCTGTTGTATTGCAGCCCGTCGCTTCTCCCACCATTGCTTCTCGGACTCGGTCTGGGCCTGAATCTCATCCAGACGTTTTCGAAGGACTCCGTTGGCGGCAATCTCATGGGCTGACTGGAAGATCGTTTGACCCCAGCCAGGAGCGAGGGCATTTGCCTGATCTCAATGTTAGTCCCGCTCCTGGGAGCCACAGCGAGGGAGACGAGTGACTGTACCTCTTGGACAACATCTCTTAGCTCTTCCTCCATTTCCTTTTCTGCCCTGGTGAACCGCTGCCACAAGTCGTCGCCTACACTGCCCCGTTGGAGCAATGAGCTGCAGGCGGCCTTAGCTGTGCGTACTTGGATAATGCGGTGGATGTCTTCAACGGCACGCCGGATAAGGGCTGCTCGTATCACGCTTTCTGGCACGCGGGGGCTTTTCTCGACGCCTTCCTCGGGTTCCATGTGGAGAAGTGAAAGGTAGATGTTGCGCTGAAGGTGAGGACCGAACCATGGCTCTAGGTTGGCGCTCTCGGCTATGTCATGGGTTAGCATCGTGTAGGCCTCGTAAATTGCGTGCGCGTGTGAGACGGACCTGCTTTACGCTTGCGATAGATCGTTGAGAAGGTCATCAATGACCCAACCAGCACAATCAAATAGCTAAACGGCAGGGCCAAGCCCCACCAGTTTATATCTATGCCAAACATGGTTTGTGGCTCTCTCAAGACTGCCTTTGAAATTGTCAAGAGAAGACAGTCATGGAAAGAAACAGTTCTAGCGACCGAGTGCGTCGGGCGTACTCTCAAATCGTGGATGCTGGTGCTCAAGCGTGGGGAAGAAGATGACAATGTGGTCTCAACGGCCGCCGTTGAATTAGGTTTGATGGACATGTATCGTTTGAGGTAGGTTAAGACAAGTACGTACCATTTGGGGTAAGCAGCTGTTGGCGGCCCGGAACCTACGAATAGTCTAAACAGGTACCTTAGGTAAGGTACCTTTACACAGTGCCTTAAGCTGTTCAATGGTCTAAGCTGACTGTGGGGCGAGGGGTTCATGCAGGCACGCCTATGACGACTAAGCTACAGGCGCTATGGGAAAGCTACCGAAATTCACCACGAAACAGCAACGAGACAGCAAATCCTCCTCTAAGCCTCGGGTAGATTTGCCAGTATCTAGGCTGTGAACACTTGTGCAGATCTGAATTTCTAAATAGGATCCGCAGGCCACCACATCGATATATTCGATACACTTAACTTCAAGTCGAGACTCGCGCTGGGCCAAGGAAGGCAACATGCTTCTCAGAATTCGCGGGCCAGATGGCATGCACCGTCTAACGGTGGACAAGGACGACACCTTCGGCGAGCTTGGACGCCAGGCATGTCCCAAAGGCTCCAGGACCGACAGCTGAGACTTGCTAACATGCCGCAAAGCTTCTCCCCAACCTACCCAAGACCGTTGATCCAACAAGCATCACGCTTTCAAACTCTCCGCATGGCGGCGACTCCAAGAAGCTAACAGAAATCGCAAAGTACAAGATCGGCGCAATAGGACTCAGGTGCGCAGCTCTACCTATGCTTGCCATTTCCCAAAGCTAACGAGCAGCAGCCATGGAGATATGGTGTTCATCAGGTACGATCACAAGGCAGATGCTGCCGCATCAGCAAACGGAACCGTCTCTACGGCAAACAGACTGAATGGCAAACCCATCCTTCCCACCGAGGACTTTCCCATCGACCCACCCCCGATTGCATCTCCGACTGCAGAGCGCATCAGAAACCCATGGGAGGTTGTGAAGCAGTCCCCATTGGACGATCGACTGGACAAACGAGATGGCAAGATCCAGAGAAAGTTTGATCCTAAGATGTGTCGACATGCTCCAAAGGGCATGTGCGAATACTGTATGCCGCTCGATCCCTTCAACAGCGAGTACTTGGAGGAGAAGAAGATCAAGTACATGTCGGTCCATGCGTACCTGCGCAAGGTCAACTCAGCCACCAACAAGCCAGAGTTGGGTAGCTCCTACATTCCTCCACTAGTCGAGCCATTCTACCGAGTTCGGCCCAACTGCTCTGGCGGACACCCGCAGTGGCCCGAAGGTATCTGTAGCAAGTGCCAGCCTAGCGCCATCATACTACAGCCCCAGGCCTTTCGCATGGTCGACCATGTGGAGTTCGCCGACCCAGCTATTATCGATGCTTTCATTGACGCATGGCGGAAGACTGGCGCGCAACGACTAGGCTTCCTCTACGGGCGCTACATGGAGTACGACGTCGTACCGTTGGGGATCAAAGCGGTCGTCGAAGCCATTTATGAGCCTCCACAGGTCGATGAGGTGGACGGCATCAGTCTCCACCCCTGGGGAAACGAGGCCGACGTAAATCAGGTGGCCAAGTTCTGCGACATGGAGCCCGTGGGTGTGATCTGGACGGATCTGTTGGATGCTGGCGAGGGCAATGGCTCAGTTGTTTGCAAACGCCACGCAGACTCCTACTACCTTTCCTCTCAGGAGGTGTGTTTCGCAGCTCGACTGCAGGCACAGCATCCCAAGGCAACCAAGTGGAGCGACACAGGTCGCTTCGGCTCGAACTTTGTCAGCTGTGTCATCTCGGGCAACGAGTCCGGCGAGATCTCCATCTCGTCTTACATGGCGTCCAATGATGCCATGGAGATGGTCCGCGCGGATATCATCGAGCCCTCCGCCGATCCCACCGCCATGCTCGTGCGCGAGGAAGAGGAAGACGATGGCTCCGTCAGCCGGACTCGATACATTCCCGAGGTGTTTTATCGTCGTATCAACGAGTACGGCGCCAATGTTCAGGAGAACGCCAAGCCTGCATTCCCTGTCGAGTACTTGTTCGTCACCCTCACACACGGCTTTCCCGAGAAGCCACAGCCAGTGTTTAGCAAACTCGGCTTCCCGATCGAGAACCGCGAGTACATGGGTGAGGCGCAGGAGCACTCAGCCTTGGCCAAGATGCTCAAGATACACGAGAAGAACGCCCAAGGGGACGTAAGCAACTTTCATCTCCTCTGCTTCCTGCACCAAATGGGTGTACTGTCAAAGGCGAGTCGCATCCTGAACACACCATATCTGCTCTGGGAAGACGAAAACTAATATAGCAGTCAAATTATAGGAGGAAGAGGCCCTCCTCTGTCGCGTGGCCGTCAACCACGATCTCGCCGAGGCGTTTCAACTCCGAGAACAGCCTGGTTGGAAGACCTTGAAGGCTATTCTGGAATCAACTGGTGAGAGAAACCCCAAGAGGCCCCGGGGCGTTGATGGAAGTGGTAGTGGCGGTCTCGATAGTAGCAACGGTGGCCCCCCATCTGCTTCTCATCTGTCCCGGAGCGCAAACACTCCCTCCTCCTCCTCCCACTCCTCCGATGAACGTCTTGCTAAGCGCATTGCTGGTGTCAGGCTGAGCGACGATAAGCGTCTTCATGAGTACGACGGAAGACTTTGAGGTTACCTGCACTGTGTATCCGTGTGGCTCAAAGTTCTTTGCTGGGTTGGCGTTTGGGAGTTGTAGACTGCGATCAATTGGTCCTGGGTGGAATTGAGCGATGCATAACATGGGACGTACAGGTTTGGTAAACATGTTTTTTTTTGGACCCGCTGGAACCATGAGTAGCGATAGCAAGTAAACGCATTCGATGCTTATGTCCTCGGTTTCCACCAGTTCAGCCTCGAAGACAAGGCAAAGATACAGACCGCATTCACCACGAGGAGAAAGGCACGCGGTTCATTACTTATTGGGTGTCAACGACATGTCCTAGCAATAAGCCACCATGCTGTTGGCGAAAGCCGATTGTAGGTCAGCGAGGCACAAGAGCACCTGTAGGCTGTGCGTGGGTGCGTCCAAGACACACTTCATGAAGAACCAGGAGAGAAAACATGTACTGAGCCTCTGTAGGGTAGCTATAGGGTACCTTATCTATCGGTAGGTCGGCTGGCTGAGCGTGTACAGAGCGCTTGGGGGTCCAAGCGCCAAGCTAGGGGGTAAGCTCTAACCTCAGTGACCCTACCATGCATGCGGGCATGTTGGCTCAAGCATCAACAGATGCGCCAGCGCCGAAAGCCCTCAACGACGCCAGCATACCTGTACGCTGCTGCCAGGTGCTCCTTCAGACATAGAAATATGTGAGGCCACGACCAGTCATAGATCTCCTGTATTTTGCTGCATGCGGGAGCTATGGTCCATGATGACACTCCGAGCTCCGAGCCCGGCCGGCCATCCGCGCCAACTTCTAATCCGGGCGATGATGGAAACGCGAGGCAGATACGAGACGGCCACGTGGACCGGCAAGAGCTTACCCAAGCCGAGAGGAACAAGCTGCGCAAGGCCGGCCTCACCAAGAAGCTGCAGTTCATGACGCATCTGATGAGGAGCCTGGACATGGTTGTTTTTGCTGAAATCAGCGCCATGTACTATATGGAGTGAGTGGTTGAGCCTCCTCTTGCCGACGTTATCTCGGGTCACAAAGTGCTCTAACTGATAGTCTTACTAGATGTTCCTTCCCTCGCCTCTTTCTTCGCGTTGTACCGCATTATTTTTTCCTTACGCCCAAATCAGAGGACTTTGTCCTCCTCCTTCCGGCGCATCGGCCTCATGTCTTTGCTGTCCTCTTTCCGAACCTCTTCTGCATGTTTCTACACCTTGTCACAGCTCTTCCAACGGCTGGAGAGGCCACGCGAGGATATATGCACGGCGGGATCATAATCGACTTCATCGGTCAGAAGGCGCCGACCTCACGACTCGGCCTGTTGCTCATAGATTTGGTTATACTGGGAATCCAATGTTTGATGCTGGCTGTTCATCAGGAAAGGGAAGGACTACGTAAACTGGTCTATCCGGCCACTCGGAGCGTAGCCGTACCAGGAGGGGGAAACATCTTGGGCGTTGCGACGGGGCAGGATCACGATGCCGAGGAACGTGGTGTGCTCCGCGATGCGACTGGGACCGCGGCGCCCTCCGAGGAAACGGATGAAATTGAGATGAGGACTCTCACACATCACGGCCAGGACGGTACCAGGTTACTGGAGGGCAGCTCGATACGACGAGTGGCAGATGTGGATCTGTCTGGGTTGCTGAGGTCTGGAAACGCGGTGCTGGCGGACTTCCACGTCGTGCACACTCTCAGGACGGTGGGAAACGATTACGAGCGTGCGGCGGCATACTCGTTGCAGACCATTGGATATACGGCTACTTTGGCGGCAAGGGCGGCTGAGAGGAGACGGCAGCAAGAGGCGCAGAGGCAGAGGCAGACGCAATGAAATCCCGTGTTTGCCTATTGCGGGCTACGTCACTCACACTGAACCTGCAGCAATGTCGAGTTTTGCATGAGAGGAGCCTGATCAGTCACTGCCAGGACCATTTGGTTCCTTCCTAACAAGGTGTGCCCACAAGATCACGATCTGAGGAACCCAGCCCAATGTCGTCGTAATTGCTTCGAAGAGGAGTGGTGCAGAGAGCTTGTGTCGATGCATAGTAAACCAGCTGCAGTTGAGTATGTGTGAAGTACTAATAGCATACTCAGTATGTCATGAAGAAATGGACAGCGCAAATAGACGTTTGAGGCACGGGTCGATCCATGTCTCAATACTACTAGCGGGTATCCACGTATCATCAGACTACGTATCGCCCATGACTTGACCGTGTTTGAAACACTATGACCCGGTGACATCAGGCGCTTTTGCCTTATGACAAGGTCTGGCGCAAGGTCGAGCTGGGAAAAATGGTGAAAGGAACGGGCACTTGCGAAAGACGTCATGTTACCTGGGTCACCTATGTCTCCCGGAATATCAACGCTGATGGAACGTGAGCCGCACCGACCACTATACTAACCTGGAAGTATCTGCTTGCCCGTCCAGCCTCTTACTACTGTGCTGCCAAGGTTCGTGCGATCTTGCATCGATTGGGCGATCACAATGTGATTTGGAGATCAGGTAGAAGATCCAATGACACGGGTGTCATGAACGCCAAATGCTGCCGTAGCTGCCTTCCATCATCCATGAGTCCTTGACAACCTGGAAGTTTGGGGCTGAGCTTGGGGTGGACCCCAACCCGAAGTCACCTACGGACTCAACCTGCAGGCTAACCCGCTTTATGGGGTTCACACCGTCCCGCGCTTCCACTTCGCATTGGATGATGACAGCTCCAACGTCTTTGGTTCCCTCCACAATCAGACGCTGGTGTAAGTCCTCCGTCTTCGTAGCTTTCACCACCATAGCCAGCGAAACAGGCAATCGCATCCCACGCACAAGTCACCTGCCAACCAGCATATTTCGCAGCGGTTTCGCTAGCCGTCAGCTCACAGGTTCCACTGGACCTTCCGGCACTTTTGTGACTTAGCAACCGCCTTTAATCGAAACATGGCGCCCAAAACCGAAGGCAGCCACAAGAGGACAAGGGTAAGTCGTTTTATTCGCACCTCTGGAGATTTGACTGGACACATGGAAGGAGATGACCCCCCGGAAAGCCTGGATGTTGAAGGTATTAACCCGCATGTTGCAGGGTTCGCCCGATAGGGAAGCAGATTCATTCAAGAAACCTCGACGCTCCTCGCGAATCTCACAGAAAGTCGACGGTGTCGATCAGTCGCAACCACACCAAAAGACCCCCATCTCCAACCGACACAATCTGCCGTCACCCGTTACCGGCGATCTATCAAATGAGACGACGACCGGCGACTTCAAGGAGGCTACCGCGACGCCGCCAGACGGTCGTCCAGGCCAGACGATTACGCATCACCGCAATGGCGAGGACGGCTATTCACAAGTGAACCCCTTCTCGTCGCCACCTGGGGATACGCAAGCCTTCAGCCAGTTCACCATCGCGGAACAAAACGCCACTTTGTCGGACGAGGTGGAGGACGAGGTCAAAGAAGGCGTCTTTGGGTACCTGTTCCCACTAGACACCAAATATGGCGGCCCCTGTGTGGTATTGAGGAACCGCGCTGCTTGTCCCTCGGGGGATACCACCAACCAGGCGATTGATGCCGCACCAGTGCCCACCACCAAGAAGCAAGGTCGGAAAGATCCCATGGCTCAGGAGGAGAAGTACGAGGAGACGAAAGAGAGGGGACTGCCGTCTGGCGGCTATCTCATAGGCCGACATCCAGAGTGCGGTAGGTTTCACACTTTGACCAACGCACTGATACTGCAAAGAAGCATGGGCGTTGCTGATTTTGCGCCCAGATATCGTAATCGATGATCCCATGGTGTCGAATCGCCATTGCTTGCTGTTCTCGGAGAATAAGGAAAGCGACACAGTCGTCGTTCTGGAGGATTTGTCAAGTAACGGCACATTCGTTAACGAAGCCATTGTGGGCCGTAACCAGAGGAGAGAGCTCAAAGAACATGACGAGATAGCGGTGCTGGACAAAGCCCGCTTCATCTTTAGGTATCCCAGAAGCCGAAAGACGAACCGGTTCCTGCAGGAGTACACGTGTCTGGAGAAGCTGGGTAAGGGCCATTTCGCCGAGGTCTATCTGTGTGTAGAGAAGTCCACGGGCCAACGCTATGCTGTTAAGATCTTCAGCAAGACGCCAGGGCTGGAGGAGAAGTCCAAGAACGAGGGACTGGAACAGGAGATTGGCGTGCTCAAGAGCGTCAGTCATCCGAACGTTCTTTGCCTGAAGGACACGTTCAACGAGCACAATGCCGTGTACCTCGTCCTCGAGCTTGCGCCGGAGGGTGAGTTGTTCAACTACATCGTCATGAAGCAAAAACTCTCGGAAGACGAGTCCCGGAAGCTCTTCAAACAATTGTTCCAGGGTGTCAAGTATCTGGTAAGTCCTCTCTGCCGTGGTTTTCTTTTTAAAGGTGCCTTGAGGAGTCATTTCCCTCTAACAAGTTTGTAGCATGACCGAAATATTGTGCACCGTGACATCAAGCCCGAAAACATCCTCGTGGTGGACAAGAACCTCCACGTCAAACTGGCTGATTTCGGCCTGGCCAAGATCATCGGCGAGGAGTCCTTCACCACCACGCTATGTGGAACACCCAGTTATGTCGCACCCGAGATCCTCGCTGACGGCAGGCACCGCAAGTATACCAAGGCTGTGGACATCTGGTCCCTCGGTGTAGTGCTATACATCTGCCTCTGCGGATTTCCTCCCTTCTCCGACGAGCTCTACAGTCGTGAATTCCCTTACACCCTGACCCAGCAGATCAAGTCGGGCCGTTTCGATTACCCATCACCATATTGGGACTCGGTTGGCGACCCGGCCCTTGATCTTATCGACAGCATGCTTGTCGTCGACCCAGAGAAGCGTTTCAATATCGATCAGTGCCTGTCCCATCCATGGATGACGCAGGGAGAGCAAAACCCGAACGATAGCACCAACGGACTCGTCTCTGGCGTTTCAGGGCTCACTGTTGAGCGACGTGGCGTCAGGCGGGAAAGGACCTTGCTGGCTTCCATCAACGAGGTCCAGGTTGCCAACCGTATTGCACTAGGCAAAGGACAGGCAGACCTTAAAATCTACGCAAAGAATCCCAAGCAGGCCAAGGGAAGAGGGAAGGAGCTCCGGCCAGCCGATCACAGAAATCCCGAGGAATTCATCCAGATGGGTGGCAAGGGAGATCAAGAACTGTTTGGTAACGACGATGGTAGTATTTATCCTGAGACGGACATCTCTGCTAAGCCCAAAGGCAAGGCTGAAGCGAAGGTCAGGTAGGGTTAGGAGCAGCATTTTCGTTTGGGAATCCTTCGTTTCTGGTAGTCTCTTCTGTGTTTACAATGGAAGGCGTCCTGGCGAGTACGCGTAATCGTTTCCTCGAGATGTAGCGTGTTCTATATTGTTAGGAGGACGGAGTCCTTGTCCTTTTAACGTACGGTATTTGCTTGTCATGCATGAGGATTAGCTGAGCATTATCATAGTCATTGGCAATTATCCGGCACAGCCGCTTTTCCGCCTTTTGGTGCTTGCCAGGTTGTTCGTAGAGTCAATCTGGTACCGCCGTGCCGCCGCCACGCTAGGCAGTGATACCACATTTGGCCGCTACAAAGATAATTCCTGGTGGTATACTAGGTTTGGCACTTGTGCTTATGTAGCCTACTCTGTCTGCGTACACCAGGCTAATTATGCTGCCAGTCCAGCGCACACCTCAACTGCGTCATCTGTGTGGCATAGTGACTTTGGCCTTCGTGATGTGCCACAGTGGCCAAGCTATCCAGTCTGTGACTTCACGAGAGCCACACCAATGTAGACGGTGGCGTGTCTGGATGAGCCTGTATATGGGTAGCATCCAATCTTCCCTAACAGGTATGTGTCTTTTGCCTGGTATCACACACATGCTACGTAAACTCGACACAGGAACCTGCGGGACAGTGTTACCTCTTAGCTGTCCCACCTTGGAGAGATATTATGCCCCGTGAAGTCACTGCGTTGGGTCATCATCCCAACGTCATCAGGTCCCGTTGTCCCAGACGTCCCTTGTAGCGGATAACTATCGGAATGCGCGATTGCAAGATTCTTGTGGCTGGCACGAATGTCCTTCTGTCTCGCCTATTCCACGGCTGGAGAACAGACTTGAGTGAGGTTGCATCTAGTAGATCCTGAGGAGGGTCATAGTTTGCATGTCTTGTGCGTGTCTCTTTACCACATTGCAACAGGCTCATAACTCTAGGCTGCTTGCAGATGATGCATGCGCATAATCATTCATGGCTAGTGCTGCTCTATCCGTAGAGAGACCGCCCATAAGAACCAGACAACAGCTTTCGCAACCGCTCTTTTGGGTGGGCTTGCCCACAAACTGTCCGAAAGCATAGGAATTACTTCCCTCCCCACACAGCTCGTTTCGAGCTCGAAATGTTCCTCGGCAGCTTCCGTGACTGGTTGAAGAAGATGGGAAGAGCACCTGATAGAACGCCAATCGTATGACAATGACCTCGTACGCCGGAGCCATAGCCCAAATGGGAAACGCTTTCCAATGCCCTGGTGCCCTTTGCACCTTTAACGCCCTGATGGTGGCTTTCAGCAGCCTAGGGTATAGAATAGAGATCATCTTACAAAACAAAGCGGACCGCTTCCTGTTCGGCAGAAGAGCCTTGCCTGTCCTAGACGGACCTGGACTTTCTGTGTCGACCCAAGATCGTGAGAACGCCGTACGCACCCTATCGCTCGGGGATGGGCGACTTGGCTAGCCTGCCACCGGCACTAACCCGTTTCTGCAGTCGAGCCTCCTTTTCCCGTTGAAGACGGTCGTTAGCCGAGTTTGACAGGGATGCGACGCTAGAATGGACAGCTTCTCCTCCCGATGACAGCGCGTTGATGGCCGCATCACGACCTCGTTTGTGTTCGATATAGAGCTGGGCTGAGCGGCTGAGCGGAAAAGTCGGCATGGAGGGCGGTATCACGGCGCCATTCTGAATCAGCATCTCGGCGACAGGAAAGGGCACAATCTTCTCGGATGGCATCGGCGCTTCTCCGTGACGGGATGATGGCCGAACAGGTGCTGCTGGGGTCTGCGAAGGAGACACTGGATCGGCTGCTGCTAACGCAAGATAGACGACATGGTTTCCACGGGCACGATCAACTGCATTCGGATTTGCCCGCAAAGCCAGTGCGTAGATGACATCTTTGATCTCGTTCTTCTTGGTGGCCGCGATGAGCGTCTCATCGGCCGTGGGGTAGCGGGATAACGTGGCGGATATAGGTTCCACATATAACCTGTCCACGTACTTGGCGGTGACAAACTTCAGCCGCTGCTCCCGCGTTGCCTGTGGCAGCGGCTTGCAGGCGGGGTCTAGCCGCTCTTCCCAGACCATGTTGGCAACTCGGTTGCCCACAAGCATGAGCATCTCGATGATGTCAGGCGTGAAGGACGTGAAGTCGAGTGTTAGGGACCGGATTTTGCTGATATGGGTACCCAGCGACCGATGGATGCCACTGCACTCGATGCAGAGAATGACAGCTAGGTTGATGGACACCCATTCCACCTTCGAGCTGCTTCCGCAGTCGGCGCACCACGTGTTTCCCTGGTCGTTGTCACGCAGCATCTGCAGCAGCCTGTCTGGCTTTTCTTCCAGATTAACGCTGCGTGCCGTGCCCGGTCTTGCCCCCACCGTGATTCGCCTGACGGGAAGGGTCGAGGATGTGACGCCGGCGTGGTGGTGGTTGTGATTGCCATGCCCCACGGAAGGGCTTTTGCCGGTTAAGATAGAACCGATATCTCGTTTGCTAAAGGATGAGTCGTGGGGCGACGATACCGGCTTGTCTTTGGGGAACGCTCTGCCTTCGACAGCACTCTGCAGCGCGTTATTGATGGCGTTTATCCAGCTGTTCATCTCCTCTTCTGTGGTAGCCTGGTACATGCGTTTGTATGTGGGAGTCATCACCTCAAAACAGAACCGGCGTCCGTCTGAATTTCTGGCCTCCCGGACAGATGCCAGCCGCAAGTCAATCGGCTCCATGTGTAGATCCAGTTGTTGCTTCCAATTGCTGTACTCCGAAAGCTTTCCCTGGTCAAGGACGATCCAAAATCTGAACAAGATACGAGGGTTAGCAGTTGTTCCATGGTCTGCAAGACCTTGTCTAGCCTATAAGAGGGGGGATTCTGACTTATGCCACCCCTGTTTGTTCAAAGCTCTGGGGTCAACGTGTCCGCTTGGCTTGTTCAAAGCCCACAGCAATCCTTCCTTCCTTTGTGTCTTCTTTTCATTACTATCCACCTGACTGAGGTCTCGCTCCTCGAGATCACGAATGCCCTTGAACTTGGAGTTTTGCGAAGGACTGCCGACCGAGCTGTGGTATGCCAGACTACCCGGAGAGCGTGACAAGTCGGTAGGAACGATGGTGGCGCTGGACGTCACCGTACCCAAGGTCGACCCTGTGCTATCCGCTCTTCCTATTTCTGCTTCTGAGTTGGCCTGGCCTCCGTTCGCCTGTTGACTGGCCGTACGCCCTGGGGCCAAGACGGGAATGGCGGGCTCCGGTTCGGTATATGTGAGGTTGCTCTTCTCCAGGTTTCTTCTCTTCTCTTCTCTTTCCCGTCGTTGATATTGATACTCTTTATCAGCCTGTTGCACCTCGCCACTCAGCGCTTCTAGCTCAGGAAGGAGTGCATCAACCCTCTTGGCTACGTTGAGAAAACACTTGGCTTGCGCATCCGCGTATTTAGTAAGATGGGACAGCACCTCTTGCTCCTTGCGGCCGCCCGACAGATCCTGCATGAAGGAGGAATAGTCGAAGCGCTTCAGCTCAAAGTTACGCTTCTTGTTCTGGTATTTGGAGTCGCTGTTCGCAAGCTTCCTCTGCGGTACCGAGTCCTGCCGTTTACCGAGGTAGCGGCTGACGTACGAGTAGTAGTCTTTGCTCTCTTCCTCGAAGTCGCGCTTCTTGGACTCGGCCTGCTTGATGTCATATGTGTATAACTTGTTGAGTGGATCGACAATCATTCTCTGTAAATTTGCTGCGTTTTGGCGCTCGTACACAATGATCTCGCGCGCAATCTTGTCGAAGTAGTGATCTATGGCAGGTTGTACGGCGTTCGCGTTTGTCGCCGAGGTTTCTTTCAATGCATCGATGAAGCTGATAAATGCGTCGCTAGCTTCGACCTGGGCAGCCTGAGCCTGCTCGGCCTTTTTGATTACCTTCTTCATCTGCGTCCGCATGTTGCCCGTCTTCAACTCCAGCGCCTTGATGGTCGCCCGAAACAGCGGGCCATCGCCCTCTGACGCTGCTACGTCTTCGACTGGTCGGGGACAAGAGATATCCACCTTGATGGGTTCCTTGGCCGGAAATGTCTGAGCGGCAGCAGGAGACAGCAGACTGTTGCCAACTTCGTGTGCCGAAGTCATGGGGGACAGTGGCTCGGCAGGTTCAAGAAAGGCGCTTGTTCTGGACTCGATGGACTGCGCTGATACCGCCCTAAGCTTTGGCGCAGCAGTGAGAAGAAAGGGAGGAGACGGTGAGTTCGGTTGGCTCAGGTAGGGCGAAACATTGGCCACCCAGAACGAGAAGCTAGCGAGCGTGTGCAGTTGGTGAGCACGTTGATCGTACTCGACAAAGCTGCAGGAATTCCTCCAGCCGCCGCCCTTGTCCTCCATATTCTTGGGAGGCTTCCACCTCCATGTCCAATCGAAGCTTACTGATGGGCTGCCTTCCGTGCTGTAGCTCCCCGCGCCTACAAGCGCAACATTTGCGTTCTTGTGAAGGTTCGGATCGGCATGAAACTCGCGGGTTACCAGGTTCTCAACTTCTCGGGCTGTAGACGCGTAGACAAACGTAAGGCCGTTGATGTTGGTGTCAACTGTGCCGTTGGCCTCGGCGGCCTCTGTAGCTGGCACTTCAGGTGATTGTGACCGCCGTATGACAAAGGTAAAGGTGAATACTAGCTCGTCGTCGTTGAGCAGTCGAAGGAGGAACGCTGGACCTCCAGCAGAGCTGGGTACGTCAGGGTCTTGGATGTATTCGACAGGCGAGTTGTCGCCGAGTGGTCGCGACGCAGATAGTCTAGTGGCAGGATATGCATTAGGAACGATATTGACTGATGTCCGTTTGCTAGGAGAGCTGATGACTAGCGACGAGACGAATACTGAAGGTGTGGGGTGTATCATATTAGTCTCGTTCACAGTAAACGGCGCCTAACCCATGGCGTTGCGGGCAAGCAGTGGCTTACATCGACCTTGATCGCGAAGATAGAGTGCTGCTGCAGGCTCGTCGGGCCTGCTGCTAACATTGCCCATCGTGGGCAAGCTAGCAGACGACGGTGCGCCTTCGAGAAGTCGCAGCGAAAAGGTTGAAGGCAGTTCCGGGCAGCAAAAGCAGTCGTAATAACTTTATGAGATTGCAGAGACGGACGAAGAGTCCTAATATGCTTTCAACGAAATCAATTGTTCAATGTCCATACAATCAATGATCTCGCCAACGGCGCGTGAGGGGCATAAAGTACCGCCGGACCCACTATCCACTAGGTAAGGTACCGGGGGGAGGCCAACCTAATAAGCTTCCAGGGGCTCCTTCTTTGTTTTATCTCTGGAAGGTAACGGCTTGTGTCAACAGTCAGCAACACCTACGCGGTAGGCGTCTATTGGGGGCACATCAAAATGGCCGTACTGCGTAGCTGGCAAACTAAGGGTACAGGGCCGATAGCCTGCCGACTTCCCATGCGAAGTCGAAAGAGCTGCCGCTGACGAAAACGCATAGCGGGGAAGAGGATACGAAATACTGGGATGTGTTCCCCTGGTGTTTGTACGTAGCAGTAACCAACCGTAAAGTAGATATGTGCTGTCCACTAGGGGTAGGACGTTACAGGTAACTGTAGGTAGCCCACATCCGTAGTGTTTCTTCCACTATGTGCGTTATGACGTTGGGCAGGTTAAGGTAACCGTCACATTTGTCGAAGTGATAGCCCAAACTCCCTTTTTCTGAGAGTGAAACCACCAAAGCCAACTCCCCCTTCCCTTCCAACCATAACACTGCGACGATCGCGATTTGACCTCTCCCTTCAGCTGCAAGAACCTTCGACTTTTCCACATTCCCACAGGGTCACGACGCAAGGGTATTGTCCGACCTTGACCGACCAAAGTCGAGGCGACTATGAGAAGGGGAAAGCCCACCGTCTAGGCCACCTTCCAATCACTCCTTCCGCTGCCGGTCTCCTGCTCATTTCGGTCGCCGCAACCCGTATATTCTGCAGCAGGCCACCGAACCCGAGCCCGAGCTACTGTATGCTCGTGTGGCTTGAGCGACCATGTCTTCCGCATCCAGACATTCATACCACGCGAGCCGAGGGTCTGGCAGCTATCAGAACGCGCAGGGAGATGGCCAGCGGCGACGGGGTTGGTCTCGTGCCCGCCAACGAGTGATCAGCCACGATGAAGCCTATTCCTACGCCCTACGCGTCGGTTTTCTCCATTATCTACTGCAGCCGCGCAAGAAGAGAAGGGAATATGTCAGCACGCCCAAGCAACCCGTTCGATCGAGCACCAGCTTCATGAGCGAGATGGCAGGCCTCGGGCTCAGCGCCGGGAACCACCAACATAACATGAAGCTACCAAAGGAGTTCCGGGACAAGCTGGAGGATAGGATGGGCGGCGTCCTACAGGGCCGAGAAAGCATGGCTGGATACAATGATGCCGCCGTCAAGCGCACCTTTGCCGAGGCGTACACCATCTTCACCGCCAAGGATTTCCGGGCGCAGGTCAAGGAGGACCGTAAGATCGAGCCATACCTGTTGATGTTCTACACGGCGGCCACCAAGGCTCAGGCCCGCGGAAAGGATCCGAATGACAAGAGCTACAATTTCATGGCGGATCGCCACACGGCCATGTTTGTGAGATTGATGTGTAGTGTGCTAAGGGACATCGGAAAGAGCCCCGAGCTCCTCAGCCGGCTCAGTACCTTTGAGAGCAAGATACTGAACAATGATCAGGACTTATCCATCGATACGGGTCAGGAAGAGAACAAGTACTTGGAGGTGGAGATTCCACTGACTTACGAGGTCAGGGACATGGCTATGGTGCAACTTGTGGCTAGAATATTTGGCATCGAGCACGACCGGGTTCAGCAGGATATCAACAAGAACAAGCCGCTCTGGACCGAAGAAGCCGCTCTCAGGGATTATAAGCAGTATCAGCACCGGCTGGCATCTGATCTGGCTGGGACCTTGCGGCCCGACGACTTCGACGTTGACGCGGTCTTTGAGGAATGGAAGAAGAACGAGGGTGCGCATCTTGGCCAGATCATTTTGGAGATTTTGTCGGTAAAGCCGAGTCTGAGTCGAAACAGCAGGGCATCGGTTGCCACAGATAAGCCTTTGCCTACGAGGCCTCACTCAATGTACGGCATCGAGCCATCATACCCTGAGTCTGGAAGACCCGCTACCGATTCTGACACAGCACCCCGCACTCATGAGCATAGGGGAAGTCTCGGGGGCTTGTCGCTCATGTCCCTGGACGACACATCAGGCATACGCAGTGTGGATGAGCCGAGTTACACCTTCATTCCCCCGGAACCCCGAGCCACGTACAAGACCATCCTTCACTACGTGATGGAGCATGATCTCCTTCACTCCGACCCATCACTGTCCTACATACCCATACAACCAGCGTCGAATGATCTTCTGGTGGAATTGGCGGTCCGGTGGCGAATTCCACAATATACGCGCCATGTGACACTTGCAGAGGTGGCGACCAAACACTTTCTGGACGAGGCGATCAATGCTGAGCAACTGGACATAGTCCTTGATACCATCAAGTCTCCCCCGCCTGAAGCGAAGAAGGTGCCAGCCATCCAGTTCTATTCGGCTGGGTTGGCCGATATTGACCACTCACGGTGGACCTTGACAGATTTCGCAGCCTACCAACATGCCTTGAAAGAGTGCCATAACTTCTTGCTGCGTGAGCTCTACGAGAAACTTGTGCACTGTTATGAGCCCAAGAACCCCACCATCAAGGTCGTGTATTCCGTCATTGGAGTCATTGAAACCGATCCCGCGTTCACGCAGAGACCGGAAGATGCGGAGGAATTCCGAGAATATCTGGAGCAGGGCCTACGAGCGGCAGCGTTGGAGGCCTACCGACGCTTTGTTGAATCGGCTATACCCGAGGTCCAGGAGGAATGGGATTTTAGTCATGTGGTCAAGCTCGGCAGGTCGGTGGACACGCTGTGCGAGAAGATCAAGAAGCGATATAAAGGGCAGGATATAATGGGCGTGCACCCTTTCAATATCTTGGTCGAGGCCGTGTTGCCGGTCTTCGAGGAAGATGCACGTGAGATCATCCTACGGGTCCTTGCGGTGGCCAAGACCCGCAACGAGCCGGTCAATCTGGAGGACGGCATCGCGCTTTACCATGAGCTGGTCCGAGTTCGTGCCACTCACCGCCAGAGGCTCCCCGGGAAGCCCTTTCCCTTCCATGTCGAGGGTCTGTTGGAGGAGTTCGTGTGGAGATACATCAGAAATGCCGAGGAGAAGATGGAGGAGTACATCGACAACGCCATCAAACAGGATCAGTTCCAGGTCCGCTTTCGGGACGCCGATGGCTTCGCCAGCGAGGAGGCGCGACATAGCTCGTCCGTAATCGATGCCTTTACCCTTTTCAACCAGACGCTGTCCTACGTGAACGACCTCAACTGGGACGACCGCACGCACGTGGCGAGGTTTAAGAAGGCTCTGGCCAAGCTGTTCTCCAATGCCATCGGCCGTTATTGTGAGACTGTGGAGAAGATGTTCGCCAAGGAAATGGACCGGCCAACGGCGCAACAAGCGGCCACTGCCAACAAGACCACTCAGGAGAAGTTCCTGCAGTATGCCAGAGATGCCTTGGTTACCAAGGAGAGGGCGGAGCCTTTTAACTTCTATCCCGCGGTACGTGCATCCCTCCCTTTTTCCTTACCTCGGACTACCTCGGTTGACGGGATATGTAGTCGTTTGTCAAGCTCAACAACATCGAATACGCCATGCAGGCGTTGGACAAGCTGGAGCACGACATGAACGTGGACGAAGCTGCCGAGCTACTGCGTGTCGAAGAAGCCGCCAAGCCAAAGACGCGACGGCCCAACAAGTACATCTTCACCATCAAGATTGTGGAAGCAGAAGACTTGAAAGCCTGCGATCCCAACGGGTACAGCGATCCTTACGTGGTCCTTGTGGATGAATACCAGACACGACTCGCCAAGACCAAGTATATCGAGAAAACGCTCAATCCCCGGTGGAATGCCTCGGTCGACATAGAGGTAACGGGCGCGCTCAACATCATTGCCACCATCTGGGACTACGATACCTTCGGTAACCATGATTACGTGGGTCGCACCTCGCTGAAGCTTGACCCTTACCACTTCGGCGACTACCTGCCGAGAGAGTTCTGGCTCGACTTGGACACCCAGGGCAGGCTGCTCCTTCGAGTCAGCATGGAGGGTGAGCGCGACGACATCCAGTTCTACTTTGCCAAAGCGTTCAGGCACCTTAAGAAAACCGAGCGCGACATGGTACGGAGCATTACTGATAAGGCGAGTCCCCCTACCCTTGACCGACATGGGACGATGAGTCTCGTTCCACCGTGCTAACATCCTGTCTTGTCTTTAGCTCTCTGTGGAAATCACGCACACTTTGTCGCGGGAGACGTTGCGCAACCTTTTGGGCCGTAACATCACGGCGTCCATCGCGAGCGTCTGGAAGAAGCGGCAGTCCACAGCACCGGCCAACGCTGCCGTGGATGCGGAAAAGGCCCTTGAGCATCTCTACAACTACTTCAACGACAACTTTGAGATTATGAACCTAACCCTTACGTCTGCGACCATGCAGGCAGTCATGGCGCGTTTGTGGAAGGACGTCCTGATGACCATTGAGAACCTGTTGGTGCCTCCCCTGTCCGACAAACCATCGACGCAGAAGCCCTTGACGCAGGCCGAGGTGGATGTCGTCTTCAAGTGGCTGCAGTCACTCTTCACCTTCTTCAATGCCAAGGACGAGCAAGGTCACGAGCAGGGCGTGCCCGCATCGGTCCTCAAGTCGGCGAAGTGGCACGAGCTCCAATCGCTCAACTTCTTCTACTTTGAGTCGACCGAGACCTTGATCCGCACCTCGGAGGGTATGGCTCAAGCCACTGCCCAGCGTGCGAAACAGGTGCAACAGGCGGCCCTGCACAACAACCGGCTCTCGGCGCCAGCTGCTCTGGGACCGACCTTTGGATCCATCGGCAGCATGGGTACCATCAGGCGAGGCAAGAGTATCATGATGAACCGCAATCTAGGCACCATGCGCAAGGCGAAGGAGGAGAAGCGGAAAGACTTGCAGGCCGATCCGAGCGACGACATGATTCTGAGGATCTTGCGGATGCGGCCCGAGGCGGCCAATTATCTACGGGCCAGACACACACAAAAGGCCAGGCAGGAGGCGGCGGCCATTGCGCAGGCTATAGTGAGGCAGAGCGCGAATCAGGGGCTGAACACGGGTCAACCGGCCTTCGGGGGTGCACTTTACGGGAGAAACAACCTACCCAGGCGGTGAAGGACCGTTGGGCAAGGTCGGGAAGAGCAATCAACCAAGCAGAGCAGACTGGACAGATTGCGAACGACATCACTACATTGGGCGGTTGCCGACTGGGCGTGCGGGAGGTTTAAGCATGTCATGTCATGATCATTTAATCGTGGATCGGCGTGCTGTTTATCATATTCCCTGCTTCATCAGGTTCTTCTTTATGGTGGCGCTGAAGCTTGAACGACTTGACGAAACATAGGGTGGCGTTTTGGGGTTACTGGCATTGAGTTTTGAGACGGAAGCAAATACCCCCCCTTTTGAACCCAAGTTCGCCTGATGACCAGCACATAAGTAATTTAGTTAGACTACCTCCATCGATGCTATCTCCTTTGAAACACACATGTCCATTCATCTTGTCGTGAATTGAAAAGCACACACTTTGAGCC